>CM077202.1:37610150-38210150 GCA_039654625.1 Rhinogobio ventralis | reverse complement strand
ACTTTTAAAGAAAGGCATTAAAGTGTCTCGTAAATAAATGCTTTACTGTTATCCCTCTGAGAGTCTGGGACTGGATCATAACAAGCATGTTTAAATCTTTTCTGGTGGACTCGGCATGCTTGATATAAGAAACATTCTCTGCAAATATAATGTTTTGATTTATGGTCCCAACAGATTAAACATGCCATAATTAACATAACAAACAAGATATACAGTCCTGCAACATATGATATCATATGATAGAAGTGATTGGTGTTAGCATGTTGCAATGCAGTTGCTAGGGTGTTCTGGGTGATTGTCAATTCACTATCATGATTCTAGTGTTCTATGGATGGTTGCCAAGGTGTTGCTAAGGTATTCAGCATGTTGCCATGTGGTTACTAGGGACTTCTGAGAGGCTACCAATGCATGCTTGTTCATGCAAAACATGACAAGGTGTTATGGGTGGTTGCTAGAGTACAGATGCTAGAGTATTGTGGGTAATAGCCAAGGTGTTTATATAGTTTCAAGGTGTTACTTAGGTATCCAGGGTGATTTTTAGCATGTTGCTATGCAGTTGCTAGGGAGTTCTGGGAGTGACATGATTTCAGTGTGCTGTGGATGGTTGCCAAGGTTTTGCTAAGGATTTCACAAAGGTTTTAGTATGTTGCTTTGTAGATTTCTACGCTGTTCTGACAGGCTGACAATGCATACTTGTTTATATAAAATATAGATTCACCACAGTGACAGAGTGTTATAGGTGGTTGCCATGGCATTGCTATGTGGTTACTAGGGTACTATGGGTGATTGCCAATGTGTTTCTATGCAGTTGCTAAGGTATACAGAGTAAATATAAAGTAAATATAAAATACTATTGTAGATATAAAGCGCTATAGAAATAAATATGACTCGACATGACAATCATAAATATGAGCAATAGTAACTGTAATGCTTGACTTGGCAAACACTCAAAATTCATAGACAAACATGCATTCAGCTCATTTATCTCTCTGCTTGTTCAAAAGACGTCTCCCGCACTTAATTGATATGACACACACTAATCTGGCATTTGTTTTGTGGTTTTGCCCTACGAGGAAGTAAATTCATTTAACAAGCTATTATTGAGTGATGTGATGTGACAGTGGTTTGGACGAGTGTCAACAGGAAGTGATGGGGGCCAGATAAAGCTGTTGCGTATGTTTATGGGGTAATGGTTGATTATGACCTATACGCTAGTTGCCTTCAGGTCATGATGTGCGAGTCCATTACCTGAGTTAGACTTTGGCAGACGTGCTGTTGCCCTAAAGGAAACACACACACAACATGTATCCACAACAACAAACAAATTTGGGTGGGACCGTTTGCAGGGAAAAACTGAGACGTGTGTGGACATTGGCTCTCCAGCAATATTGCGCATAAACAAACCCAGAGGAAGAGACCATCAGCCATAGTACACAAATAAACGTAAACTACACAGCTGGGCGTCTTTGGCTTTGCACCAGAATGAGAGGTACACAAATATTTAGACAGGCAAGGTTGGATTTCAAGAACGAAATAAAAAGTAGCCGTAACTATAAAATGTTAAACTGTTCTTGGCACTCTGAAATTGAGATTTATTTCACAGAGCCATCTTCATCATGCTATGTGCATAAATTGGATATTATTCCAGAAATAAATGTTATTGCTCAGCGGTGAAATAAGATATTCAATGAGGGGAAAATAGGGTGGGATGTGATTTTATCCATCAGGAATTGATTGGAAGGTGAAAAATGTTGACATCAGCTGAAGAAAGGTTAAATAGAAATAACATGCACCAGAAACATGGACATATAAGTCAATTCTGATTTCATGCTGAAATTAAACGTTCTCAGGTGGAATAAATAATATTAAGAAAAAAATATATATCATAAAAAAACTAGTAATATAAATATATTTTATAAATAATGATAATAAAAAATGAAATGAAAAAAAATCTACAGAGATGTCTCCTGAAACTGAAGGACACTTGAGCAAAATCTCCATTTAATCTCAATTTAATATATTATTGCTATCTAGGAGAAATGGAAAAAAATGTCTCTAATCTCTGAAGAGATACTTTTTCTCTACAATGAAAATTGTATGCATCAATATCAGATCCATATAGAGAATGTATGCATTAGTATACAGCAGTAGGAAAATTTCAATCTTCACCCTTTATTCAAATATTATCAAAAATGTGTTAAAGAATTTGTGAGAATAATGCGTAAATGTCAATTGTTTTGTTTGTGATAACGCAATGAAACAAGCCAAATGTGACATAATTCTGACATAAATTGTGACCAAATAATTTCTGGCCTGGCTCGCATACAAAGAAATTATGAACACATGCAAAAAAAAAAAAAAAAAGAGAGAGAGAGAGAACCAACTGAATATTAAAAGGAACACTCCATTTTTTTTTGAAAATAGGCTAATTTTCCAACTCCCCTAGAGTTAAACAGTTGAGTTTTACCGTTTTTGAATCCATTCAGTCGATCTCCGGGTCTAGCGGTAACACTTTTAGCATAGCTTAGCATAGATCATTGAATCTGATTAGACCGTTAGCATCTCGCTCAAAAATGACCAAAGAGTCATTGCGCCTGCTGCACCCATGGTACGGCAGCAAAGTTCCTTGATTATTACGCAGGAATGAGAGTATAGTTCCTACCCATATCGGTCTAGAAAATCTTAACTTTTAATTTTCCGTAGGTCTTAGTACACGATGTAACTACAGAAGAGTCAAGTTTTAAATAGGAAAAATATCGAAAGTCTTTGGTCATTTTTGAGCGAGTCTAATCAGATTCAATGATCTATGCTAAGCTATGCTAAAAGTTCTACTGCCAGATCCGGATCGGCGGAATGGATTTGAAAACGGTTAAAAAAAAACTGTTTAACTCTAGGGGAGTTGGAAAATGAGCCTATTTTAAAAAAAAGTGGAGTTTCTTTAATAACTGTTTATTAGGAGGTTACATAGGAGATGGGTGCGCTAACAAGGTCTCTACTGTGTCCACAGTCTCTAGTGCGCCTCTTGAGATCAGGGGAGTGAGGTTTACTCGCCCTGCTCTCAGTAGCTGGCCTCCATTAGACTCACGCCTCCAAACCTCACTCCCATCCGGATCACGGCACTGTCGTAACCCGTAACCTCCGGTCCTAACCGCCCTGCTCCGAGTGGGACTCGAACCGGCGTCTCTGGCACGGGAGGTGGGCGCGCTAACAAGGACACTAAAGACCGCAGTCGCTAGAGTTCCTCTTGAGATCTGGGGAGTGAGGTTTACTCGCCCTGCTCTCACTAGCTGGCCTCCGTTACACTTACCCCCCTAAACCACACTCCCATCCGGGTCACAGCACCAATTTAACCCCTCTCAGAGCGGGACTCAAACCGGCTTCTCTGGCATGGGAGGTGGGCACGCTAACAAGGACACTAAAGACCGTAGTCTCTAGCGTCAGTCATTAGTCTCTTGAGATCAGGGGAGTGATGTTTACATGCACAGATCTCATTAGCTGGCCTCTGTCACATATGCTGGGTACAAAAGAGTCTGTCCTTCCTCCTGTGCAGCGTCAGTGAGTTAGAGTGTGTGTGTGTGTGTGTGTGTGTGTGGAGATGGAAGACCTCTTTATGCTTCAGCCATTAAACTCTGTCAGAAATGACAGCAGACGTGCACCTGCAGCGAGACCTTCTAAGTGGGACGCTGCCACATCCTTAGATCAACAGCATGACTGGCTCAGTCTTACGTAAAGCTGTACATTTACAATGCAGGTGTCGAGCTCTGTCCGATTACACAAACCTGGATCTGCTGCCAAACAAACAAAATTCTCTGCCAACCCCTCTGAGGAACGACTCGCCCCATTTTTACACAGTATTCCTGAGCACCGCTTCGCTCTAAATCAGTATGAATTCTGTAATGTGCTTTGCAATGTGACCCAAGTTTTCAGCAATCATCTTTCTGACGATATGACATTCATCTCAGTGATGTTATATAAACTAAAACTAAACCTATTAATAAATGTTTCATTAATAGACACTTTTTACATTTCCAGGGTTCTCAGAAGCATCATAGTTGGGAACTTCTATAGTGGGGAACAGAGACTACAACAAATATAAATTTAATTCAATATAATTTTTGCTCCAGTAGCAAATCAAAAAAATCAGTGATACCATTTCTATGACTTTCCAAAAGAGGAAAACAATATTGAGCTGTATTAGAAACACTCACATAGCACCATTAACTAGTTTTCTGTAATTTAATGCCTAGGTAATTAAAGTATAGTGTTATACATTTACATTAATTTATCAAAAAATTGCTAGATTTAAGATGTTAATAAATGTGAAAATGCATCAATCGCAGTGTGTGAAAAGGTCTATTGAAATAAAACTGACATATAATAAAAATATTAGATGAAAAAAAAAAAACTAAATAAAACTAGAAAAGTTGCATGGGCAACTAACTGAAATAAAATAAGTTTAAGTACTAAAACTGAAACAGAAATATTAAACGCTTATAAAATGACAAAAACACAGAACAAAACTAAAAGTAAATAAAAATGAATAACTATAATAGTATATTAATAATGCTATAAAGAAATCACAACATATTTAAAAAAGAAATTCTATTGTTCTGTATGAAAATACTGTAACCAGATTTTAAAGGGATAGTTTACACAACATATCATACAATATCTTACAAAATTATAATAGTCCATGTCTTATGATACTGTAGCTTTGAGAAACAGACTTTTCAGTGAATACTGAATTACATCTGTGTCTGTTCCGCACACAAAGCATCACATGACTTCAGAAGACTTTGCCACACAGGGAACAAGTTGCATGAAGTGTTTTAATGTGTTTCTGGAGCTTGACAGCATGCATCCTCATTCATTAGCATGGAAAAGAGCAGTGTGTTCTTTCTTTCTCCATTTGTGTTCCACAGAAGAAAGAAAAACAAACAGGTTTGCAACATCATGAGGCTAAGTAAATGCAGAAGCGAAAGCCACATCACACACACTCAGCCTGGAGTATTGCGACGCGCTACGCCAACAAAGGTCAGGCGAACACACATGGAAGCCAAAACACACAGAGCGGGTGATGTAAACTAGAGGAACAGCGGTGTACCCCGCTGGATTCGCCTATTCAACTGCTACCGGTTTCCATTTCCATTTAACAAATTCCTTGATAATGAATCCCACATGCGCTAATAAATGACTTTGAGAATTGCTCACTGGCTTCAGCAGCTGGCTCCGCTGGAATGCTCGTGTGGTTTACTAACAGTTCACGATCTTCGGCTTAACACATGTGACATCTATTACTGTGCAGCTCAGACTCCTTTTATTGTGTCTTTGGAGTGTATGGTGGCAGAACAAGTCAAATGACATGACGAGCCAAACCTCACTGGACTCGACTGTGTGCATGCAAAACATAACGCACAATGAACTACAGTGCTATCAGGGCCAAATCAAAAGAGTCTCTATGATATTTTCAATGGGATTTTTCTTTGCCAGAACATCTTATTGGTTAAGCAACATTCAAACATCCAACTGTTTGCTTATCAACCAATGAGCCACACCAACCAATGCTGTCCTTACAGAAGACACACAACACTTTCCATCAGAGAAAATGCAATTAAAGCTTCATGACTTCAACACAAGACTAAAATACACCATATTTGTATTTAAAGAAGCCAAATACTCTTCCCTACATTCAAGTTCAGATGGATGAGGACAACATGGACATGCAGTGCAATTCATAAGGCCTCTTGTAGGAGAGAATTAAGACATCATGAAATGGCTTTGACTTGTTTCCTGTTGAAACAGGAAGTTAGGGCAGGATAAAACCAAAGGGCTCATCCCTTTTATTTTTAAATAGCCAATAGGCTTTAGTTTGCGTCACAGCCATGAAGCATGATTTGCTACTTGCATTTGATTGAAACAGATACAGTCAAACCAAAATGTATTCAGACACCTTCAACATTTTCTCACATTATCAGTTGTTTGCTATAGTTTAGAAAATGGTAATAAAATGTGACAAGAACTCAAGAGTTAAACTGTGTCAGAACAAATTCATCTTGATAATGTCAGATAACTTTGATAGAAAGATGTAATGGATTACAATCAGCCAATCAGCTGTGACAAAGCAATGCTTCATTTTGTTCAGTCTGTGGTGTAAAAGGTCGCATTAGCAATTAAAGAAAAAAACACTTCAGCAAAACATGGTCAGGTCAAAGTGTCTGAATAATTTTGGTCCCAAATTTGTATACATTTTACTGGTAGTGTAACGATCCACGTCCAGCGTCCAGCGACGGCTCCAGCCCCTGACTAGAGTCCAACGACGGCTCCAGCCCCTGACCAGAGTCCAGCAACGGCTCCAGCCCCTGACCAGAGTCCAGCGACGGCTCCAGCCCCTGACCAGAGTCCAGCGACGGCTCCAGCCCCTGAACAGAGTCCAGCGACGGCTCCAGCCCCTGAACAGAGTCCAGCGACGGTTCCAGCCCCTGAACAGAGTCCAGCGACGGCTCCAGCCCCTGAACAGAGTCCAGCGACAGCTCCAGCCCCTGATCAGAGTCCAGGGACGGCTCCAGCCCCTGACCAGAGTCCAGCGACGGCTCCAGCCCCTGACCAGAGTCCAGCGACAGCTCCAGCCCCTGAACAGAGTCCAGCGACGGCTCCAGCCCCTGAACAGAGTCCAGCGATGGCTCCAGCCCCTGACCAGAGTCCCGAGAGGTGGAGGAGGATCCACCCTTTAAAGGTGTCATGAACTGGCTTTTGAATTTTCAACTTATGATGTTCGCGTGGTTTCTACACTGGTTTTGTGCCTCTCTCCTGGAACGCTCGGTTTTTATGGGCGTGCCGCACTGAAGACTTGGAAGTAAACGCCCACTGCTATGATTGGATAACAGTTTTGCATAATAATGAGTTTCGGCTCCCCTGTCAGTACATGTGGGGAATTGTTTTGAAAACTTCCAATGTGGAGAAATGGCAACCAGAATCCACCCACAGGGCTCGCAAAATGTCTTTATCAAACAAACACATTTATCTCTCATCCACCCGCAATTAATATGAATGTTATTTTTTATTACTTGGCCCGCCCGATCGGTGGATATATCCGCAAACCGCGCATCACTAACACACACACAAGCCAAGCACGTGCATCAGCAAAACTTCACTGCAAACAAATCAGCATGTTCAAAACTTCCGCAACATAATCAGTAGATATCAAACTATCTGTAACAATGCAATACTATCACATATAAAAAACTTTTTACTCACATAAGTGTGTTGCACCATTCCTGTCGGATCCAATATAGAAGGCACAGCATTGTGTTTTAATCTCAATATGTCTGCAAATCCAGTCTCGACCTATATCTTGTTTACAAATGATTCCGTGGTAAAATGAAGGAACAAACGCGCAAATGTCTTACGCACGTGAGCTGGAACTTCATTAAAAATAAAGTTCAACCACACATTCCTAATATTAGAATCCGAAGGAAGCTTATGCAGCGACTGTGTTCTTCCACAACCAGGCACAGCGCAATATCTTGCTATCTTCGGCATGTTTATTGCTCGGTAGCGCGATCAGTTTAGCTCCACGGTTCGGTGGGTGGGCTTGAGGCGGCGTTTCACCACACTCTGACGTCACAGCCTGGCACATTCTGAGATCGAGCGTTTGCTGGGTCTGGTGTCAATAAAAGCTTTTCTTTGACTAACAAGGAAGTTTTCAGCTCCGAAACTTACAGGATATTCTTATATCACGATGAACTTTTATATATCAAAGGCTGAATGAAAAGTTGGGGGGGAGATGGGCTCTGTAAGGATCCCAGTGTTGTACCTGTTTTGAATGGACTTTTATTTTGAAGTGTTTATGTTCCTATTGTTTCTGTGAATATTCATGTCTCCAGTTTCTTTTGGCCATGTTTGTAGTTTTGTAGTTTTTCATGTTGGTTAGTCTCCCCAGGTGTATCTTGTTTCCTCGTTACTTTTGTTAAGCTTGTTTGGCCAGGTGTATATATAGCCCTTGTGTTTCATTTGCTCTATGTCAGTTGTTGAATGTGATGGTCCCTGTTTTCTATTAGCTTTTGTTTCTTGTTCTTTATGTTTCCTTTCGTTTGTATAGTTGTCTCTTTATTAAACCCCTGCACTTAGATCCATGCCTCAGCCCGCTTTCTCCGGACGTGACAGGTAGAAGAGTTTGTGTGTATAATATGTCACAGTTTACTTTATTTTGCTATTCTCACTTACATAAATGAACTATAGTGTCCTGCACACACTAGTAAAAAATTATATCTGGTGTCTGAATCATTTTTGGTTTGACTGTATTTGTATATGCACCTGAATGTAAAATGAGTCATCAATATATTTAGATCATTTTCTGGGAATGTAGATTATAAATGCATATATCTGCTATAAGTCTATTTTTGCCAACTTTTAGCTATACACTCCCTTACGAAAAAGAAGTTTATTCAAGTGTACTTCTAAACTAAAAATAAGTATACTTTCAGTCTACTTTTTATGTACTTCTCAGAAATATGCTTAAAATTACACTTAAGTATACTTGACTATATAAGTATATTTGGCTTATACTTGTACTCAATCTTTTGATCGAGATCTACTTAAAAGTATAATTAAGTATACTTGGCTTGTAGTTGTGTTTACTCTTTTGATTAAGTAGCCTATTAAATACTTTTTTCCACATAATTTTACATACCGTCTTAACTTGCATTGTTTGAAAAAAAAGATTTATAAAGAATTATAAAACTACTAAACTAGTAGTTTACTGAAAGTATACTTCAAAGTGTAATTTCATAACAAAAAAATGTGCTATAAGTAAACAAGTACAACTAGTAAACTATCAGCATACCTATAAGTTCACTTGTAGTATAGTTGCAGTACAAACGAAACATCGTTGTAAACTAGTTGTGTACTCAAAGTTTACTACTGTTACCTAAAGTACACTTAAAAGTATACTTTTATACACTAAAAGTGGGCAAATATAGTCCCAAGTAGTATCGAAACAATACCCTTACAAGTATACTTCTAGTCCATTGATATTAGTATACTTAATACATAAGTAAGGTTCAAGTATATTTTTAAATATACTTTATGTAGTAAGTATACTAATATCAATGGACTAGAAGTATACTTGTAAGTGTATTGTTTCGATACTACTTGGGACTAAATTGGCCCACTTTTGAGTATATAAAAGTATAATTTAAGTATGTAACTACATTCCAAAGCATAATATTACTACCCCTTACAAAACATAAGTATACTTCAAGTTCATTTTATTAAGTATATACTTAAGTAAGGTTCAAGTATATTTTTAAATATACTTTAAGTATATACTTAAGTAAGGTTCAAGTATATTTTTAAATATACTTTAAGTATATACTTAAGTAAGGTTCAAGTATATTTTTAAATATACTTTAAGTATATACTTAATAAAATGAACTTGAAGTATACTTATGTTTTGTAAGGGGTAGTAATATTAGGCTTTGGAATGTAGTTACATACTTAAATTATACTTTTATATACTCAAAAGTGGGCCAATTTAGTCCCTAGTATTGAAATAGTACACTTACAGGTATACTGATATTAGTACTTACTACATAAAGTATACTTTAAAATATACTTAAACTTTCCTTAACCCATTTGTGCCCACATTTTTCTGAATGGTTTCATGCATATAGTCATGTTAATAGTGTCCTATGTGAACATGTTCTGCATTTATTTTCGCCAGGTTTTTTTTTTTTTTTTTTTTTTTTTTTTATAATCGTATTTGAATGTGCGGCAAAATATGTTGTATGCACCACTTCAATGTCAAATTTGAATAGGAGGAGAACATTTGGCATCCAACTCAAAATAACTGCTTTTGACAGATACATTTTTTTTCATAAACAAATCTATTATGTATAAAAGTCGAAGAACATTCGATGCAAACTCAAAAAAAAGCTGCATCTGTATTAAAATCTTTTGAATATGAAAACACAACAAACAACAAATACATTTGTCTTAAAGTGGTGGAACAATGTGCAGCCATTAAGTTGCCCCATCAGGGCATTGTGTATCAAAAAGTTAAATAAAAATAAATAGAATGAAGAAAAAAATACATCTATATAACAAAAAAAACAAATAACAAAATAGTCCCATAGTATTCAATGGCTGACTGTAGTAGGTGATTTCATATAATAATGTAAGTGTAAACTCATTACTTGTCTGAATTTCCAAATTATAATGGAATCATAAGCTACTAGTCATAAAATGAATTAGGGTCCTTGACCGATTAGAATGAAACGCATCCAAACTAGATGAAGGGCCCTCAATATTTTGGCCCTTACAAGACATAATATCATAAAATATGATATTTTTCCCTATCGAATTAAGGTCTACTGTATAGTAGAGATGTCAGTTAAAGGGTTAAGTTATGTTTTAGGTGGGATATTATGAAAGCAAAAAGCACTAAACGACCAAAAATCTTGATTTATTAACCTATTAACACAGTATACCCCATTTCCTCATGATATATGTACTTACAAGTCATTTGCCAAGTCAACTATAGTTGCCGGTAGACTTAAATGGGTTAGGTATACCTTATAACATGAAGCATACTATTTTTTTGTAAGGGCTAGCATATAGATGAGAACAAAACATGCCACAAAACTCAATTTTAACTGACTTTAAATGTTAAACATTAACTGATATTTTAGTACACTAATGATCAGAAGTTTGTGGTCAGTAAGAGTTTTTAATGTTTTTGAAAGAAAATCAAAAACTTGTGCTCAGCTAAGGCTGCATTCATGTGAATAAAAATAAACTGAAATCAGTAATATTGTGAAATATTATTACAATTTAAAATAACAGTTTTCTATGTGAATATATAGTGATCAGGCATAACATTATGACAGGTGAAGTGAATAACACTGATGATCTCTTCATCACGGCTCCTGTTAGTGGGTGTGATATATTAGGCAGCAAGTGAACATTTTGTCCTCAAAGTTGATGTGTTAGAAGCAGGAAAAATGGGCAAGCGTAAGGATTTGAGGGAGTTTGACAAGGGCCAAATTGTGATGGCTAGACGACTGGGTCAGAGCATCTCCAAAACTGCAGCTCTTGTGGGGTGTTCCCGGTCTGCAGTGGTCAGGATCTATCAAAAGTGCTCCAAGGAAGGAACAGTGGAGAACCGGAGACAGGGTCATGGGCGGCCAAGGCTCATTGATGCACGTGGGGAGCGAAGGCTGGCCCGTGTGGTCCGATCAAACAGACGAGCTACTGGAGCTCAAATTGCTCAAGAAGTTAATGCTGGTTCTGATAGAAAGGTGTCAGAATACACAGTGCATCTCAGTTTGTTGTGTATGGGGCTGCATAGCCACTGACCAGTCAGGGTGCCCATGCTGACCCCTGTCCACCGCCGAAAGCACCAACAGTGGGCGCGTGAGTGTAACGGAGGCCAGCTAGTAGTCGCTGTGCGAGTTAACCTCACTCCTCTGATCTCAAGAGACGCTCTAGGGACTGACGCTAGAGGTTGCAGCCTTTAGCCTCCTTGTCAGAGCGTCCAAATCTAAATAAAGTAAAAATAAATAACTTTTCTGCCTCCATTTGTGGCCTTTGAAGCGCACAGCCTTCACATTGGGACACAGCTAAGATTAGGAATATTAGGTCATAATGTTATGCCTGATCGAAGTATGTTAAAATGTAATTTATTCCTGTGATCAAAGCTGAATTTTCAGCATCATTACTCCAGTCTTCAGTGTCACATGATCCTTCAGAAATCATTCTGATATGATGACTTGATGCTCAAGAAACGTTGATGATAATCATAAATGTTTCTTGAGCATCAAGTCATCATATCAGAATGATGAAAAAAGTTGCGCTGCTTAATATTTGTGTGGAAACTGTGATGCAGGATTCTTTGATGAATACAAAGTTAAAAAGAACAGCATTTATTTGCAATATAATCTTTTGTAACATTATAAATGAATTAATGCATACTTTCTGAATAAAAGTATTAATTTCTCTCAAAAACAAACAAAATATTACTGACCCCAGACTTTTGAATGGTAGTGTAGGATATGCAGAAATAAATGAACAAGTCTTGAACTTTGGATGAGTCTCTTTTCACTCACTCAGAGATGAACATGAACTAAAGGCAAGAGGCGACGCTCCAACCAATCATGTCATGGCCGCGTTGACTTCAAGTCTTCGCTATCTTCAAGCAAGCTTTGTTTGCTCACAGCTGAGGATTCAGATGAAAAGAGAGATTATCGGACTCTAGCGTTGCCATTTTACACACAAAGAATGATCTGTTGTCTAACAGTGGTTTTCCTGTTGAAGAAGGTTTACACGCTTCCAAAGGCACATTTCATGGAACAGTTAACAAGGTCAAAGCATCCCATCAACGAACACGATACTAAACAAAACAGGGCCCGTCTGATGCTCAGCTTCCCCATTCAGACGGCTGAGAGATTTTTAACTGACCACCACACATTCACAGAAATCAACAAGTACTGTGTGAGACCTCACAAACACTTCACTTTCTCCTGTTTTTCCTAGCCTGGAAGTACTTCCATGTGTCCAAATACAAAGCAAAAGTCATGTAAGCTGTAAGTGAATCACTCTTTGCTTTCATACAGAAAAAAGTGGAACGATTAGGGAGGCAAACAAGAGCTTCTCAAGTGTCTTACGGTTTATTTGTGTAAGATTTTAATGCTATTGCATGGATATGCTGGTCTGTCTTGAAAAATAAGCAACCCTGTAATTGGTTTCGAGTTCGCCTGAAGTGAAAAGGACAAACTCTAACAAAAATATTGCATTCATATAACGAGAACAAAATTAAGAGGTAACAATAATGATGCTTGACTCTAGTGGTGCTTGAGCATGCAAAAAAATTAAGTAATTGTACAGTACATCATGGTAGCATTTGCTGTATACTCTATAACTCTGACCTTTTTAACTGTAAGATGTAAATTGGAGTACAGTTACAAGAAAAGTCTCTCTCATTCTTAGAAAAAAAAGGTTCACTGGGATTCTATATAGACCTCTAGGGTTCTTGAATCAATTTTGAAGAACCATTTATGCCAAAAAGGTTCTATATAAGGAGAAATGTCTTAACCCTCTGGTACTGTTCGGTCATTTTTGACTGTAAAAACTTTTTAACGTTTTTTTTTTTTTTTTTAGAATTTTTTACTTCATCGGAATGGTACGAAACCTGGTAAAGGTTTTGGTGCTTGCTATGTAAACGGTAAAATAAATCATGGACATGATTCAAAAAAAGGTTATGTGTTCCTGAAAAAAAAAGAAGTAAAAAAATAGTATTGTTCGCAGTCAAAAATGAGCGCATTGGAAATGAATGGGAGATAAATTTCATCTATTGGAAACTTTTGGTACTGCACACAAATAAATTCTCACTGAAAAAGATTTTTTTTTTTTTTTTAGTTATCAACCTCAAATTTGTAACACAGATTGTTTAGATGTATGGCTTTGATTTTCTCACAGTTTTAGATTAAATGTGTTTAGAAAAATACATATTTCATATAAAAATTGAAAATAGTATTTGAAAAAAGTATTTTTGTGCATTTTTCATAACAATAAATGTAAAAAAGTAATACAAGTTTCACTTTTTAAAACCTTTTTCACTTCAGCAGTAATCTGCCAAGTATTTTCTTCAAAAAGAGACCAAACTTCAGTCTGTGCTCCAGAGCATTCAAGATTTATGACCAGTTGGAAATTTCATTTTCAGGTCCATGCTCAAAAAGTGAATAAATGGATTATAAATACTGCATAAATATAATTAAGTACCATAAAAAGTAAATGAATTTAAATTACTAATAAATTCAAAACTACAGAGCCAGTCATTACACTAATGAGAATTTGGGGGTAAATGTGCTTAATTGAGAAGAAAATACAAGACAACACTAAAAATCTTTGTTGACATTGAAAACTGGCTTCATTTTCTTAATGCAATAAATAACTCTATTTTTTCATTTTAATCTTGGGTTAAACTATGATCCAGACTTTGCTCTAAATATCTAAATATTGCACTAGTTCTGCTCATTATATCAGTGATAACACTCTTCACTCAACCAAACTAGCCTTTTAAGTGCTGTTATTGCCCTACTTTTCCATCCCTTTCTTTTTCCCACAAAATTTCAATCATGTTGGAGAAGCACAGGAACACAAAGAAGAGAAAGGGACATGCAGGGGGACAGTATCGGGGGACTCTAATGTAGAAGTTCAAGTGTGAAAGGCCCCGCACCTGGTCCGGCGACATAAAGAGCCACATTCATCTCACTGATGCTTTACAAATGTCAGCGAACACAAAAGCCTATCGTTTCAATCAGAGAGACGTCTCATGTACATCATAGAGAGCTTTTTTTCTTGCATAGTATGACGTGGACGCAGATACGCACCAGCAGGATGAGCTGCAATCGATTGAGTCGAAACTGAAGCAGATCCAGCAAAAAAAAGGTTTGAGTGGACGTAGATGCTGCCAGATCACGGAAAGTGTCTAATTGACACAGAAGCGTTGTGCCAGGAAATTCACAGCTAACAGATTGTGGTTCGTGAAAAAAAAAAAGAGGAAAGCATGACTTTGGAATCAACACTGTGAAGCTTTTCTTGCTAAAAAGAAAATAGCTTAAACAAGCTGTGTCCCAATTTGACATTCTTAACATTAGACGTTACTTTTTTGATGTTAAATCCACTATTGTTTTATTTAGAATTGTTGTTGTCTATTCAGTATTTAATGCAAGTAACTGTAATTAAATTACAGAGACATTAAGAGTAATCCCTCTGGGCCTCTTCGTCACACTTGGCTTCTTCACGGTCAAAAGTTACCGAAGCCTTAAAAGTGCTGAGCAAGGCCACTGGAGCGATTGTTAATAAGATGAACGCAACACGCGCCTCGTGAGCAGCGGGACTTTTATTATGCCACAGTCGCCGGCGCCATTTCCGCTTTTCCGGTCATGAGTATGAGGTAACGCAGCTCTGTTTATCATATCAGATACATTTGAGTGTGTTGAAAATGATGTTATGCTGTTACTCTGTCGGCTCGCTCGGCGGCTGCTATGACACTTGTTGCACACTGCAGTGAGAGTAAAGCGTTTCTGCAAAATAAAACTGGAAACCGAGGGTAAAAAACGAAAAACTTATGTAATGCCATGTTGTTACCACTAGATTCCTATATAACTCTCTATAAAGTGGCATATCAATTCTCTAGTGTTTTTAGACATAAATAATTATTTTTATTAAGTTGTGGATTTGTATTTATACTTAGACATTCTCAAAGACTACTGTTTAGATTTTTTTGTTTTTAAATGTTGATTTGAAGTGTCCGTTTTTGCATTAATTTTACTACATTCAAACCTGAGCAGAGAGGAGAACATTTTGGACACATAACATCAAAATTCAATAAAAATGTAACGAAAATGAACAGGTATGTTTTATCACAGCTTAATAAATCTGGGTCTGATCTGATTTTAACGTCTTATTTGACGTCTTTTGGCTCAATTTTACCATATTGTTACAGCCACACTAGTTAATTTGTGTGCGTATAATATTGTGGTTTGTGTGTGTGTCTGTGAGTGTGTTTACGTGAGTGTGTTTGAGTGTGTGTCTGTTTTGCACTCTTGATATTTTAGAGTGTCACCCCTACATTGCTGTGCACTTTTTTTGGATCATGGCTGATTTGTGGTTTGTATCACCAAAAGATTCCCTGAGTTTTTGTATTTTTGCGTATTTCCCAATCATTTCCTATGTCGGTCATTTTTGACCACGAAGGAGCCAAATGTGACTCTTTTTTTCCCGACCCTTTAACATAACCCGAATCATCTCCATGATTTTTTGGTGTGTTCACATAGCTAATGCAACAAAAGTCACCGAGTGTCATCCCATTACGATGAAGCAAAAAAAATGACAAATTTCAAAACGTAAAATGTTTCAGCCATTTTTGACCGAAGAGGCCCAGAGGGTTAAATTAAATTACAGTAATTAATTACACCCAACACTAATGATAAATATATAAAATTGGTTAATGTGTATTTAAAACACATTTCGTTTATTGGTACTATTACAGAAATCATTTACATTTATGCATTTGGCAGACGCTTTTATCCAAAGCGACTTACATTGCATTCAAGGTACACATTTTACATTTGGTCAGTTCTTGCTTTCCTTGGGAATCGAACGCATGACCATGGCGTTGCTAGCGCCACGCTCTATTGTTTGAGCTACAGGAAAGATTATGCATCACATAGTTTAGTTGGTTTATGGAAATGTTATATGCAATTCAAATACATGAATTGTAAATGGCCTAAATATTTCGGGAAAACATAACAGAAGATAATTTATCAATCTAATGAAAAACAAACAGCAATACATATAAATCTTGCTTGTGTGTGTTGACACCGAGTTATAAAGACGTCATGACTCACAACAAACTTAGTTCAGTGAAATGATTTACATCTGCGAGTGCCATGTTTGTTGTCTCAACCCATTATAACATCATATGTCATGTACGGGAGTTCCTTGCGCTTCACGGCTGACCACCGGCGTGAGGTGTCTGCAACATGTCCTGATGTGGGCCCGTGGCCGTGGGTCCTTGTCAAATCAAAGCAACGTCTCTCTCTTTGATGCCGAGAGCTCAGTAATTAGCGTGTGTCTTGGGATTAGCCACTTCCGGAGGCCTTTGAGATTTATTACTCATTGGGCCGCTCTCAACTTGTAGTGGACTTGTTAAATCAATTTCCTCTTAGCCTTCCATTGAGGGCCTGGTCATCAAATCAGATTAGATTGTGTTACAGCTGACAGATCTGTGAATGAAGACTTTAGGAGAGAGGAGTGAATTCTCAGCATGAAGGGAAATTTAAGGATTGAATGCGGCCATCGGTTTATCCGTGTTTCCTATAGAATTGTTTTTGAAGAAGAGCTTCCATCCAGCATAAATAGCCCTAATCAAAGTGTATTAAAATATGCAGCTCAATGGAAACTGCTCAACAGGCATTTTCAGTTTGTTTTGTTTTTGTTGTATTATATTTTATATTATATTATATTATATTATGAAAATTAAATACAAATATTTCATCAAATTAATAAACTAGTTTTTAATGGCTATCAATGGAGAAAAAAAGTTTTATATCTATAAAGTGTATATTTATATACACAGACATTAAAATAGGTTTACAAAAACATTAATCGGATGGATGGATGGACGGACGGACGGAAAAGAAACCTTTTTCACAATAAAGCTAATTGAACAAAAATATAATATAATTATATTATTATATATTATATTATAAAAATTATTATATATTTTTTATTTAGAAAATTAAATCAAATGGGTGGGTGGGTGGATGGATGGCTGGACGGGTGGGTTGGTGGGTGGAGGGATGGATGGAGGGATGGATGGATGGATGGATGGAGGGATGGATGGATGATGGATAGATGATGGGTGGAGGAATGGATGATGGGTGGAGGGATGGATGGATGGATGATGGGATGATGGGTGGAGGGATGGATGGATGGATGATGGGTGATAGATGGATGGATGGATGGATGAATGGATGGATGATATGTGGATGGATGATGGCTGGAGGAATGGGTGGACGGATGATGGGTGGAGGAAAGGATGATGGGTGATGTATGGATGGATGATGGGTAGAGGCATGGATGATGGGTGATGGATGGATGATAAATGGATGGATGATGGGTGGGTATGTGGATAGATGAAAAACTAACCATTTGTCACAACAAAGCCAAATGTGTGTAATATAATTTAGTTTGCTGTGAATGTAATGTATCTATTATATTCATAAATATAATTTATTTTCCAGTACATTTGTACCTTTAAAATCCATGCAGGAAACACTGTTTTATCGGTTCTGAAGTCACAGCAATCTTCCTAAGAGTGTCAAACAATAGAACCCAAGAGAAACAGAAGCACAAAACAGGTATCAGCTCAAAACACTGAGCGCTCATTCAGACCCTCAGACAAACAGGCCTTGTCGGCCTCAATCTCCACAGCGGAGTCAGACTGCCAAAGCACAAATGAGCCCAAACGCGCACCTGCAGCTCCAAACCTCGAGCAATTACGCCACCATTTTGGCTAAAAACCCAAAGAAAAAACCCTCTCCGTGGCCTTTTGGAGCCTTTAACCTTTAGCAGTGAACATAAACTAATTACATTCCTCATGCAGCGGAAGCCTCGGAACGGCCGTGAATGGGAATCGCCATTGACGACTTAATTAGCGTTTGCCGATGTGGAGCGTGTAATTCCACTGGACTTGTTCTAGTGAATGCCCTCTCATTATCTCAGTTCTACGGCGAAGTGTCCTGCTGAAAATGGCACTCGCTGGGATGGAGGGACATTCATATTGCTGGAAATGTCAGCTGGGAGTCCCGCTCCTCCGGCAGACACAATGAGGGCCATTGTCGAGTGTCACTTAGCCATCATTTCGGCCCGTCAAAACAGCTTCTGTTTTCGCGGCGACGTGTTAATGGGCCCGCGGCTGGGTGTGAGAACGTTCCGAGCCACACACATCAGATGGAGGTCACGGGTTAACGCCAACTCTCTGATTCGGGTGGCTGGGATTTTCGCAACCTTTCCTTCGAAACGGAAACCGGGGAGGGAAAAGCAACGGGGCTGATAATGTGATATAATTAGTCAGACGGTTTCTGAGTCAGAATCATCGCTGGCCAACACTGAGACAGTGAATGGGCGCAGATGGGACACCTGGAGCTCAGCGGGGGTCATCGGGCCCGGCAGGTGGACCGCGTGAGAGGATTCGCTCATTAAGGACTCCAGGACGCTCTGAAAGACGTTACAATTTTCAGCACGGTCACTGCACTGAAGGAAAAAAAATGTTTTCGTTCTTGGTATTTTTATCTGGTTTTCTAGTACAAATGTTGATTGATATTGATATACAATACCGGTCAAAAGTTTGGAAACATTAGGTAACACTTTACTTAAAGCCTTTATGTATAAAACAATATTAAGGTATTCATAATGTATGGTATAATGCATTCTATCTTTTCATAAGTAATTATAACCAAAGTTAAAATGCATTATAATATTCACAGATTCCTTGTTACATCTGAAATTGGTTGCATTATACTTTCTAAAAATGTATTATAACTGTGGTTACAATTATTCATGAGATCATGCAATACATTATAAGGTGCATTACAAGGCATAATTAATGCATTAAAAATACTTTTATTATAACGCATTATCCATAAAGGCTTTAAGTAAAGTGTTACTAGCTTGGTAAAGGTTTTTTAATGTTTTTACAAGTAGCCTCTTAATCTCACCAAGGTTGCATTCATTTGATCAAAAATACAGTAAAATCAGTAATACTGTGAAATGCTATTACAATTTAAAATAATTGGTTTCTGTTGTAATATATGTTCAAATGTAAATGTATTCCTGTGGTCAAAGCTGAATTTTCAGCATCATTACTCCAGTCTTCAGTGTCACATGATCCTTCAGAAATCATTCTGATAAGATGATTTGATGCTCAATAAATATTTATTTTTTGTAATATTTATTAATTAACTTAAATTTATTAATTTAAACCTAATTATTATCCATTATTAATAAGAAATTATATGAGAATAATCATGTGACACTGAAGACTGGAGTAATGATGCTGAAAATTCAGCTTTGACCACAGGAATAAATTACATTTTACTATACATTACAACAGAAACCAGTTCATTTAAATTGTAATAATATTTCACTAATTTTACTGTATTTTTTTTTTTTTAAATGCAGCCTTGGTGAGATTAGGAAATATACTTTCAAAAACATTAAAAAACCTTAATGTTTCCAAACTTTTGTAAGTGTAAATATGAATAAATGTACGAGATTATGCTTAAAACAAGAAAAGAAAAAATCTAAAAAATCTTTCAACAAGGTGCTCTATTGGGTTGAGATCTTTCAACAAGGTGCTGAAAGCATTCTTTAGAAATGTTGGCCCATATTGATAGGATAGCATCTTGCAGTTGATGGAGATTTGTGGGATGCACATCCAGGGCACGAAGCTCCCGTTCCACCACATCCCAAAGATGCTCTATTGGGTTGAGATCTGGTGACTGTGGGGGCCATTTTAGTACAGTAAACTCATTGTCATGTTCAAGAAACCAATTTGAAATGATTCGAGCTTTGTGACATGGTGCATTATCCTGCTGGAAGTAGCCATCAGAGGATGGGTACATGGTGGTCATAAAGGGATGGACATGGTCAGAAACAATGCTCAGGTAGGCCGTGGCATTTAAACAATGCCCAATTGGCACTAAGGGGCCTAAAGTGTGCCAAGAAAACATCCCCCACACCATTACACCACCACCACCAGCCTGCACAGTGGTAACAAGGCATGATATATTCAAGTTCTCATTCTGTTTACACCAAATTCTGACTCAACAGAAATCGAGACTCATCAGACCAGGCAACATTTTTCCAGTCTTCAACTGTCCAATTTTGGTGAGCTCGTGCAAATTGTAGCCTCTTTATCCTATTTGTAGTGGAGATGAGTGGTACCCGGTGGGGTCTTCTGCTGTTGTAGCCCATCCGCCTCAAGGTTGTGCGTGTTGTGGCTTCACAAATGCTTTGCTGCATACCTCGGTTGTAACGAGTGGTTATTTCAGTCAAAGTTGCTCTTCTATCACCTTGAATCAGTCACACCATTCTTTGTAAACTCTAGAAATGGTTGTGCGTGAAAATCCCAGTAACTGAGCAGATTGTGAAATACTCAGACCGGCCCGTCTGGCACCAACAACCATGCCACGCTCAAAATTGCTTAAATCACTTTTCTTTCCCATTCTGACATTCAGTTTGGAGTTCAGGAGATTGTCTTGACCAGGACCACACCCCTAAATGCATTGAAGCAACTGCCATGTGATTGGTTGATTAGATAATTGCATTAATGAGAAATTGAACAGGTGTTCCTAATAATCCTTTAGGTGAGTGTATATATATATATATATATATATATATATATAGCACACACTGCAAAAGTACAATAAATATCTTTAAAACAAGATACATTTACTCAAGAAGCCAAATGATACAAGAATTTGTGTCTTGTCAGTATTGGGACACCCCTCCAAATCATTGAATTCAGGTGTTCAATCACTTCCATGGCCACAGGTGTATAAAACAATCACTAGGCATACAGACGCTTCTACAAACATTTGTGAAAGAATGGGTCGCTCTCAGGAGCTCAGTGAATTCAAGCGTGGTACCGTGATAGGTTGCCACCTGTGCAATAAGTCCATTCGTGAAATTTCCTCACTACTAAATATTCCACAGTCAACTGTTAGTGGTGTTATAACAAAGTGGAAGCAATTGGGAACAACAGCAACTCAGCCACGAAGTGATAGGCCACGTAAAATCAGAGCGGTTAAAGTTAGGTGTCAAAGTTGCCAACTTTCTGCAGAGTCAATAGCGACAGACCTCCAAACTTCGTGTGGCCTTCAGATGAGCTCAAGAACAGTGCGTAGAGAGCTTCATGGAATGGATTTCCATGGCCAAGCAGCTCATCCAAGCCTTACATCACCAAGTGCAATGTAAAGTGTCAGATGCAGTGGGGTAAAGCACGCCGCCACTGGACTCTAGAGCAGTGGAGACGTGTTTTCTGGAGTGACCAATCACGCTTCTCTGTCTGGCAATCCCATGGACGAGTCTGGGTTTGGCGGTTGCCAGGAGAACGCCACTTGCCTGACTGCGTTGTGCCAAGTGTAAAGTTTGGTGGAGGGGGGATTATGGTGTGGGGTTGTTTTTCAGGGGTTGGGCTTTGCCCCTTAGTTCCAGTGAAAGGAACTCCAAATGCATACCAAGACATTTTGGAGAATTTGATTTTAACCTCAAGACTCATCTTCTGAGGTTTTGTATCAATTTGTCGGGATACATTGCCTTTAAGTGGAAATTTTGTCAGAACAGAAATCTCCTGTGAATCATTTAACAGGTATGAATGCATGTCAGTTATGTGTTAACCCCCATAATTACAGACAGATTAAAGCAGTTTTGTGTTTGGACTAGTCATGGTCTTTGAACTGTCTAAATCCGCCAGCTTTGATCTAAAAAATACAGTTTCGAGGAGTGGAGAAATTAATTATATAAATATCAGCATGTGTTTGGATCGGTTACGTGCCAGGATGAAAAATAGATGCTTATGTTTTAATGACGAAGCTTCATCAAAGAAATTCCCACTTCCAAATGATTTAAAAAAGTGTGTGATTGTCTAATACATTTTATTTATTGATTTTATAATCAATGAAATTGAGGCCTAAAACGGTCAGTCAAAACAATTTGGACTCTCTGTAAACAAAACCACCTAGCAACCTGCTCATAAATCATTCACTACTAGGCTTAAGAGATAAAGCCAGTTTAGATGGTAAGGATCTCAAGCTGACCAGCTGATAGTCTGAGTCTCAGTTTCATGCCCACGGACCGTTGGCTGAACGTCTGATGCGGCACACTTAACTGGAAACACTTCAGGATTCATTAGTCATCATCTGATTGGTTGAATTCTACAGGATTCTACTACTTTAACGGTCCGCCTAGAAAACAAATATGCCATGAAGCCAAACACCCTCATGGAAGAAACCTGTAGTGGTGTTTACAACTGTGACAATGAGCACTTACCAGGATCAAAAGTATGTAAAGTTCGCTCCATAGACTCTTTAAAATATGTCCAAGAGTTACAAATGCCAGTCTGTTATCATAGGGACATCGAAGTTATATTTTCACGCTGCTAAACATGACGCGGAACAAAACCAACTGTGATTTGTTTCTTGCCTTTTGGCGGTCCTTGTCCAATAAAAGCTGAGATGGAGTCCAGACCACGTGTCTGGCTACGCGAGACTAAATAGCTGAAGACATTACTGTAGCTTTATCCATTAATAGACACGGTACTTCCTTGAAAATAAATTCCAGCACAGAGCTACAACCATAATGAAATGAGCCTTCACAACAGATAATGCTTTACAGTGAGCTACATATGGCAATTTACATGTTCAATAAAACACCATACTCACCTGTCAAGTAATAAAAACCCCACCATCTCCGCGTCGCTTTTACAACATTTCAAATCCCTCACTTCTCTGAAAAGCACAGCTAATGTTGATTCTTGTTTTTTTACGAGCTCTGTCGCTTTTTCCGCCAGCAGACTCTCCTCTGTTCGGTGTTTGTTTAAAACGGCTCCATGTTAAATTCTTGCTCATTGTGACAATTAACCTCTGCCACTCCCACACCAGAGTAGGCGGAGCGACTAATTACGGATAGGAAGAGATGCACGGGCAAATGACGTATATACGCAATTTTCCGCCAAAACCATCCCGTCAGGTCTAAAATATAAACACTTATAATGGCCTTACCATAGTGAATCAGGGTAAGACAAAAACATGTTTTGGAAGGATTGATGATGCATTGACTATTATTTAAATTTTGTTCATTTTGAACACGAAAAAGTTACATAAATGTACCTTTAAATTTAGTAAAAGTCCTTTTTTTGTGATGTCCCTGTAGCTCACCTGAAACAGGACCTGGTGTTTCTATTCAAACCTGTTGCATACACCGCAGGTCACGACCCTAGTTCAATTTGTTTATTCACTTCTCGTTATTGTTCGAGTTCAATGGACTGCTGTGGAGTGACATCAGAGTTCACTGTAACGAACATTGCATGAATATTTAAATGGCGTTTATTAGCTCGACAGCACCAGGCACAATGCTCGACTGGAAGAAAAAAAGAAAACAATCATGGTGGACAAAAAAAAATCCATAATCCTTTCTAATACCCACAGTCATTGTCTTTTACAATGGTAAATGACTGAATATGGTGAGAACAATGGTGTCATATCTTCAGACAGTGATGGCAGAGGTCAAGTGGATATGGTTACCGTCTGTCCTCTGGGACAGGAAATGAGATCTGTCATAGACCGGATGACTTTCAAAAATGCAGTCCAGATAAAAGGCCGTGGACAGTATGAGCTTGGGTAAATTATACTGCCTTGATAAAGGACCATTTATTACGTTCATCCACAGAATGTGGATTTGTTGATATATTGATATACAATTCATATTCTGCAGAACCTTTTGTGTTGGAATATAACTTTTTCTATTAATGCATAAAGCAGATTTTTTTCAGAAATTCATGCCAAAAACACTTCAACTTCATCTATAGATTTTGACTTATTTGTATAATTCAATCAAACAAGATTAAAAAAATCAACTAACATTATAAAACAAGCAAATCCAACATCTAAAACATTGGTAATTCTTACTGATGGTTTCCCTCCAAAATGATGTCTCTTCCTGGATGATGATGTCATTGAGGAAATGGCTTTTGTTAAAGGGATTTTACAAAATATTAATAGGATTGGAAGTGATTTTGAGGACAAAGGAAGAACCTATAAATTGATAATCAAATAAGATAAAAGAAAGAAAAAAAGTGAATATATCTTTTTTTTTTTTTACTGAAACATAGCTAAAATATATTATCCAGTATGGTACAACATATATAATGAGAACATGAAAATATAAATTGAATTGTAGGATTTAAGGTATGTACTAGCAATTTTTTTCCTGACACAACTACACACTTTTTGACGTCAAGAAGTATGCATTTAAATGTTGTGGCTTTAACCATGTCATTGTAAGCGGAAGCTAAGATGTGATATGTGTTAAGTTTTGCCTAAACTATTGCAGATGCAAATAATGAACTGCATCCTTTGACATTTGTCCATCGCTGCTGATGTCATGAGCACGACTTTCCTAAAAGGAGCCCTGAGCAATGCTGATACCAATGTCTTTCAACTAATTATATGGTATTTAGTGGCCCTAAAAAAAGTGTTTGTACACTTAAGCATTAATACAGTGGAATGTGATAGAACTGCAACATATCAAAGCAAATGTCATTTATTTTTTAAGTAAAAATAAGCAAACAAGTTAATTGCCTCATTAAAGGGATAGTTTGCCCAAAAATGACATTTCTGTCATAATTTGCTCACCCTTAAGTTGTTCCAAATTGTATGAATTTCTTTCTTCTGCTGAAAAGAGAGGATATTTTTCATTTTGGGATGAACTATCCCTTTAGGCTTTTATCACAATATCCAACTTTTATCACAATATTAATGAATGTGAGCCTGAGCTCATCCTCCAAGCTCCACTCTTCACCACAGATGCCACTATAACAGAAACTCTTCATACTGAATAAGTAAATTAACAAATGTTCTCTCATTTTCATCTTGCACAAAAACACTTCATTTTAACATTTATTCCCCAAATCCAGTCCCATGCAAAGCATGCTGGGATTTCCCAATCAGCGGTTTCAGCAAGAGGTTCCAAAGGATGGATTTTATTGCAAAACCACAGAACCACCACATTTGGTTCCCAATCAGTTCTTAAAATATAATTTTTTTCTTAGTGTGAAGAACATTTTAATAACCTAAAGAACTTTTTTAATGATAAAAACCTTTTGTAGAATGGAAAGGTTCCAAGAATGTTAAATGGTCTTCATGGAACCATAGATAGAACCTTTATTTTGAATTAAAAGTGTTGGAATCTTTCCATTGCATGAAAGGTTCTTTAGATTTTCGTTTACTGAAATGGAACCAAAAATAGTTCTTCTATGGAACATTTTTGGAAGGTATAAGTGTGTGATTTAAGTGATCAAACTTTTTGGTGCAGCTGAATATAATATATAAAATCTTACTGACTTGTTCGTATTATTTAGACTTTCAAAAACAACAGGCATATTAATTTAACCTCACTTAAACACAGGGAACAAATTTTTTCGCACACAGAAAAATCCGTAAAATTATTCCCCCGCAGCATATACGTCTTAAATAAACAGTTTACATCATGGAAATGATTCTTTAGGGTCATTTTCTGCAGTGGCTCATCAAACAGGAAGGGCTTACGCCCAGCCAATAATTACCAGCTAAAAGTACTTCCTCGGAAAAGACATCAGCAGTGTTTGATATTTCCTTTTACAGGCAGCCGCGGGTGAGGCTCACAGCTCTGTTCCCGTCTCGTAGGCTGGTGGAGCGAGGCCTACACAAACAGATCTTATCGCCACCGGCGCGCACTCTTTGATCAGGATGTTGCGGCCGCTATGGAACACATTTATACTAACCAGCGAGTTTCAGCCATTTTATTGGTCTGGATCTTAGACTCGTCTCTACGACCCAGGCTTCTCTTCTGAAGGAAGTGTTGTAGAATGGTTGCGGTTACTCCAGCCACAATAAAGAAACTCAGTAAAATGTATGGAATTAGCTAAATGTGACACATGTAAGGTTTGCTACCCTAAAGCACAATGTAGTGAACACTAGAAATGCTTTTGTTTTCAGATGAAAATATCAGATTTAAAACTTTGGTGCAATCTTCAGAGCTAAGCACAACTTAGAGTCATATATATATATATATATAGAGAGAGAGAGATAGAGAGAGAGAGAGAGAGAGAGAGAGAGTATATCATATATATATATATATATATATATATATATATATATATATATATATAGAGTGGTGTTAGCAGCACAGTTTGATTCCCATGCATGAATTGATTTAAAAATGCATGCATTGAATGCAATGTAAGGGGTTTTGGATAAAAGCATCTGTATATATGTAAATGCATTTAATATTTACTGTAATTTACTGTAGCACTCCTTGTGGCAGTGCAGAGATTGCAACATGTACTTGCATTACATAATAAATTGCACACTGGCACATTTCAGAAAACAATAACACAATATAGCTGCAAGCAGCAATTATCGGGGCCAAGCACAAATAACACGATAAGTCATGACAGCATGGGAGCATCAGACCAACTTCAACAACAAGCAATTCAAGACATTTTAAGATGATTTTAGGCAAAATGGCTGAAAATTCATAAATAGTCACTAATAATCGGATGTAATGGTTAATCACTTTCAACCAATAGGTGGCACTGTGATGAAAATGTTGTGGTCAGAGTGAGGTGACAATGATACATGCAAAGTCAATATGCCAAAGCATTGCAGAGATGCAGCCTTTTATTTTGCCATCATGCCTCAAATTTGTTGCTGCGGTATACGAAAACGGTTTTGTCTATCGACACAAAATCCATAACTTTTTGTTGGCACAGTCTGAAGATGAAGTGATCCATTTTTTTGTGAAAATCGTAGCAACAGCCTAGGAGAAGTTTGAAAAAGGAGTTTTTTTGGAAAATTCAAAATGGCGGAAAAAGTTTCATGATGGAAAATGACGTCATAGGCTGCAATCGAATCAGAGGATATTTTTGTTTTATTATTTGTATTAGCATAAACGTAAGTGCACATTTGGGTTTGAGTTTGAGTTAGAGACTCCAAATTTGCGTGACCGGTCAGACCATTTTTTTTTTACCAATATTGCGATTGCGATTTAATACGTGATTATTTTTTAAGTTCTTTATCTTCTGTATTATTCAACAAAGATGAGCAATAAATCATTGTATAGTAATGGTGGGAATCTTTAGGCACATCACGATCCGATTCCAAAACAATTCTTGAACTTTTTTTCTTATTAATTAATCTTATGAATAAAACTTAAAATCTTTTTTTTATTATTATATATGTAATAAGTACTTTTTAAAATAATTACATACAAAATTTAATTAAAACAATTGCATGTTAAGAATTTTAAATATATAAACTAATATAGCTTCAAAACATAACAGCTCGTAAATAATAAAGAGGAACAAAAAAACATATTACAAGCAATGAACAAAGAGTGCTTTCAGTATTTTAGAGTATCTGAACGTTTTCCATTCAAGAGCTGTGAGTGATTTTTCTTTTTCCCAGCTTTACTGTTGCTTTATTATTAATGACGACATCATAGACATCGGGAGATCTGCATTCACACTAATGCACAGATCTCTTTTGAAATATAAGATGTGGTTTGTGCTGTCGGTTTAATTCCTTGAGACATTACTGACTGTGTTTACATTAATTTTGCATCATAAAAGCATTTTGAGACGCACACAGCACTCTTCACAAAGCGCGACGCGAGCATTTGAAACTGAAAGCCTTCTGTCAGTGAGTTTACTATTTTTAATATACACTCACCTAAAGAATTATTAGGAACACCATACTAATACTGTGTTTGACCCCCTTTCGCCTTCAGAACTGCCTTAATTCTACGTGGCATTGATTCAACAAGGTGCTGAAAGCATTCTTTAGAAATGTTGGCCCATATTGATAGGATAGCATCTTGATGGAGTTGATGGAGATTTGTGGGATGCACATCCAGGGCACGAAGCTCCCGTTCCACCACATCCCAAAGATGCTCTATTGGGTTGAGATCTGGTGACTGTGGGGGCCATTTTAGTACAGTGAACTCATTGTCATGTTCAAGAAACCAATTTGAAATGATTCAAGCTTTGTGACATGGTGCATTATCCTGCTGGAAGTAGCCATCAGAGGATGGGTACATGGTGGTCATAAAGGGATGGACATGGTCAGAAACAATGCTCAGGTAGGCCGTGGCATTTGAACGATGCCCAATTGGCACTAAGGGGCCTAAAGTGTGCCAAGAAAACATCCCCCACACCATTACACCACCACCACCAGCCTGCACAGTGGTAACAAGGCATGATGGATCCATGTTCTCATTCTGTTTGTAATGAGTGGTTATTTCAGTCAAAGTTGCTCTTCTATCAGCTTGAATCAGTCGGCCCATTCTCCTCTGACCTCTAGCATCAACAAGGCATTTTCACCCACAGGACTACCGCATACTGGATGTTTTTCCCTTTTCACACCATTCTTTGTAAACTCTAGAAATGGTTGTGTGTGAAAATCCCAGTAACTGAGCAGATTGTGAAATACTCAGACCGGCCCGTCTGGCACCAACAACCATGCCACGCTCAAAATTGCTTAAATCACCTTTCTTTCTCATTCTGATATTCAGTTTGGAGTTCAGGAGATTGTCTTGACCAGGACCACACCCCTAAATGCATTGAAGCAACTGCCATGTGATTAGTTGATTAGATAATTGCATTAATGAGAAATTGAACAGGTGTTCCTAATAATCCTTTAGGTGAGTGTACAAGCACACTGCATTCCAAACGACATAAATGAAGACTTCGTAGAGCATTTGTAAGGAAAATACCGGCGGGCGAGAACACACTGTGCGTAACATTAAGCAAAGTGCACGTTTCTCACAGCGCATATCCTGTGCAATGAAGCCTGTGAATGTCATTGTAATTCGCTTCAACCTTTCCAAACGTTATGAAATATTATTTTATGGTTCGAGTGGTGTGTGTGTGTGTGTGTGAGTAAATGGAAGCAAGCAGAATACGGGTGTTTCTCAAACACACGCAGCACCATCGCGCATCTGCAGTTAAAATCTAAGCTCAGAATTTATCCAGAATCGTTAAAGAGAGAATCTTTTCTCCCACCTCTATTGTATAGTATGACCAACACAATATTAGATCGATTAAACACAAACGGTTCTTTCCTTTAGGCCAGGCCTGTAGGCGTAACGTGCCAGAGTTGATGCTTCTTCTGCAGACTGCTTTACTCTCGCGTGTCACGTGACCAGAGTGTAATCGCAGCCTTTGCGGTTAAAAAATTGTTTTATCATATCGCAATATTATCGCAAATGCAATTAATCGTTCAGCCCTAGTTCAGACTATCTGTGAGCCAAATTTCATAACTTTCCCACAAGCGATTCTATGGGCAGCAATAGGCTTCCAGAGGGGAAGAAGAAGAAACGGAATAATAATAATAATAATAATAATAACGCCAATGATTACAATAGGTGCATACACACCTTCAGTGCTTGGCCCCTAATGTCAAGATTGTATAGCAAGAATGCACTTGTGTAAAGAACATCTTAGGAATTACATATACAAGGCAAAAACAGCCTGCTTTTCATGATCATTTTCTGGACTGTTTTTGGTGCCAGAAATTTATACGAACCAGCTTAGACGAACCTTATAAGATTCAAGAGAGCTTTATGTCATGCTCACGCCAGCCATATACAAGTATACAGATGAGGTGAACTGGTAACATAGAGAGACATAGTGCAAAAGTTGAATTCAGGTGGGAAAAAATTAAAATGTATAATAAGCCTATATAATAATTTCGCCAGCACAATGGCTGCACCTTCACCCGTCATGTAGCCCAGCTGGCCAAGGATTTTTTCCCTCTATGAAACATGGCATCTCATAATCCCGTTTCGCTCATGGAGAGCAGTAAATTAAACTGTGGGATCAAGATGGGCGTTCATTCATTCAGCTTGTGTGGTAGACGCTCTCCCTCTATAACTTTCTTTTTATTGCCCATGGTGAACGGTGGAGTGTGACTGGCAGGTGTGATAAGTCAGCGTACCAGGGGCATGTGAAACAGAGTATATAGTGCACTAACAGGAAAGCAGCCAGCTGACAGCTTGACAATAGCGTCCAGCCCTGGAGGACACCAGACCTGCGCTGAGCCCAGACAATAGGAGCTAAAACCTCTCCCTTCAACTGGTGACAAGATACCGTAATGGGAAGGTAATCATCGAAGAAAAGCGCCATCAAATATTCAAAAGCTGTCGCGGCATGGGGTTGATTAAATATCGACTCCTCTGTTCCGCTGTCATGCTCGGCTTTGACTTCTCGCGCAGGTCCCGCGGTCTCAGCCTGTTGTCAAGCTCGAAGGCATGCAAGACTTTCCCACCTCCCGGTTTGGCCCCTCGAAACTGTACCCGTCGAGAACCCGTTTTTAATGGACTTATCTAGTGCCACAAAACAGCCTTCTTTCATGGTGGCTCGCTGCCTCTGAGAATGAATGTGGGGTTTTCTGTTTCATGTCATCACATCATAAATGCAGTAAGTTCTATATGCAGAGATTATTAACTTCCACACATTAGCCGGATTTCCATTACTGATTTGAGCAAAACTTTTGCGATATTTTCCAAATGTTCCAAAAACGATTGCATAAAAAATTATGTTATGAAACTAAAACGTCATTTTTTTCTCACGCTATAAGTCATTCCAATCATCATAGCGACGGATGTTGGTAGGTTAGCGTATATCGCAGCCACCGCACTAGCCATTATTTTTAATCCAAGGAGACGTAGGCGTGTTATCCAAGCATTAATGGCAAGGAAAGTCCCTTATACTTGTGAGCGGCACGTATGAGGCGCTTCTGGGTGTTTCTCCCTCATATCTGCTTCAAGGTCTTGATAAATTGTGGCATTTCTTTGTTGTTTACACTGTAAGTTTGGAAACCAATTGCCTTACTTTTGCAAAGCAAACTTAAAGGGAAAACTGAAGTTAATTTAATAATCAGCTAAAAGTAAAGAAAGCTAACACCTCCCAAGTAAATTAAGTAATAAACATCAAGTTAGTTTAATGCCAATTCTAGTTAACATACTCTAGAATATTTACTAATCTTACTTAAGATTTAATAGTAAGATTACTTGAGTAATTCCATGTAACTAACAGTGTTATATTATGTTCTGCAAACATCTTAAATACTATTGTTCTCAACATAGTTTTAATCTGTCATTTTCAGCTATGGTGACTTAAAAAAACGTGCAATGTGCAATCGGTTTCCACATTTTCTTCAAGTGAAGTGAACTTATTTTTAGTAGTTTAACTAGCATTGAATGCACCTAACACTTAATTAAGTAAGCTTAACTGCATCAAGTTGTTCTTACTTAAACCATTCAAGTTTTGTCAACTTAATTCTATCTGTGATCTGAGGAAGTGTACTCCAAGAATGCATTGCGGCATAAATAAATAAATTGCATTGTTTTACTATTTTTGGCTTTATTTTACTATTTTATTTGCTGTCTTTTGTCAGTATAACCCCAATAATGACAGCAAATAAAATTGTAATGGTCTTAAGTTAATAAAAAACAAAAAAACAAAAACTTTTTTGTGTTTTGCATGCTGAATGTTGAAGTGTGTGTGACTAAAGCATGGTCAGTTGCAAGATATTGTCACAAATATAGAGGGATTATGGCAACCCAAATAAAAAAGTTTATGCCATAAGTGTTAGCAAAAAAAACGTTAAAATCTTTATTTGACATGAAATATAGTTATGTTATATATCACTCCTTTGAAATCAAATTACTGTGATTTCTTGTTGCATCGCTGCATCAATAGGAAGAGAATTACAATAATAGAAATTAAGTTCCAAGTGGCCAACCAAAGGGAACACTGATCACCATAATGGTGAGAAATTTTAGGAAATCAACATGAATTTATGAAGTCTTATGTGACGTTCTGCCAAAATTTTTAGTTGTATTGTCAATAACATTCAAGATGACTGAAAAATGAGTGAATGCAACTAAGGAGAACGATGACTGCAGAAGTGGAGGAAATTAGTGAAAAGTCTATTAAGAATTGCCCCGCCTCAAAAACCTTTTTTTTTTTTTTTTTTTTTTTTTTTGCTTTGGCAAAATGGTACTCAAACCAGTCAAGTAATGTTTACTTGGGTTTTCTGAGTAACAAAGGCATAACTATTTAAAAAGTTCAGATTACTAAATTGTTTTAAGTAAGTTCAACAAATTATTGGACATTAAGTAAAGTTAACTAAAAAGTCTTAGTAAGAACAACTGATGGATTTTACAGTGTAGAATCCAATATTCCTGTAATTCCATTGTCTTTTATGATTTTAATAAAGAACTCTGTCTCGTCATCTGTCCAGACATACCGCGGCATCTTTAAAAAATTATGTGACTTTTAAAAAAAAAAAACCTTTCCATTGCGGTTTTGCGAAATATTCCTTTTTCGAATTGCCTTAAAAACCACCTCATGCGAGCATAAAAACTTTTTTGCGATGTATGGGATTTTTCGTGAAATTGACATGTTTCCATTGTGCATATTTTCAATTTGCAATTTCAGTTTGTGCAATTTGAAGGGTATTGGAAACACAGCTACTGTATTGTCTAGGACTGCCATGCACATTTTTAAAAGTCCCTCATATTTTTGAGTGAAAATGTAAATGTCTGTTATATACACAAGTAAATACTAGCAACCACATAGCGATTTTCATTAAAAAAAACAGACCACAGAGCAAGACTAATGCTAATAGTGTTGTCAAATACCGGTACTATGAATACCGGTTCACGGTTCCAGTTCTATTGCAGTACTGGTTGTACCGAGTACCGAGTATATTCGGTACCCGCTGATAGACGCTGCTTTCAAACGCTTTCCTTCATTTTTGTTTGAGCGCTCGCTGAGCGTCAAAGGTTTCTATTTACAGAGGCGTTTTTTTAACAAGCATTGTAGCCAATCCCAATCTGTTGAGCATGTGAACGCAATGGCCAATCAGAGGTGCTAGTCAATAAAGCTCCTTTCACACAGTGCCTTCTGTGTGAACGCAACCACATCCTGGGAATGATTCCGGGATCAATCCCCAGATGGGGACCTAGTAACATAACTCTGTGTGAACAAAAGACAGGATCAATGCCGTAAAATGTCGTAGTGATGACGCTGAAGCGGAGCTCGTTCACCAGCTTAGTGGAACTTTACGCGATGCGCTAGTTTATGACGAATCAGAAAAAAAATGCATAAGCGTGATTTCTCGAGAGAGAAATCGTAGACCATATGCAAACTTAAGACGGTATGGAGACATTACATGTCACATCCTGATGTCACGTGTCTTTACAGGATGTGTGTGAACGCACGCACAGATTCCAGAAAAACACTGGTAGTGATAATCAATAAATGCCATTTACACTAAATGAAAAAATAACATTTTCTTAGCATTAATTGCTATTTACACTAATTGCAAATAGCTGTAGGTGCTATTTACTAAGTGAAATAGCATACTAAGTGAAAATAGTGATATATGCAATATGTGTAAATAGTAATTAGATGCTATTTATACTTTATTTGACAGATACATACTATTTGCACCTCAGTATTGTTGTACATTAACAGGATGCAATAATAACAGAGTGTAAATGATTATTTATTAAAATTATTAAATGGATGCTGCCTTAATGGGACAATAAAAGCCCTCCCTACACCTATCCCTAACCCTACCCAATAAATGCTTTTATTATTATTAAACTTTTCATTAGGCACTTTATTTCCTTTTTAGAACATTTTCTTCATTTTTATTGAAAGTAAATGCCTTACCGATGTGATATGTGATGGGAAAAGGGAGAAGAGTGAGCTCTGCAAAAGGCGGATTCGAAACTAGATCCTTGATCCTTTCCGGACTATGCCACTAAAGACGTTGAAATTTGCGCGTCTTTTTTTTAATCTTGTTTGGCCCAACCAGCATTGCTGGGCGGAGCTAGTGCAAATAGCACTTGCCAACAAGGCACACTATTTGCTCTTGGTGTAAATAGACAGATTGACAGATTTAGTGACTATAAAAGGAGGCTCTTCTCTTGCTTTCTGTTTATTATCCATTCACAATCTGAATACAAGTTTAGTTTTTCATGCTGCTAAGTACACTGCAACGTTTCTGGATTGACAAGCGTATTTAAATGCACGATTGAATCGGAAACGGTGATGATTGATAGTGATAACTAATGGACGGGGCAACAATTTTTAAAGTACTTAATTCAACAGTTTTTGCTCTGATACCAACATTGATACTGAGAACCCTGAAATGTTGGTACTGTGACCACCCTAAATGCTAATATCCAGGGCGACCCTTGTGGCAACTCTGAAAATGCAAGACAATCTCCTGAACTCCAAACTGAATGTCAGAATGGGAAAGAACCATGCCACGCTCAAAATTGCTTAAATCACCTTTCTTTCCCATTCTGACATTCAGGAGTTCAGGAGATTGTCTTGACCAGGACCACACCCCTAAATGCATTGAAGCAACTGCCATGTGATTGGTTGATTAGATAATTGCATTAATGAGAAATTGAACAGGTGTTCCTAATAATCCTTTAGGTGAGTGTATATATATATACACACACATATATACACACACATACACATATATATATATATATATATATATATATATATATATATATATATATATATATATACACATACACATACACATACACACACACACCACTGATTCTTGAGATAAGGGACAAAACATGTTTTAGATGTTAAAAAATAAAAACTAACACTACATTATTAAAAACTGGTATTTTTGTAGACAAAGGTCTCAGGTAATGAACCATGTAAGGGAACAGGCTTATTTCTAAAAAAAATGTTTTACATATACATTATATATATATATATATATATATATATATATATATATATATATATATATATATATATATATATATATATATATATTTTTTTTTTTTTTTTTTTATTATTATTATTATTAATTATTATTATTATTAATTTGATTTTTTTTCACTTAAAAAAGAACAATATCTAGCTGATTAAATATCTTAGATGAGCATAACTAAAACTGTAAATTTTTTATTGAAATTTTAAATTACTTTTACAGATTTCATTAACTTCCACAAGTTTTCCAGGTCTGGAAAGCACAATTTTAAAAGTCCCCGACATTTCCGGATTTAATATAACCATATTTATTTAGTTTCTCAGAAAAAATTGACAGCTAAAAAACACATTTTTTAGGGAAAATGTAAACGTCTTCTATTCTTCATGTATGAACAGCACCATAAAAACCTGGAAAACTTGTAGTTCATCTATTTTTCTGCACAGTTTCACACCTTTCAACATACGCTTTTGGTTACTAACTATACAAACCCCCAAATAATATGTTAAACTAAATATTTTTTGAGTGTCCACAACTCTGTCAAAGTCAAGCATGCTTAATACAGTGAGCGGTGCTACAGACGGCCCACAGTACCTTATATCCTTGATTACATCCAACATTTTTGGCCGCAAAAAAAAAAAAAAACACAATGCAGGTGCCCACCATGCTTTATTAAGCTCAAATAGTTTTCAGACCTGTGGGCAATTTGTTATCTGAAAACAGTACGTTCTGTAGTAATATCACAAATGTGTTACAGGTTGAAAAAACATCAAAAAGGTTCAAGCTCCAGTTGATTCAGAATGACGCATTTATGATCAGTTAAGATAAGTTTTTACATGTGTTGCATGGTTTTTTTCCTTCCTGCAAACTTCATCGCCAAAATTACTTTTTTTTTCAGGGTTCCCACACTTTTTCACCAATGAATTTGCACAACTTTTTTTCTTGCTGTGAGTATACTGGGCAATGATTAAAAAAAGAGCAATATCTAGCCACTTAAATATTTTATGAGCATAACTAAAAGTATGTGTATTCTTTATAGAAACGTTTAAAGATTTCATTTATTCTACTCAAGTACACAAAACACTAAAGCCAGAGAGATGATGAGAAAGAATGAGAAAACTGACTATAGAAAAATATTAATGTTGATATCCACTATACCACCCCTTGTGGCAACACTGAAATGCAATTTGCAATAATAAATATTAAAAAAAAAATTAAAAAAAATCTAGCCAATTAAATAAAGCATAACTAGAAATGTGCATACGGATAATTTGTTTAGACTTTAAGATTTTATTAGTCAGAAACTCAATGCAAGGGCACAAGGGCTGCGTCCGAAATCGCATACTTCCCTACATACAGTAGTAGGCGGAAAAACATGTGACAGAAGTATGTCTGAATTCACAGTAGGCGAAAAGTACTCGGATGACCTATTCTTCCAGTGAGATTCTGAAGTGCACATATGATGGACACTTTACTATCCCATGAGGCCATGGGAGAGGATTTATGAAGGACAGTGATGCAACGTAACTGACGCTGGTAGATGCACAAAGTACTAATTTAAAATAAATACCAACTCTACTGATTTCAGATGCAGCCTGATCATAGAAGAAGACTAATGCTAATATCCACTCTAGCGCCTCTTGTGGCAACACTGAAAATGCAAAAAAAAAAGCATTTAATTTTGCACAAAATATGGAGCAACTGCACATGACATTCGGACTAAAATATATAGGGTATATCGTGGCTACGAATTTAGAATTCATTCCCACGACTTATTAATTCGTTCTTGTGTTGTAGTAAATCGTAGACATGTTGAACTAATTCGTTGAATTGTTTTGATTTAACTAAAACAAGGGAACAAATTATTACAATGTGGCCATGATTTAGTAAATCTAGGGAGCGAATTATGATAATGTGCACGTGATTTAGTAAATCGAGGGAGCGAATTATGATAATGTGCACGTGATTTAGTAAATCGAGGGAGCGAATTATGATAATGTGCACGTGATTTAGTAAATCGAGGGATCGAATTATGATAATGTGCACGTGATTTAGTAAATCGAGGGAGCGAATTATGATATTGTACACGTGATTTAGTAAATCGAGGGAGCAAATTATGATAATGTGCACGTGATTTAGTAAATCGAGGGAGCGAATTATGATATTGTGCACGTGATTTAGTAAATCGAGGGAGCGAATTATGATAATGTGCACGTGATTTAGTAAATCGAGGGAGCGAATTATGATAATGTGCACGTGATTTAGTAAATCGAGGGATCGAATTATGATAATGTGCACGTGATTTAGTAAATCGAGGGAGCGAATTATGATATTGTGCACGTGATTTAGTAAATTGAGGGAGCAAATTATGATAATGTGCACGTGATTTAGTAAATCGAGGGAGCGAATTATGATATTGTGCACGTGATTTAGTAAATCGAGGGAGCGAATTATGATAATGTGCATGTGATTTAGTAAATCGAGGGAGCGAATTATGATAATGTGCACGTGATTTAGTAAAACGAGGGAGCGAATTATGATATTGTGCACGTGATTTAGTAAATCGAGGGAGCGAATTATGATAATGTGCACGTGATTTAGTAAATCGAGGGAGCGAATTATGATAATGTGCACGTGATTTAGTAAATCGAGGGAGCGAATTATGATAATGTGCACGTGATTTAGTAAATCGAGGGAGCGAATTATGATAATGTGCACGTGATTTAGTAAAACGAGGGAGCGAATTATGATATTGTGCACGTGATTTAGTAAATCGAGGGAGCGAATTATGATATTGTGCACGTGATTTAGTAAATCGAGGGAGCGAATTATGATAATGTGCACGTGATTTAGTAAATCGAGGGAGCGAATTATGATAATGTGCACGTGATTTAGTAAATCGAGGGAGCGAATTATGATAATGTGCACGTGATTTAGTAAATCGAGGGAGCGAATTATGATATTGTGCACGTGATTTAGTAAATCGAGGGATCGAATTATGATAATGTGCACGTGATTTAGTAAATCGAGGGAGCGAATTATGATATCGTGCACGTGATTTAGTAAATCGAGGGAGCAAATTATGATAATGTGCACGTGATTTAGTAAATCGAGGGAGCGAATTATGATATTGTGCACGTGATTTAGTAAATCGAGGGAGCGAATTATGATAATGTGCACGTGATTTAGTAAAACAAGGGAGCGAATTATGATAATGTGCACGTGATTTAGTAAATCGAGGGAGCGAATTATGATAATGTGCACGTGATTTAGTAAATCGAGGGAGCGAATTATGATAATGTGCACGTGATTTAGTAAATCGAGGGAGCGAATTATGATAATGTGCACGTGATTTAGTAAATCGAGGGAGCGAATTATGATAATGTGCACGTGATTTAGTAAATCGAGGGAGCGAATTATGATAATGTGCACGTGATTTAGTAAAACAAGGGAGCGAATTATGATAATGTGCACGTGATTTAGTAAAACGAGGGAGCGAATTATGATAATGTGCACGTGATTTAGTAAATCGAGGGAGCGAATTATGATAATGTGCACGTGATTTAGTAAATCGAGGGAGTGAATTATGATAATGTGCACGTGATTTAGTAAATCGAGGGAGCGAATTATGATAATGTGCACGTGATTTAGTAAATCGAGGGAGCGAATTATGATAATGTGCACGTGATTTAGTAAAACGAGGGAGCAAATTATGATAATGTGCACGTGATTTAGTAAATCGAGGGAGCGAATTATGATAATGTGCACGTGATTTAGTAAAACGAGGGAGCGAATTATGATAATGTGCACGTGATTTAGTAAATCGAGGGAGCGAATTATGATAATGTGCACGTGATTTAGTAAAACGAGGGAGCAAATTATGATAATGTGCACGTGATTTAGTAAATCGAGGGAGCGAATTATGATAATGTGCACGTGATTTAGTAAATCGAGGGAGCGAATTATGATAATGTGCACGTGATTTAGTAAATCGAGGGAGCGAATTATGATAATGTGCACGTGATTTAGTAAATCGAGGGAGCGAATTATGATAATGTGCACGTGATTTAGTAAAACAAGGGAGCGAATTATGATAATGTGCACGTGATTTAGTAAAACGAGGGAGCGAATTATGATAATGTGCACGTGATTTAGTAAATCGAGGGAGCGAATTATGATAATGTGCACGTGATTTAGTAAATCGAGGGAGTGAATTATGATAATGTGCACGTGATTTAGTAAATCGAGGGAGCGAATTATGATAATGTGCACGTGATTTAGTAAAACGAGGGAGCGAATTATGATAATGTGCACGTGATTTAGTAAATCGAGGGAGCGAATTATGATAATGTGCACGTGATTTAGTAAAACGAGGGAGCAAATTATGATAATGTGCACGTGATTTAGTAAATCGAGGGAGCGAATTATGATAATGTGCACGTGATTTAGTAAAACAAGGGAGCGAATTATGATAATGTGCACGTGATTTAGTAAATCGAGGGAGTGAATTATGATAATGTGCACGTGATTTAGTAAATCGAGGGAGCGAATTATGATAATGTGCACGTGATTTAGTAAATCGAGGGAGCGAATTATGATAATGTGCACGTGATTTAGTAAAACAAGGGAGCGAATTATGATAATGTGCACGTGATTTAGTAAAACAAGGGAGCGAATTATGATAATGTGCACGTGATTTAGTAAAACAAGGGAGCGAATTATGATAATGTGCACGTGATTTAGAAAATCGAGGGAGCGAATTATGATAATGTGCACGTGATTTAGTAAATCGAGGGAGCGAATTATGATAATGTGCACGTGATTTAGTAAATCGAGGGAGCGAATTATGATAATGTGCACGTGATTTAGTAAAACAAGGGAGCGAATTATGATAATGTGCACGTGATTTAGTAAATCGAGGGAGCGAATTATGATAATGTGCACGTGATTTAGTAAATCGAGGGAGCGAATGATGATAATGTGCACGTGATTTAGTAAATCGAGGGAGCGAATTATGATAATGTGCACGTGATTTAGTAAATCGAGGGAGCGAATTATGATAATGTGCACGTGATTTAGTAAAACAAGGGAGCGAATTATGATAATGTGCACGTGATTTAGTAAAACGAGGGAGCGAATTATGATAATGTGCACGTGATTTAGTAAATCGAGGGAGCGAATTATGATAATGTGCACGTGATTTAGTAAATCGAGGGAGTGAATTATGATAATGTGCACGTGATTTAGTAAATCGAGGGAGCGAATTATGATAATGTGCACGTGATTTAGTAAATCGAGGGAGCGAATTATGATAATGTGCACGTGATTTAGTAAAACGAGGGAGCAAATTATGATAATGTGCACGTGATTTAGTAAATCGAGGGAGCGAATTATGATAATGTGCACGTGATTTAGTAAAACGAGGGAGCGAATTATGATAATGTGCACGTGATTTAGTAAATCGAGGGAGCGAATTATGATAATGTGCACGTGATTTAGTAAAACGAGGGAGCAAATTATGATAATGTGCACGTGATTTAGTAAATCGAGGGAGCGAATTATGATAATGTGCACGTGATTTAGTAAATCGAGGGAGCGAATTATGATAATGTGCACGTGATTTAGTAAATCGAGGGAGCGAATTATGATAATGTGCACGTGATTTAGTAAAACAAGGGAGCGAATTATGATAATGTGCACGTGATTTAGTAAAACGAGGGAGCGAATTATGATAATGTGCACGTGATTTAGTAAATCGAGGGAGCGAATTATGATAATGTGCACGTGATTTAGTAAATCGAGGGAGTGAATTATGATAATGTGCACGTGATTTAGTAAATCGAGGGAGCGAATTATGATAATGTGCACGTGATTTAGTAAAACGAGGGAGCGAATTATGATAATGTGCACGTGATTTAGTAAATCGAGGGAGCGAATTATGATAATGTGCACGTGATTTAGTAAAACGAGGGAGCAAATTATGATAATGTGCACGTGATTTAGTAAATCGAGGGAGCGAATTATGATAATGTGCACGTGATTTAGTAAAACAAGGGAGCGAATTATGATAATGTGCACGTGATTTAGTAAATCGAGGGAGTGAATTATGATAATGTGCACGTGATTTAGTAAATCGAGGGAGCGAATTATGATAATGTGCACGTGATTTAGTAAATCGAGGGAGCGAATTATGATAATGTGCACGTGATTTAGTAAAACAAGGGAGCGAATTATGATAATGTGCACGTGATTTAGTAAAACAAGGGAGCGAATTATGATAATGTGCACGTGATTTAGTAAAACAAGGGAGCGAATTATGATAATGTGCACGTGATTTAGAAAATCGAGGGAGCGAATTATGATAATGTGCACGTGATTTAGTAAATCGAGGGAGCGAATTATGATAATGTGCACGTGATTTAGTAAATCGAGGGAGCGAATTATGATAATGTGCACGTGATTTAGTAAAACAAGGGAGCGAATTATGATAATGTGCACGTGATTTAGTAAAACAAGGGAGCGAATTATGATAATGTGCACGTGATTTAGTACATCGAGGGAGCGAATTATGATAATGTGCACGTGATTTAGTAAATCGAGGGAGCGAATTATGATAATGTGCACGTGATTTAGTAAATCGAGGGAGCGAATTATGATAATGTGCACGTGATTTAGTAAATCGAGGGAGCGAATTATGATAATGTGCACGTGATTTAGTAAAACAAGGGAGCGAATTGTTATATTGTGCACGTGATTTAGTAAATCGAGGGAGCGAATTATGATAATGTGCACGTGATTTAGTAAAACGAGGGAGCGAATTATGATAATGTGCACGTGATTTAGTAAATCGAGGGAGCGAATTATGATAATGTGCACGTGATTTAGTAAATCGAGGGAGCGAATTATGATAATGTGCACGTGATTTAGTAAAACGAGGGAGCAAATTATGATAATGTGCACGTGATTTAGTAAATCGAGGGAGCGAATTATGATAATGTGCACGTGATTTAGTAAAACAAGGGAGCGAATTATGATAATGTGCACGTGATTTAGTAAAACGAGGGAGCAAATTATGATAATGTGCACGTGATTTAGTAAAACAAGGGAGCGAATTATGATAATGTGCACGTGATTTAGTAAATCGAGGGAGTGAATTATGATAATGTGCACGTGATTTAGTAAATCGAGGGAGCGAATTATGATAATGTGCACGTGATTTAGTAAATCGAGGGAGTGAATTATGATAATGTGCACGTGATTTAGTAAATCGAGGGAGCGAATTATGATAATGTGCACGTGATTTAGTAAATCGAGGGAGCGAATTATGATAATGTGCACGTGATTTAGTAAAACAAGGGAGCGAATTATGATAATGTGCACGTGATTTAGTAAATCGAGGGAGCGAATTATGATAATGTGCACGTGATTTAGTAAATCGAGGGAGCGAATTATGATAATGTGCACGTGATTTAGTAAATCGAGGGAGCGAATTATGATAATGTGCACGTGATTTAGTAAAACAAGGGAGCGAATTATGATAATGTGCACGTGATTTAGTAAAACAAGGGAGCGAATTATGATAATGTGCACGTGATTTAGTAAATCGAGGGAGTGAATTATGATAATGTGCACGTGATTTAGTAAATCGAGGGAGCGAATTATGATAATGTGCACGTGATTTAGTAAATCGAGGGAGCGAATTATGATAATGTGCACGTGATTTAGTAAAACAAGGGAGCGAATTATGATAATGTGCACGTGATTTAGTAAATCGAGGGAGTGAATTATGATAATGTGCACATGATTTAGTAAATCGAGGGAGCGAATTATGATAATGTGCACGTGATTTAGTAAATCGAGGGAGCGAATTATGATAATGTGCACGTGATTTAGTAAAACAAGGGAGCGAATTATGATAATGTGCACGTGATTTAGTAAATCGAGGGAGCGAATTATGATAATGTGCACGTGATTTAGTAAATCGAGGGAGCGAATTATGATAATGTGCACGTGATTTAGTAAATCGAGGGAGCGAATTATGATAATGTGCACGTGATTTAGTAAAACAAGGGAGCGAATTATGATAATGTGCACGTGATTTAGTAAAACGAGGGAGCAAATTATGATAATGTGCACGTGATTTAGTAAAACAAGGGAGCGAATTATGATAATGTGCACGTGATTTAGTAAATCGAGGGAGTGAATTATGATAATGTGCACGTGATTTAGTAAAACAAGGGAGCGAATTATGATAATGTGCACGTGATTTAGTAAATCGAGGGAGCGAATTATGATAATGTGCACGTGATTTAGTAAATCGAGGGAGTGAATTATGATAATGTGCACGTGATTTAGTAAAACAAGGGAGCGAATTATGATAATGTGCACGTGATTTAGTAAAACGAGGGAGCAAATTATGATAATGTGCACGTGATTTAGTAAAACAAGGGAGCGAATTATGATAATGTGCACGTGATTTAGTAAATCGAGGGAGTGAATTATGATAATGTGCACGTGATTTAGTAAATCGAGGGAGCGAATTATGATAATGTGCACGTGATTTAGTAAATCGAGGGAGTGAATTATGATAATGTGCACGTGATTTAGTAAATCGAGGGAGCGAATTATGATAATGTGCACGTGATTTAGTAAATCGAGGGAGCGAATTATGATAATGTGCACGTGATTTAGTAAAACAAGGGAGCGAATTATGATAATGTGCACGTGATTTAGTAAAACAAGGGAGCGAATTATGATAATGTGCACGTGATTTAGTAAATCGAGGGAGCGAATTATGATAATGTGCACGTGATTTAGTAAATCGAGGGAGCGAATTATGATAATGTGCACGTGATTTAGTAAATCGAGGGAGCGAATTATGATAATGTGCACGTGATTTAGTAAAACAAGGGAGCGAATTATGATAATGTGCACGTGATTTAGTAAAACAAGGGAGCGAATTATGATAATGTGCACGTGATTTAGTAAATCGAGGGAGTGAATTATGATAATGTGCACGTGATTTAGTAAATCGAGGGAGCGAATTATGATAATGTGCACGTGATTTAGTAAATCGAGGGAGCGAATTATGATAATGTGCACGTGATTTAGTAAAACAAGGGAGCGAATTATGATAATGTGCACGTGATTTAGTAAATCGAGGGAGTGAATTATGATAATGTGCACATGATTTAGTAAATCGAGGGAGCGAATTATGATAATGTGCACGTGATTTAGTAAAACAAGGGAGCGAATTATGATAATGTGCACGTGATTTAGTAAATCGAGGGAGCGAATTATGATAATGTGCACGTGATTTAGTAAATCGAGGGAGCGAATTATGATAATGTGCACGTGATTTAGTAAATCGAGGGAGTGAATTATGATAATGTGCACATGATTTAGTAAATCGAGGGAGCGAATTATGATAATGTGCACGTGATTTAGTAAAACAAGGGAGCGAATTATGATAATGTGCACGTGATTTAGTAAATCGAGGGAGCGAATTATGATAATGTGCACGTGATTTAGTAAATCGAGGGAGCGAATTATGATAATGTGCACGTGATTTAGTAAATCGAGGGAGCGAATTATGATAATGTGCACGTGATTTAGTAAATCGAGGGAGCGAATTATGATAATGTGCACGTGATTTAGTAAAACGAGGGAGCGAATTATGATAATGTGCACGTGATTTAGTAAAACGAGGGAGCGAATTATGATAATGTGCACGTGATTTAGTAAATCGAGGGAGCGAATTATGATAATGTGCACGTGATTTAGTAAATCGAGGGAGTGAATTATGATAATGTGCACGTGATTTAGTAAATCGAGGGAGCGAATTATGATAATGTAGACGTGATTTAGTAAATCGAGGGAGCGAATTATGATAATGTGCACGTGATTTAGTAAATCAAGGGAGCGAATTGTTATATTGTGCACGTGATTTAGTAAATCGAGGGAGCGAATTATGATATTGTGCACGTAATTTAGTAAAACAAGGGAGCGAATTGTTATATTGTGCACGTGATTTTAGTAACTTCTGCATGTTTTCCAGACTGATATTCTGATATTTCCAGGTTTTGTTGCCTGTTTCTCATGCAAAGAAGTTCATAGAAGTTTTTTTTCAGTGAAAATGTAAAACGATACGTCTATTTGTAAACACTTTGAGAATGACATTACATTGCATATTTGACATCAGTCCCATTTCTCATGACAGCTGCCTTTCGATGACACTTTAACAAACACTCTGCTGAAAGATGTGTGCATGTTCACTGTCCAGGCTGCGCTATCAGCACAATCGGTTTGTTAACAGGATGTTTATATATCTTTCATTTGTGAGGAGAAATCCAGCCCAGCTCGGAGGTCGACTTAAAAACTAATTGAGCGGTGAGCATGGTTGTTCTCACAGCGCAAGATGTGTTAGGAAGTCGAGGTCAGAGGGTCATGCTGACACATTGTCCACCCCCAGTGTGAACATAAACATTTTAGAAAGCCTTTTGACCAAATTAACGGCTCTTATGAAAGCAGCGAGTGCAGACAAAGATGTGTCTGTGTGGCCAAGAGGTCTCAGGAGGAATTCGCTGGACTTTAGCATGAGATGTTTGCCTCTGTCACAGGATGCTTGTGAAATCGCTTTTTGGATAGACTCTCAACAGAAGCTGTTGCAACTGTTCGCCGCGTACAGCCAAAGCCTTCTGTCATTGTTTTACAAGCTGACTAACAGTCACTTATCTCACGGAAAAGAGTTGTAATCAGCAATAGCTTAGGCGTTTAAGTGCTTCAAGTCAACACGAAATCTAAACTGACCTTATTTACTTTCTTAATGCACATTCCTGTTGTGAATGGTGCTTTAGTGCATGATATTACAAGGACAAAAAAATGTTTGTCGTCTTTAATCATTTTGTCATATTTTTAACCGCTCCATCCACACTGTCCCATTCTGGTATGTACACAATCACAAAAAAATTATTTAAAGAATATGCATATATACATGGGCGACATAGATGCCCCCCTCACCCCCATCCCCATATTTATTGTAGTCATGGAGTTTCCCGATGTGAGCCGTCAGCTCCGCTACAAGTTAGTCAGGCCTCCACAGACAGCGCACGTCCTGAGCGAGATCTAAATCCACATGAATGGCCCATTTAGAGCATAAGCAAAAAAAACTCACTGTTCAGAGAGTCACGCTAGTCTACAGTCTAGGTAATGCGATAGTCGGTGTTGACGGTGTTACTACCGGTGTTCTTGGTGGTCAAGCGCACCACTGGTGATGGTGGTGGTCTAATGGGTTAAACCACTAAACTGATACACAGAAGGTTGCTGGTTCGATCCCAGCAGTTGCCACCTTACCTGGCTATCACCAGACCAAGCTCAATTTAGGATTGAACATTGGTCTGGGGAGTCTGCTATGTATTTTCTACTGCACAAGAGGCATGATAAACAAGCACAATTCAAATGACTCTGTACGCAATTGGATAGTCCTTCAACCAATCAGACCACAAGAGGAGTGATCAACGGGCAATGGCCCATCGCTTCTCTATCCGTCATCATGTTAAACCTGCCAATAGCGCGCCAGGTGGATAAGCCAGTCTGTGATTGGTTCCCGCACAAGTGTAACAGAAGCAGTAGAAATGAATGTACAGGTTTCCAGACTGAGTTGCAGGGCGAAATCAAATAGCCGGCAGATCAGGCTGGGTTTACCCAGTCTAGTCGCCACCACTAGTGTGTCCTTGAGCAAGGCACTTTACTCCATGTTGCTCCAGGGGGATTGTCCCTGTAATAAGTGCACTGTAAGTCGCTTTGGATAAAAGCATCTGCCAAATGCATAAATGTAAATGTTCTTGCCCAGCACCGCCCCGACCCGCGTTTTTTTTTTTTTTTATAGTAGTAAAAATAATTTAGTTCAGTTAGTGAACAGACACTACAATTAAAAACTGAACGCGCAGTGTGAGCTGAACGAGAGTCGCAGCACAGACCAGCAGCAGGAGTCAGATCCCATTCATCACGAGAGCAAAGAGCTAGATGACAAGATGGCGGAAGATTAGGTTTTATTAAGAGTAACAATGAACCCACCATTCAAGCAACCCACCCCCGAATTGGTGCTAATTCTAAAGTGAAAGTAAAATGTGCACTGCCATTCATGATGGTGCGTGTCCACTGGCGCCAAGCAGATTGAGCGTTTTCAGTTCAAATCCTTAAGGAATTAATAAAAAAAACACTCGATCTGCTCCGCACCGTTATGAATGCCTGTGCGGTCGTGCACATTTTACTTTCGCTTTAACGATTTAAAAGCGAGGTGCAAAAGAGGAAAAACTCCAAAGTCACCCCCCCTCCTCCCTACCGGTGATACTGGTATTAACTTGTTGGCACACGTAGATTAACCAGTGGGAACATTTCCTCACCGTCACATCACTACATGCCAGTAAACGGCAACCTCTTTAAGTTATTCTTGACTGTGCCAATGAACACCATGAGACAGGAGAGACGCGGACATTGCAGTAAAAGCTACTGAACATTGAACGGGCCATTCATGTGGATTTGGATAAAACATGAATCGCTTTGATGTCGTGCTTGTGGACGCCGTTTAGCCCTTCACAGTGGAGCAGATAGCGGACGGACATGCAAGGCATCTTAAATTATTATTATGATTAGGCTACTTTTATTATTAAATTAATATTACAATTCATATGCCCTGCAATATTTCACAGCGCATCAACGCATAACCGAAGCACTGCGATGATATAAAGTTTACTTCGATTATCTTACTCCTCTTTTTTTTTATTTTTATTATTAACACGAAATGCTTCTCGATTCACGAAAATAAAAATGTTTCACAATGGGCCACAAGTGAAATATTAAGAAAATAAATGTAATCTCTCATCGTCTCTAAGAGAATATGCGTCGTTAATGCAGCGTCAGATGCCATAAGCTCGGTTAGTTTTTACTTTCACTTTCTGTAGTGAATAATTGACCGGCGTTTGAGACTTCTTCACAGGCATAACTCTTGCGCAAAGTTTGCACATTGTGATATAATATCCACTGGCCCGCCCTCATGGCTTAAGATGCAAATATTTTCAATATTGTGACGTGGCATTTTTCTTTATGGTCACGCAAAATGATGGACAAACAATGATTTACATTTCGAGCACATCATTTCCCATGATAAAATGAAGTAGGATAAATTATTAAATAAAATAATTACTAAATTATTAATTATTTAAAAATAAAAAAAGGAGGTAAATAAACAAGTTACAAGCAAAATTAAACTAGTTTCCTTAATTTCTGCGCATACTTTGCTGATGCAGGTAGGCCTACAAAAAAAAAAAAATTCTTTAAGGTTTTTGTAAAGTTTTAATGTTTTTGAAAGTAGGTCTCTTAATCTCACCAATGCTGCATTTTATTGATCAAAAATACAGTAAAATCAGTAAAATTGTGAAATATTTAAAACAGCTGTGAAAACTAGCCTGAGAAATGAAAATGAGAAAATTGATCATAGAAGAAAACTAATGCTAATATCCACTATCGTGCCTTTTGTGGCAACACTAGAAATGTAATGTGTCGCTTAAATAACAAGACAAAACAAAAATGCGCTTAAAAAGAACAATATCTAGTCATTTAAATACTTTTAGACATGAGCATAACTAAAAATGTACATATAAATTTCAATGACTTTTTAAGATTTTACTAACTTCTACAAGTTTACCAGGCCTGTCAACTTTAAAGGAATCCAAAGTCAGGTGCAATGAAGAACATGACCAAAGTTTTGACCTTTAACTGTGGAATTAGTGGGGATCCGCCCACATTTATTTGTCTGAGAGGCGTGACTCATATAGAACACGTGAATGACTATAGTTACTATAGTAAACACACACACACGACTCTGATTCACTATAATTAACAGTTTCGCCTTATTACACAATTTGGGTTGTAAACATGTTTGTGTCGTATCTCATGCTGCAAGTCTCCAGGGGAGAAAAGCGAGTTTGGCTGGATGCTGTTTGTAAAAAAACAAACAAAAAAAACAAAACAAAAAAAAATCTGAGGTGAACAGGAAATGACAGCGCACACTTCAAACAAAAGTTAGACACACAAAAAGTCACTTGAAGTTGTTTGAGAAAACAAAATTCCCAAATGAGCTCTTGACAGGAGAAACTTTTTCAGGACAGTTTTTCTGCTGTTTGGAATGTTTTGTCTTTTACATAATTTAAAAGGATGAAAACTGCCAAAACATATACACAGTGAAAGTAGCCTGTATTTGATCGTTTTTTCCCCCAGTATTTGATCTTTTTCCAGAATCGCCAGCAAAGTTATCTAGATAGCGAGGTGAATGTTTATGTGGCTTTCAACGAATGGGATGCTCATTTTGGCTCATATAAGATTTCCCCAATAATATGGCAAGAATAATGCTGTGCCTTCGCGTACATATCGGACATTTCCTACTTCCCACTTCTGAAGTCGTGATTACAAGCTCGTCACGTTCAAGTGCTTTGATGTTGGAAAGAACAGCAATCAGAAGGACACCAGATTTATTTTTTGCCTTGGGAAAATCTTATTAAAGCCAAAATTATATTTAGTGTCCCATTCGTTGACAACCATATAAACATTCACAACTGATGATTCAGGTCAAATACAGGCTATTTTTGCTGTGTATAAAACATACAATATGCTTCAAATGGTTATTCATATATGTAAATATGCACTACTTAACCCCTACAGGTCTGAGCCAGTTTTGGGGCCCTTTAGAAGTTTTGACATGCTCTGACATTTGTGCTTTTTTCAGTTGCTTATAAACCCATTAATGGCAAGAGTGTCATTACACTGTATTCAGCACAAACTGGGCTGCCATAATATGTGAGCAACATGTATGTACATGCTTGTATTTTTGAGATAACATTTATGTTTGGTTTTTTAAAAAACAACATTTAAGTCACTGAAATAAGGCCACAAAACACACAATAGATATGTGTCCACAAGACTTTTGACTAATGGGTGTTGCTGCCTAGAGTTTTTGCTTCAAACTGATGTGAGAATCCTTGTGCCTACTCATTCACACAAAACACTATATTGATTTAAATTTAAGACACTTTTTGTTTACAAAGCCCATACGCGAAGAGGCGTGAACAATCATGAATAATGCTGTGATTTACACCTGAGAGAACAAAAGACCCACATAATGAGCTGCATAATGAATGAGCCTTTGAGTCAGGTATGTGACAGAGGGAACTACAAGAAAGAATATGAGGACAAAATAAATTTCCCCCCCCGTTTATTTAGAATATAGTTAACAATATAAAGTAAGAGCCAAAGGCACATTTTGAGTACACAGTTATACCTGGAAACAAATCCTGTTCACATACCTGGCATTTCCAAGGTGTTTGGTGAAAAAGAAACATCTGTGAGGATACTGATAACAGGATCATAGCAACTATTGTATTTAGAGCTGCAACAAATAGTCGATAAAATAATCGATAATGAAAATCATCGACAACAATTCTCATTATCGATTAGTCGGGTCTGCCCTCTGTGCACGGTAAGCTTCCACCAGTCGAGCCAAATTACAGCACTGAATAACGCATTTCTATGGACAAAATGCATCGAGAAATAGTGGAGTAGAAAAAACGGAGTGAGCTGATGCAGGAAAGGTACATGATCCAAGCGCCCAAAACATGAGAATTCATTATTTTAAGCTTCAAACGAACGCATAAGCATTTATCCTGTTATGCGCTTTGACAGATGTGTGTGCGTCTGCGTCCTCAGCGCAAAACCTTCATTTTACAGGTTACATCCACTGATCTATATAGAGAACAGTAGTTATATCCTCATCTGTAAATGCTACTAATTCACGCAAGTATTTCCATTTTGCATGAAAGCGCGTCCTTACATATGAGAGTAGTAACTGTAAAGGAATAACAGCGTGTAATTTAAATATATAAAATGTAAGACGTTTCTTACAGGATAAAAGAAATGACAGTAACAGTTACTGAGTGCGTTTACATGCACGTTATTAAGACGATTATGCTTAAGCCGTCAACGCAAGTGGTCATGTAAACGCGGTAACCTGTTTTCATTTAACGGAGTAAGGTCATAAACGGCTTAAGCATAAACCGGTCGACACAGGTAGTTTTTTGCCTCCTACACTGATTTTGCGCTGTGTGTAAACGCATTAACCTGCTTTCTGTGGGCTTATTGAAGTGCGCATGTGTGATGCATGGCAGGAACGCATCCTTAGTGCAGATTTAAGCACATCCAGACAGAGCGAGCATTTTGCAAGAAAGAATGAATGAAATCTCACAAACACAGATTCTTTCATGACCCAGAAAATGTGTTCTCATCTCATGCAGCAGAAGTAGAAGTGGTTCAGTCAAAACGCTGCATCTGTAAATGCACGAGAGGAGCATATGAGCTGAAAGTTCCCGCTGACATGTTGCAAGCTTTTTTTAACATTATAACTGACATAACCAATGGAATACTCAGAGTCAGATAACACACAAATGATTATGTTTTGACGTCACTACAGGCAAATAACCTGATTTATTAATAAAGTCATGTAAACGTGGGTTACTTGTATTGTCAGGTTACTGATGTGCATGTAAACAGGGAAAACTGGTTATTTCAATAAGCTAATGTTTGTGAGTTATCAGTTTACTGGTGTGCATGTAAACGCACTCACTGTGTCCAGAGCGAATGTGTGCGTTTCTGCAGAACATTCTTCTAATCTGATAACACTGTGTTTTTGTTTTTCTTTAATATCATTTTAATGTAGGGATTTAAACTTCTTTTGCTTAGTAACGTTTTTGCACATAATGTATAGCACAAACATACCCTTATGAAAATTAACCATGGTTTTATTATAGTAAAACCATGTTTTTTTGACGTATTGATTACCATTTCTATAACCACACAAATACATTATAGTTAAACTATGGAGTTAAAGCAAAACAATGGTTAATTCGTGGTTACCATTGAATAACTACAATAACCCTGTTATTTATTTATTATTATTTTTATTTTTGTTTGTTTTGTTCATTGTAAAACCATGGTTAATTTATGTAATGTTAGATATATTCACTATATATGTTTTTATAGCACTCAGCTGACACATTTGTTTAGAGGACAGCATTGGGCAGGATGTGGAATAGTGTGTTGTGTCAGTAAAATAAAAAAATGGGCTTTTTTATCCGATTAATCGAAAAAAATTATCGGCCAAATAATCAATTATCAAAATAATCGTTAGTTGCAGCCCTAATTGTATTAACCTTAATATAATGTCCACCCTCAAACATGTTTTTTGTGATCTCATGCATGCATGTATTATTGCACAGCATGTGAACAAAATTTTGTATAGGCCTTTTATATTTTAAATTATCAAAAGATTTGACACATTACTATTTTTAATGTTTTTGAAAGAAGCCTCATGACAAGACAAGGCAATGTAGCTGTTGTGGAAAAACTAATAAAGAATAGCAGTCAGAGCAGCAGTCATTCTCTCCTCTGCCTCTGCCATGTCCAACATGGAGTTTCCCAGTGGGAAATACGACTTGAGATGTTTATGTCCAATTTACAACTGGGAAACTCGTATTTACGATCATTCCGATAGCATGTGAAGACAGCTCTAACCTGGTGTCCTCCATGACTCCTGTTCTTTCCAACATCAAAGCACTTGAACTCGACAAGCTCGTAATCACGACTTCAGAAGTGGAAAGTAGGAAATTTCCAATAGCAGGTGAAGGCAGCATTAGTCCAGTTATCCAATCACATGATCTGTTGAGGAAAAGTCACATGAGTTTTTTGTTGCGCATCCAGGGATTTAATTGGTATTTGTTTCCATTGTGTATGTACATGTTTTTTTACTGAATTACATAATTTTATGCACATCTTGCCATTTCCACCCAGCGATTTTTTTATGCGATACCCCAACATTTGCATTAAAAAAAAATGTGTGGATGGAAACAGCAAAAAATGATTTTCTTACTCAGAATATTTGTCTTAAATCAAGATATAAGAAGTATAATGACATAAGATATTAGGGGCCAGATTTACTAACAGCTTGCGCCAGCGCAAACCCTCTTTTGGCGTTAAAAAACTACTGTCATGATTTACTTAAGACACGCAATGATAAATTAGCGATGAAAAGGCGTGGACGGGGTTATTTTTGTGGCTGACCTTTGTAGGAGTTTCCCTTTCAGACACAAAATGTATGGGAGGGGAGTATTTAAATGAATCATTCAAGGTGATTTACTAAGGTTTGCGCTAGCCGATTTACTGTTTGTGCCATTATTTACCGTCTTAAACCAGACGCTAATTTGCGCTGCTCTTGGTAGATTGTGTTGGTCATTATGGAAATGATCCAGCTGCGTCCGTGTTCTTTAATTTGCAAGCCGTCAGTAGATCAGTAGTGGAATTGCGCTCACGCTAATTTGCCCTGTTTGGTAAATCTGAAGAGAAGCTTAGTGTCTTTAAAATTCAAACACATTATTTTCTATGAGTGTACACACCGGCAGTGCCATTCGCGTCTGCTACGACCCAGGACACCGTTTACCTAGTATTATATTAAATTTACATTATAATTGTCCCAAATCGTCGTTAATGTACATACTGACTTCCCCCTGTGCTGCAAAATATCTTTACCTTTACAATTATAGTTTAACTGCTTGAATAAAGCCTATAGGAAAAATATAATAAATAAACCGGCACCAGGTCACACACTTCAGCTGGATACTATTGCGTAGAGTAGCGTAACAAAGATGACGAAAAACTCAATGAAATTGGGAAATACCTTGAACTATATGCGACAAACCACTGATTCTGAGAGACAAAATACAGAAATCAGCTGTGTGGATGAAGATAGCTGATGTTTTTTCAGATTTTCGCCCTGAGGTAAAATGTTCAGGCTGCAGACTTAGCAACGATTGTATTTAATTGTACAGTACAATCATAACATAGTATAGACATTAGCTTAATTTCATAATGTCTTTAAACATAACAATATTGCTGACCATAAACAGATAATCATAGTGCGTGTCCGGTGTGCGATACCCCGAGTTGTCCCAGCCGTGCTGCGCTTCTCGTCCGGTGTGCAACCCACATTTCTCTTTAAAAATTATCTTTTAGACTTTTAATTTGTGATCGGTGCTTTGTTTTGCTCGATCCTCTGCGCTTCCGCATTTGTCAATACGTCTGGCGTCGGGTCAGAGGTCACTCTGAACTAGACTCGCGTACGGCCGTTACTGGAAGCCAGTGATTATAGTTTATAAAGTTATAAATAAGGATATTTTTTTTATATAACTCTGTTTGGCTGAAAGAACAATGTCATATACAGTACATCTAGGATGGCTTGAGAGCGAGTAAATTATGGGCTAATTTTCATTTTTGGGTGAACTATCCCTTTAAGCGTGTTTATACTTAAAACAAGAAAAAAATTCATCATCTGCAGTGTGATTATTTGCACAACCAAACACTACAGATTTACTTCAGAAATGTAAAAGTCTAGTTTCTATTCAGTACTCAATTTCAGCAACAATTGAATCTTTTTGTCAACTCTCGTAACACAGTCAGACTCGCGGCTTCTGTCTGTATGTTCTCATCAGAGGCGGTTCATGCCGTCTTAAAGCGCACCAACAGTCCAGTGCAGGCCAAATGTGAGTATGGCAGGGACATGTGGGGACAGACTTGACTTCCTCACACACACGCTGACTTTATTAAAGGCGTTTCACCGCGGCACGCTGCAGTTCCCTTATTGTGATTCAGCAGCCTACATTAGCTGGGCTTTCATGTGGCCGAGCGTGTTTAGCATATGACCGTACGGACCCAAACGCTGCACCCACTTGGCACGTTGGCTGATCAGTCAGTGCCCTATTTTTGAAACTCAGATTAAAGGTTTCTGTTTGTCTTTGGTTACTTCCAAGTTATTATAGGCCGACTATGACCTTGGTATATTCTAAATTAAAAAGGTTATGTCATGCGTTGACTGTAAAGGCATATAATCTTCTCCCTCTTTGCTCTTTCTTTTTGTTTTTCTCCCTCCAGTCAATCACATCCATATAATTGGCGAGGCTGCAGTCAGAGGAAAAAGTGAATCAAACGCTGAGCGCCATCAACTCGATTACACATATCTCAGGATTACTATCATCTTTAGTAGTGCTGTAGTTTCGTAGTAAGAGCGGATGGACAACAGAAGACTGATCAATTTAAAGACCTGTTCAAAAGAACTCCATGTGCAACAAGATTTTAAAATGAAACTAGACGTTTGACATTTTATGAAGAAAATATGAGTGGCGTTTAATCAAGCTAAATGAAGTAATCAAGCTAACGATGTGAATAGGCCGTTAGTTGTGCAAACAGCAATCAAAGTAAAACATACAAATATATATAAAAGATACGATTCGCATTCACAATAGCCACATGAGTTGTCCAGATGTTGTTTACGTCGCAGTATCTGGCGAGACATTAGTCGCAGAAAAACAACAAATGCCTCAGATCAGAGATAAATACACACACACACTTCAATCGTCACTCTGTCTGTGTATCAGTGCTGTTATTGTTAATTAAAACTATTTCAAAACTTGTCACTAATTTAAATGAAGCAGAAACAACTTAAACTAACTAAAAGTTAAACTTAAGTTGAAGTAAAATAAATATAAATTAAAAAATAAATTAAAGCTACATATACACCGATCAGGCATAACATTATTATATTGTGCTGGTCCCCCTTTTGCTGCCAAAACAGCCCTGACCCGTCGAGGCATGGACTCCACTAGACCCCTGAAGGTATGCTGTGGTATCTGTCACCAAGATGTTAGCAGCAGATCCTTTAAGTCCTGTAAGTTGCGAGGTGGGGCCTCCATGGATCGGACTTGTTTGTTCAGCACATCCCACAGATGCTTGACTGGATTGAGATCTGGGGAATTTGGAGGCCAAGTCAACACCTCAAACTTGTTATTGTGCTCCTCAAACCATTCCTAAAAAACATTTTTGCTTTGTGTCAGGAGCATTATCCTGCTGAAAGAGCCACAGCCACCAGGGAATACAGTTTCCATGAAAGGATGTACATGGTCTGCAACAATGCTTAGGTAGGTGGTACGTGTCAAAGTAACATCCACATGGATGGCAGGACCCAAGGTTTCCCAGCAGAACATTGCTCAAAGCATCACACTGCCTCCGCTAGCTTGCCTTCTTCCCATAGTGCATCCTGGTGCCATGTGTTCCCCAGTGTTCTCCACGTGATGTAAAAGAAAATGTGATTCATCAGACCAGGCCACCTTCTTCCATTGCTCCGTGGTCCAGTTCTGATGCTCACGTGCCACTGTTGGTGCTTTCGGCGGTGGACAGGGGTCAGAATGGGTACCCTGACTGGTCAGCGGCTATGCAGCCCCATACACAACAAACTGAGATGCACTGTGTATTCTGACACCTTTCTATCAGAACCAGCATTAACTTCTTTTTTACTATAGCAATCTTAGCTACCGTAGCTCGTCTGTTTGATTGGACCACACGGGTCAGCCTTCGCTCCCCACGTGCATCAATGAGCCTTGGCCGCCCATGACCCTGTCTCCGGTTCTCCACTGTTCTTTCCTTGGAGCACTTTTGATAGATACTGACCACTGCAGACCGGGAACACCCCACAAGAGCTGCAGTTTTGGAGATGCTCTGACCCAGTCGTCTAGCCATCACAATTTGGCCCTTGTCAAACTCGCTCAAATCCTTACGCTTGCCCATTTGTCCTGCTTCTAACACATTAACTTTGAGGACAAAATGTTCACTTGCTGCCTAATATATCCCACCCACTAACAGGTGCCGTGATGAAGAGATAATCAGTGTTATTCACTTCACCTGTCAGTGGTCATAATGTTATGCCTGATCGGTGTATATTATATATATAATAAAAATGAAAATAAAACAAAACTAATTAAAACAAAAACTGAAAATATAAAAATAAAAAGCTAAATCAAAATATTAATAAATACTAAAATAACTCTGCTTAGTATTTTAATGCAACTAAATTCACTTAAATCGCCACTCAAAAAGTTTAAATAATAACATAAAAATAAAATAATAAACAATAAATACTATTAATTCATACTATGAATTAATAGAGACACAGATAAAATATATACTGGGATCATGTTTGACTTTCTTGGGAACACAACAGAAGATGTTTGGAAAGTCATTCAGACATTTTAAAGTGTGATTTTAAAAGGATAGTTCACCCAAAATTTCCATACAATTAAAGTCAATGGTGTCCAATGTTTTTTTAGACCTCACTGAATTTTTGGGTGAACTATCCCTTTAAAATCACACTTTAAAATGTCTGAATGACTTTCCAAACATCTTCTGTTGTGTTCCCAAGAAAGTCAAACATGATCCCAGTATATATTTTATCTGTGAACTGTCTCTTTAACTGTCCAAAAGGCCACTGTATAATGAAATAGTAGCTGTTAGCCCGTAAACTGTCTGTACGGCCATACGCTTCCACTCCTTTAGTAAGATCAATGACTTTTCTGTTCCCCAGAGACCGTGGAGCTAATTCAGATCTACACTAATGACCGGCCGCTCCGCACAATCAGTTTAGATGTTTGGACAAGCAGAATAAATCCATTGTGTGTGTTTAAAGAAACACTTCTCAATCCAGCACGACATTCTCAGCGTCTGGAATGAAATGACCCTCATGCCTGTTGATTGGATTTGTTCAGCTATGATCAAAATCCTTTCAGTTGAATAAATCTGCTTATTTTTAAACCTCTAAACCATTCGCTTCCTTTCAGGCTGCTTCTGAAAAACGACCAAAACAATAGTTCACTTTTACCAAGACATGATGAAATACTGTTCTGCTTTGGAGCAAGAAAAATGAGTAGACAAAAAAAGCATGGTCTATGCAGCATGCATATCCTTTCTTTCCGATACATTCTTGTCCTCGGAAAGCAAATTAAAAATAACAGGATTAGCCATCTTTTTTTCAGCCGCCGCAAGCACAAAGATCTGTTTCTGAATCCCTGCTGAATGCGAGTGGCCCATGTCGAGGCCTTGTGTTCATGCTCAGGCTTGAGGTAAACATTTGTAAACACAGCTAATCAATTTCATGGAGAGGATATGACAACAATCTCCAGCTGTGTCTGCAGGGTGTCCAACGGCACAGTTACAAGACCTCGCCCTCAAAGTTCCCGATGTCGCATTAAATGCATAATCATTCATTTCACGGAGTGGCCAAAAGTTTTCAGGCATGTTTTCTTTGGTCCTGCCCCTTAAACTCACCGTCAAACTTTTTTAAGAAGTGACAAGTATCATGGACAAGCTCAGCGTTCAAGTCTGTCATCCATTATCCAATACCGTAGCGACTGTAAGAAACACTAAATACTTAACAGGCCACTCTAATTGTGCTGCGCACTGCCTCTTGGGGCAGATGTAATTAAGTGAGCCAAGTAAGAGCTAGTAAAACAGTAGGCCCAGATGGAAGCTCCATAACTCACTCAAGTGCACCATTAAAACGTCGCAGAAACAAGAAACTTAAAGCATTTCAAATTATTACGACTTCCTTAGGAAAGGAAATGACGATTAACAGACTCTTGACTCAGAGCTTAAACAACAACACCCTGACATAAGCAAAAAAAGTTGTTTTTTGTAACATAAGACAGCTTGTGAAATATAATATGCATTTGGACACAGGATGCATGTGAGTTTACACACCTAGCTGATGTTTTAAGAGTCACTGCACAAGTCAAGGCCAAATAATGCAATGATTATTGGACCTGAAACTATAGGGGTGAATTCAGGTCGATTGGGACACTTTTCCCCAGTCATCTCAATGGCAAGAAGTGTCCCAGTCAACCTGAATTAATTCCTACTGTAGCTATGCATTCTCAAATTCAGGTTATTGCATTTTATAATGTTTCACCACATGGGGGTGATACAGATGCACTTCTGTCAGTCTTTATCGTTCTGCTTATTCTAAGCAGTTTTGTCATTGTTCTGAAAGTAATGATGAGCGTTTACACCTGGTATTAAGATGCGTTTTGGTCGATCAGATCACAAGTGGGCAACGCTAAATACAGGTGTAAACGGGGACTAAAACGTTTTGAGCTTCTACTTCCAGAGGTAGTCAAAAACACATTTGACCGGATTGCTTTCGTAGTGTAAACACTCATGTGGTCAAATGCACTCAAACAGCCACTAAAAGACCCCCTACTCTCCGCCTACTGACCTAACGCATAAACATTATGGGAAGGGAAGCACTCTAGCCAGACAGGATTTAAACTTTGGCTAGAGACCCATGTTTGGTTTGTAGTCCCACCCAAGTCCAATCCAAGTCAAACACAAGTCCCACCCACCCAAGTCTCACCCAAGGCTGCGTTCCACTCCACTTTTAGACACGCACTTGCAAACTTCCCTTAGCAAATGCCCTCGGGGGAATCCATGCCGCCATTTTGAAGTGCTTTCCACTTCGTGAAGTTTATATGGACAGACCCTTGCTCCCTCGATTTTGACCCAGGGAGCGAGTCTACTTCATATGTACACTTCAGGCAGCTTCATATACCACAATGCAACACGATTGTGATGTCACCACATATCGCGTTTAATTTACCCCACCACAAACAACTCTATAATATATTAATTATTTTTAAAAACATTTAAAACAACCCAAACACACCTATATACACAGAGAATGCTGCATTAAACAATTTCGTAAGGGGAAAAATAAATAATAAAAATCAACTCCACAGTGGATTCCAAGTGATCAAGGGCTTAGGACGTTCCAGTTCAGCCCATTGCAAAGGTTCCGCAAGTAGTGGGCACTCATGCAACATAAGCAATGATGCACATCCGAGTGAACGAGACAGAGGGAAGTTAGCGAGTGAAGGGCATAATAAAAACCAACTGGAATGCAGCCCAAGTCAAACACAAGTCCCACCCACCCAAATCCAACCCATCCCAGGTATGGGGGGGAAGGGGTCTCACTTGGGGTGGCTCACATTCGTATGCCTATTACCCTAAGTCCAACCCAAGTCCCACACACCCAAGTCCAACCCACTCAACTCAAGTGTAGTAGAGGTGCAGTACCATATCTCGGCGCCTGGTGGTGCTCAAGGGGTGGGATGCATTCATGTCCATTCAATAGGGCGTGGCCCAATTAGCAAATGCACCAAATTTCATTCCTCTAGGACCAAAGGGGGCAGAGCTATACAGCACAATGTTCTCTCACCATTCCTGATTTCTAACACACACTCATAGCGTTCGGCATGGTCTTGAGGCTGTCAGAGCAGAAACAAAAGCTTATGCTCTTAAAAGAAACAGATTAAAACACCAGGTGTAAACGGGAATGTCTCTCCCTCGTCCTGATGCGATCGACCAAAACGCATCTTAACACCAGGTGTAAATGGCCGATATTTCTCTATTATGATTATCTTTATAGTTGTGGTGTGGTCTCTGCTATTCTTTTATATTTAGAACGATTTTTACAACTATATCTTCAGCGTTATAGTTATTGTCCTCTGTGTGAATGGGCCTTTAGACTAGTAAGTAAAAAAAAAAATGCTAAAACAAATTCATATTAGCCAGCTTTTATATCCAAACAAATGTCAGTGATTTCTGTCTTGTTTTCAGTACAAATATCTAAACATTTTTAAATCAATATCCATTTATATAAAGAAGCAAAATGATATTAAGTGTTGGATTGAGATCTGGGGAATTTGGAGGCCAAGTCAACACCTCAAACTCGTTGTTGTGCTCCTCAAACCATTCCTGAAACATTTTTGCTTTGTGGCAGGAGCATTATCCTGCTGAAAGAGCCCCAGCCACCAGGGAATACCGTTTCCATGAAAGGATGTACATGGTCTGCAGCAATGCTTAGGTAGGTGGTACGTGTCAAAGTAACATCCACATGGATGGCAGGACCCAAGGTTTCCCAGCAGAACATTGCCCAAAGCATCACACTGCCTCCGCCGGCTTGCCTTCTTTCCATAGTGCATCCTGGTGCCATGTGTTCCCCAGGTAAGCCACGCACACGAACCCGGCCATCCACGTGATGAAAAAGAAAATGCGATTCATCAGACCATGGGGCTTTCTGACACCTTTCTATCAGAACCAGCATTAACTTCTTGAGCAGTCTGAGCTACAGTAGCTCGTCTGTTTGATCGGACCACACGGGCCAGCCTTTCTCAAGGTTAAGTGGTCTCTTAATTTTTTCCAGAGCATTTTCCAGAGCATATATATATATATATATATATATATATATATATATATATATATATATATATATATATATATATATATATATATATATATATATATATATTTTTTTTTTTTTTTTTTTTTTTTTTCACTTTTTTCTTGTTTTAAGCTTAAACATTTTTCAGAAAATAAGACTTAATTTGCTTCTCAATCTTGATTTAAAGAATGTTTTTTTATATAAAAAAAAAGAAGAAAAAAAAAGGAAAATATTAAATAAAAGCCAATTCAAAATAATAAATACTATAATAACACTGCTGTGTATTTTTCACAAAACAAGACTTAATTTGCTTTTCAAGTTAAAGTCCTTATTTACTTATCTTATTTACTTTGTTAGCACACATTACAGGTCTTAGGGTGAACAATTAATCCGTGCAAGTTAATACACAGAAAAAAGAAATATTTGCCATGGTAATCTTTAATCAAAATCTGAAAAGTAACTTTCGGTCTGGAATGGCATTCCTTCTCAGATGACGTCAGTTTGACGGCTTGGGTTTGAATATCCTTAACCACTCCCCTCCAACCATTAGTGTACTATGAGTGAGAGATGGAGAGGAGTAGCGCTGCCCTCTATTAGTAAAACCCTGCCCTCTATTCAATATTCCGTTTCACTTGGAAATACATCACAGCACTAAAATAAAATCAGTTGCAACTTCTGGTTCACTGGGACTTTAATGTATCTTGATTTAAACTTGTAATATACAGTATATTTGTACTGGAAAATCATTTTTGCCGTCTATAGCCACTACATTAATTCTCCATAATCAGACAGTTGATTGAAATCCACAGGCAAAGTTAAAAAAGCGAAAAAGATAATGTTCGAAAGCTTTCAGTCAAAACCACTAATCGACAATGATTAATGGCACAAAGCCTAAATTGGCACTAAATGTTCTTGCCTATGCAAATAACAGCACCAATTTGTCTTTTAACACTTGTGTAGCTTGTAGAAAGGAAGGCTTTTGGAAAGTCCGCACCACCACCACCCAGGGAAACCGATCCCGCCCCTCCCAGCTGCCTCTGGACGTGCCGTAATGAGGCACAAAGACAGGGTGTAAGATACTTGCATTCTTCCCAGGGGCAACTCCAGCTGGGAGCTTGACACTAATGCAAAACCCACAGCCGAGAGACTGACATCTCCGCCAACTCTGCTAATATTAAAGCCCTTTGAAACCAGGCCCTGTTTTAATGGGCTGGCCGACAGGGGAGTGGCCGCTGAAGGCTTTATACCTGGACGAGCGCAGGAGATAATTAGAGCTTAGTCACAGACGCTTTTGATAGCACTTTAATAAGCCTTTATGCTTCATCGTTTTCTAGTGCACGATAATAATTAAAAGGTGAAATCAGACTGCGGGTTGGAACGCTCAATATTTTGGAGGTGATGTCACTGAAACATCATCGTGCAATAGTTCATGATGACGTAACGCGTTGAACGGCACATTCACTTGCATGAATGTAAAGGCAAGGATAGGTCTGCGTTAGTTTGTGACACCCGTTGGGGATTTTCAGCGTCATTAGCAAAGTGCAATTCTAAAACCTTCAGTTTCCAGTGAGAAAATGTGTGCATTGATAACACTCAAATCTGCAAATGCCAAAGTCAACATTGACATATTTGCGAGTGAAACGAGATCCTGCGAGAAGAAGAAATGCAAGGCGGGGTTTGATTTGATCCGGTGGGGATTGATTGGAGGGCTGAAAAATAAGACGTCAGCCGAAAAGGAAAGTCGTGGAGCAACTTATTTCATTTTGATGAAAGATTACGATCATTTTTTTATAATTTGGAATAACGTGCACTAATGAATCATTCACAGTAGAAACATGCATGCACAAAAAAAGACAATTTTAGTGTCATGTTGACTAAATCTTATAATTTAAAGGCCCAGCCAGAAGAAATGACAGGTGCTGCATGCTTTCTGGAAAAGTTTGGCATGTGCAAAATGCAGGAAAGCATGACTCAAGAAAACCAGCTAAATTCAGCTCTCGTATTCCACGCAACTCCGGTTTGAAGAGCTGATCACACACGTCGAAGCGGTCAGCACACAAGTATTTATACCGGCCTGTGTTTTGTTTCAAGTCAGATGGACTAATGGTTGCCATCTGCTGGTGAGAGCCAGTGGAAGTAAAGCATGTATTTACACAAAATAAATCTCCACGGAGACATGAAATTACAGGTCTGCTGTATCTACAGCAGCGACAGCTGACTGTCAGAGCAGGAGGGAACCTGGGTGTGTTTGTTATGGTGGAGGGTTCCTGTTGCTAGCCGATCGGGAGGCCAATACTTCTGGAACCTTCTTTGAGGCCTTGGCAAGTGCCGGCCTTTCTGAAAGCGAGGTTCCGACTTAGTAACGCTATGCTTTCGGTGCGATTTTCACAAAGCCAGCATGTTTGACAGTGACAAAAAAGTCCTAGCGTATAATTTGTTTACGTTCCCATGGTTGCTCCGTGACCTCAGATGTTTATGTTGGAAAGGGAATTTGACAGCTTTAGAAGCACTTGTCGGAGCGCACGAGGCATGTAGGATGCGCGCTGACGCGTCACAAACGTCTTCACGCGAAAGCGGTGATTTGAGCCATGAATCATGTCCTCTGTCGTGCACTGTATTATCTTTGCACAGCTGCACTGAATGACCATGTGTGAAGGTGCTAAACTTGATTTGGCAGGTTGCAGTCAAGCTTTTTTCATCATGAAACTGCACATCTTTTAAAATTAAACATTTAATTTCAGGATGCATGCAGCAGAACTAGATTAAAAGTCTGAGACCACAGTGAAAATAGAATTGAGACCTTGAGAAGTTTAAAAAAAAAAAAAAAAAAAAAAAAAAAAATATATATATATATATATATATATATATATATATATATATATATATATATATATATATATATATATATATATATATATATATATATATATATATATATAATTAAATCCTGAATTTTTTTGGAATAATAATACAATAAAATAAGAAATAATATAGCATAAAATGAATAATATATATTTGAGATTTTTTAGGTCAGTAATAAAATACATACATTTGTGACAGTGACCATTTATGTAATTTATAATAGGAAAACAAATATTTTAAATATTAATTTAACATTTAAATAATTGAATAGAGTGATAATATAAAGTGAGTAATTTAGAAAAAAATGCTATGTAAATTCTGAAATTCAATATCAAAATAAAACGTGACAATTTTAGGATATTAATAAAATAATAATAAAAAATAAATATTATGGCATAAAATGAATAAAATAGAAAAAAATATTTAAACCATTCGAATAACTTAATAGGGTGATAACATAAAGTGATTAATTTAGATAAAAAGGTAAATACATTTTCTGGAATCTGGAATTCAAAATGGAATTAAAACCAGGAAATGTTAGGATATTAATAAAATAATAATAATAAAAATAAATATTATGGCATAAAATGAATAATACACATTTAAGATTTCCAGGTCAGTAATAAAATACATACATTTGTGACATTGACTCTTTTCACACATGTAATTTATAATAGGAATAAAATATTTTAAAGCATTTAAATAACTTAATAAGGTGATAATATTAAATGATTCATTTTGAAAAAAAAGAAAAGAAAAAAGCTAAATACATTTTCCGGAATCTGAAATTTAAAATGTTAAGATATTATTAAAATAATAATAAAGAAATACAAATTAATAGGGTTATAATATAAAGTGATTAATCCTGGTCCTGGAATTCAAAATCGCATTAAAACCTGGACATTTTTGGGTATTAATAAAATAATAATAAAAATAAATATTATGGCATAAAATGAATAATAGGCCCACATATTTAAGATTTCTAGGTCGGTAATAAAATAGCCTACATAAATGTGTGACAGTGATCATATTAACTCTTTTCACTCATATAATTATAATAGAAACAAATATTTTAAACTATTTAAATAACTTAATAGGGTGATAATATAAAGTGATTATTTAAAAAAATGCTAAATACATTTTCTGGATTGTTTTTGGTGATGATATACACTCACCTAAAGGATTATTAGGAACACCTGTTCAATTTCTCATTAATGCAATTATCTAATCAACCAATCACATGGCAGTTGCTTCAATGCATTTAGGGGTGTGGTCCTGGTCAAGACAATCTCCTGAACTCCAAACTGAATGTCAGAATGGGAAAGAAAGGTGATTTAAGCAATTTTGAGCGTGGCATGGTTGTTGGTGCCAGACGGGCCGGTCTGAGTATTTCACAATCTGCTCAGTTACTGGGATTTTCACGCACAACCATTTCTAGAGTTTACAAAGAATGGTGTGAAAAGGGAAAAACATCCAGTATGCGGCAGTCCTGTGGGCGAAAATGCCTTGTTGATGCTAGAGGTCAGAGGAGAATGGGCCGACTGATTCAAGCTGATAGAAGAGCAACTTTGACTGAAATAACCACTCGTTACAACCGAGGTATGCAGCAAAGCATTTGTGAAGCCACAACACGCACAACCTTGAGGTGGATGGGCTACAACAGCAGAAGACCCCACCGGGTACCACTCATCTCCACTACAAATAGGAAAAAGAGGCTACAATTTGCACGAGCTCACCAAAATTGGACAGTTGAAGACTGGAAAAATGTTGCCTGGTCTGATGAGTCTCGATTTCTGTTGAGACATTCAGATGGTAGAGTCAGAATTTGGCGTAAACAGAATGAGAACATGGATCCATCATGCCTTGTTACCACTGTGCAGGCTGGTGGTGGTGGTGTAATGGTGTGGGGGATGTTTTCTTGGCACACTTTAGGCCCCTTAGTGCCAATTGGGCATCGTTTAAATGCCACGGCCTACCTGAGCATTGTTTCTGACCATGTCCATCCCTTTATGACCACCATGTACCCATCCTCTGATGGCTACTTCCAGCAGGATAATGCACCATGTCACAAAGCTCGAATCATTTCAAATTGGTTTCTTGAACATGACAATGAGTTCACTGTACTAAAATGGCCCCCACAGTCACCAGATCTCAACCCAATAGAGCATCTTTGGGATGTGGTGGAACGGGAGCTTCGTGCCCTGGATGTGCATCCCACAAATCTCCATCAACTCCAAGATGCTATCCTATCAATATGGGCCAACATTTCTAAAGAATGCTTTCAGCACCTTGTTGAATCAATGCCACGTAGAATTAAGGCAGTTCTGAAGGCGAAAGGGGGTCAAACACAGTATTAGTATGGTGTTCCTAATAATTCTTTAGGTGAGTGTAATTTATAATAGTAAAAAATAGGGAAAACATTTTTTTTAAACCATTTAAAAAATGTAATATGGTGATAATATAAAGTGATTTATTTAGGGGAAAAAATGCTAAATACATTTTCTGTAATCTGGAATTCAAAATCGAATTAAAACCTGGAAATGTTAGGATATTAATAAAATAATAATAATAATAAATAAATATTATGGCATAAAATTAATATTTCTGTGTCAGTAATAAAATACATACATTTGTGACAGTGATCATATAATTTTTTTAAAGGAAAAAATAGAAAAAAAAATATTTTAAACCATTTAAATAACTTATTAAATAACTGATTTATTTATTTATTTATTTAAAAAAAATGCTCAATACATTTTCTGGAATGTTTTTGGTGACAATATAATTTATAATAGTAAAAAAAAAAAAAAAATAGAAAACAAATATTTTAAAGCATTTAAATAATTGAATAGGGTGATAATATAAAGTGATTATTTTATAAAAATGTGCAACAGAAGCCTTTTCTCCAGCAGGGTGGGAGTCCACAGCAGATATCAAACACTGAGCAGCGATGCAGATGTTTTGAAGCACATTCTGTACACACACACACACACACACACACACGAGATCACGGCACATCAAAGAGAAGTTACTTTGAGTAAGTTCAGCTGAAGGGTGTGTTCAATGAGCAAACAGGCATTTTTGACTCATGCACAGGGTGGTATTTGAGGATTTATGCGTAAGAATAGTCAAATGACACAGTAAGAGCTCATCACCCGGCTGTGTCACTGTGGTTAGGGAATTTCCTCTGTAATTACCTGAGCGATCCCTCTGCACCTGGAGACGACGCGGAACAAACCCACGGCTTTACTGCGACCGCTGGAATGTAAACACGCTTCCTACAAGACGCGAGGGCCAGCGCGTCAGAGAAATCGATACAAGCCACATGGTGTCAATAATTGCTAAATAAATGTGTGGTTTTCTTTCAGGGACATAAAATGCAGCCATTATTTACTCACCCTCACACCATTCCAACCCCATTTCTCCCAAGCAACACACCGTGTGAACAAAAAGACTTTTCTTTCTCATTTGTGCATGCATGCATTCAAACTTAGCGTGGCGAGATGCACGAGAGCCAACGCCATTGGTGTAATGCACGAATGAGATTAAAAAGGAAGATTTTCAGTGAAATACCACGTAACTTTGGGTCTGTTCCTCACTCGAAGCAATCATATTTATTCATATATGAAATGCTTTTATCCATTCCTAAACAACTTACAGATAGATGGTAGAGGACTCCATCGCAGCGTTCATTGGCTAAGCCCCGCCCAGAGGCCGTCCGACTGACATGTACAGCAACCAATCACAGTTCCGCGTCTTGTTCATAGGCGTGAATATGTAAAGTCGATCCTTACAGTGACAGACTGGCTTATGAAACTTTTGGATGTGCTTTAAAGAGTGCTGTGAACTTTGCATACTTCACATACTTTTGTAAATCCAGCGTTTAGTTGATCCTGATTGTCACAGTTGTAAACATTACGGCTTTCTTCTTCCGTGAGGGGGTTTGGCCTCACAATGGCATTGTTAAAGTCCCCATGAAATCAACAAAAAGTTTTTTGGCTTTTAGTATGAATATGTTAGACTTACTAAGCTAGTGTGCTCCAAAACAATGACAACATTTGCATTTAAAAGATATGAGCGTTCAAAACTTACAGTCTCTCACTTCCGGCAATTCACAGTTTTCCGCCACGTGAGTGTCGCAGAGCCCTGGAGGGCAAAACAGCCATAGAACTGCAGCACAAGCCTGTCAGTTTTCCATCTTACAAACAAAAATATGTGAACAAGATGCACTTGTGATCCATATACAGCACCTGCTGCAGTATTTCAATCACTAAAAACAGCGGGACGTTTTTACAACGCTTAACGTGAAAAACACTTACAGGGTGAGTTGCACCAAAAAGGATTAAATTAAGCAAAGTTTAATGCTAATCAAGGATTTGTTGATCTGGGTTTTATTTTAAATCGAGTTGTGTTGCACCACTTAATTTTAAACACAGATTAACTATGTAGACCGTAAGGCCGTTAGAATTAAAGGGTTGATCGAGATGAACCGACGCCAGGCTAAAGAATCATTAGTGCAAACCCCCCTTAATGTGCCTTAATGTACAGTGATATTAAAATATTAAATTCAGTTTACACCTTTTTAATGATGCATACTATATACAGGTGAGTAGATGAGCCAAGAATATGAACGTTTTCTTTATAATGGTTTTCGATGGGGAAAACACTTAACAAGGAACCTCGTGTTGCGTAAATATTCATTTTGTTCATTTGCTTGCCTGTACAAAGTATGCAACATCACTAAGGTGTATATTGAATTTGGTCTTTTAATATTACTGTCTTACTACATTAAAACTGACTACAAACCTGGTAAAAATGACTGGTGGGCAATGGAGGAAAGCCTTGTTTTGCCCTCTAGGTGGGCGTTCCTATAATGGTGTGACGTCGCGTGAAAACTATGAATATGGATCAATGATTTTGATGACATCACTCTGCACTTTAGCTTCCCATCAGATTTTCTGTCTAATCAAATGCGCTCTAGAATCTGTAGCCCCGATATAGGGGATAGGGAACGATCAGACAGTGCACTATATAGGGGATAGGGAACAATTCAGACAGTTAAATATGTTTTCTATTGGGGCGAATTAAGTCTGGTTTCATGTTAGTGTCAGTGAACCACCGCAGCTCCGGTCCAAAGACACGATAGCACAGAGCGGATCATGTGATCGAGTCGGTCCAGAGACACGATAGCACAAAGCGGATCATGTGATCGAGTCGGTCCAGAGACACGATAGCACAGAGCGGATCATGTGATCGAGTCGGTCCAGAGACACGATAGCACAGAGCGGATCATGTGATCGAGTCGGTCCAGAGACACGATAGCACAGAGCGGATCATGTGATCGAGTCGGTCCAGAGACACGATAGCACAGAGCGGATCATGTGATCGAGTCGGTCTAGAGACACGATAGCACAGTGTGGATCATGTGATCGAGTCGGTCCAGAGACACGATAGCACAGAGTGGATCATGTGATCGAGTCGGTCCAGAGACACGATAGCACAGAGCGGATCATGTGATCGAGTCGGTCCAGAGACACGATAGCACAAAGTGGATCATGTGATCGAGTCGGTCCAGAGACACAACAGCACAGAGCGGATCATGTGATCGAGTCGGTCTAGAGACATGATAGCACAGAGTGGATCATGTGATCGAGTCGGTCCAGAGACACAACAGCACAGAGCGGATCATGTGATCGAGTCGGTCTAGAGACACGATAGCACAGAGCGGATCATGTGATCGAGTCGGTCCAGAGACACGATAGCACAGAGCGGATCATGTGATCGAGTCGGTCCAGAGACACGATAGCACAGAGCGGATCATGTGATCGAGTCGGTCCAGAGACACGACAGCACAGAGCGGATCATGTGATCGAGTCGGTCTAGAGACACGATAGCACAGAGTGGATCATGTGATCGAGTCGGTCCAGAGACACGACAGCACAGAGCGGATCATGTGATCGAGTCGGTCTAGAGACACGATAGCACAGAGTGGATCATGTGATCGAGTCGGTCCAGAGACACGATAGCACAGAGCGGATCATGTGATCGAGTCGGTCCAGAGACACGACAGCACAGAGCGGATCATGTGATCGAGTCGGTCTAGAGACACGATAGCACAGAGTGGATCATGTGATCGAGTCGGTCCAGAGACACAACAGCACAGAACGAATCATGTGATCGAGTCACGCAGACCAGAAAATGTATCGGACCTGTTTTAATTCTGCACAGAATGCTGTATTTTGAAGCGATTTTGGAGGAGATTAGGAGGAGAAACGGTTAGAGATTAGGAGGAAACTGCAGCTTTACCGAGCTCAACGGCTCTGGCCGAGCTGTGATATAAACTAAACTTTATTGGCTGTTTAAAAAAAGGGGAGGAGCTGTTCAAAATGTTCCGCCCTGTCTTCCTGTTGCAGTGGAAACCTGTCTCTCAACCAATCAAAGCACGACTTTGAAACTCCTGAAATGTTTCCCATTTTGTGTGCCTTATGCATCAGACGTTGAGACTAACTTACAAATGACGGACATCACAAGCAACCACATTCATAGCACTCAATGCTAACTTATTATAGAGCAGAGGAGAAGAATGGTACTTTTTTGATCATTTTAGAAGAACATCCAATGTGAGCATTCATCTGGTTTTCTCAGTGTAAAGTAAATCACACGGGTTTGGCACGACGTGAGGGTGAGTAAAGAATATTTTTGGTAAACTAATTCTTTATTGTTCTTTCCCAAGACCACAAGAAAGAAACCAACATAAGCCTCCCCCATCGTATAGAGAGTAGAAGGTTCTGCGAGTATTTTTGGTCAAACTACATTTATTCTGTTGCCATGGCCGGAGTACAACCTCTCAGGCTCCTTATGAAGCCACATGGCCTGCTATTGAGTAAATATACAGTAAAGACAGAATCATTCTGTTGTCTGCATGTCTAGAAGTTATGGCATTGCAAGACAGGTCTTAGATGACGGAATATCTCCACAGCTGCGCATGAGTCCACGCATTATGTTCAAGCAGCGCGCGAACGCGCCGTAATGCATCATGAGAGAGGAGTTTCCACACTCGCTGGCTCATGCAAAGTTTATACACTTGGGCAATGAAAACAAACAATTAAACTAGCAAGAGTCTAATACCCTCACAGGCATGAACCTATTTTCTGGTGCTGGCTTTGCGAGGACTATTCAAAGTTTAATGTTTGCACGCATATAAATTAACGCGTTGCCTCCTGAAGTAAATAAAAATACCAGCAATTGGCCACTGCCTCTGCAGCACTGCAATTCTGGCTCTATGATTTCCTTGCGCTGTGGTCAGGCCCCTATGGTGCAAATGCAGTCCAGATGAGTTCCTGGTTCACGGTTATGAGCTAAATGAAAGGCTTCAGGACAAATTCCCTCCATCAAACTCGCCTGAAATCAAGGCCTGCTGGTGTTCCAGCCGAGCCGGTCGCATGTGCACATGTGCAGCGCCGGGTCACGTGACAGACAGAATCGGACGCCGTTACGATACATGCTTGAATTCATATTGCATCAGTGTGTGTTTTCGGATCGGTTCACTGACATGCATAGTGTAACTAACAGGCTTATCAGTGTTTAAATGGGAGGAGAAAACACCTCCAATATCTTTTTTTTTGTCATGTCAAAGGTCATGTGTCCAATCAAACTTACCGGTCAAATTCACAAACAAATTCATTGGTCACTTTTGTAGTTAAATAAGACAGATGCGATGTTGACAGGTTGTGCAAACATGCCCTCATCCTCAAAAACCATGAACAAAACTACACAAAAAGAAAATATGATCCAGACGACATTAAATATTAAGATAATATTAGGTATGTTATTGGCTGTTGGAAGTATAAAAGCATCAAAATGTCATAAAACAAGTAATTTAAAGAAATAATATATATCCTGAAAGTAAAACCAGGTGAGATTCACTGCTATACATCACCTTTGCAATAAGTCCATTTGTGAAATTTCCTCACTACTAAATATTCCACGCTCAGCTGTTAGTATTATAACAAAGTGGAAGCAATTGGGAACAACAGCAACTCAGCCACGAAGTGATAGGCCACGTAAAATCACAGAGCGGGGTCAGCGCATGCTGAGGGTCACAGTGCGCAGAAGACGCCAACTTTCTGCAGAGGCAATAGCGACAGACCTCCAAACTTCATGTGGTCTTCAGATGAGCTCAAGAACAGTGTGTAGAGAGCTTCATGGAATGGGTTTCCATGGCCGAGCAGCTCATCCAAGCCTTACATCACCAAGAGCAATGCAAAGCGTGGGATGCAGTGGTGTAAAGCACGCCACCACTGGACTCTAGAGCAGTGGAGACGTGTTCTCTGGAGTGACCAATCACGCTTCTCTGTCTGGCGTGGTGTGGAGGAACTTGACTGGCCTGCATAGAGTCCTGACCTCAACCCGATAAAACACCTTTGGGATGAATTAGAGCGGAGACTGCGAGCCAGGCCTTCTCGTCCAACATCAGTGCCTGACCTCACAAATGCGCTTCTAGAAGAATGATCAAAAATTCCCATAAACACACTCCTAAACCTTTTGGAAAGCCTTCCCAGAAGAGTTGAAGCTGTTATAGCTGCAAAGGGTGGGCCAACTCCATATTAAACCCTACGGATTAAGAATGGGATGTCATTAAAGTTCATGTGCATGTAAAGGCAGACGTTCCAAAACTTTTGGCAATATAGTGTATGTTACATGTACTTACTATAGTAATAGCAGTAAATTATTACTTGCAACTAACCCTCAACCAAACCCTAATCCTACCCTAACTCTATAGTACATGTTGTTAATCAATATTACTCAGTACTTAAATCTATAATTACACTGTAACAATGACACCTTAAAATAAAGTGTAACCCTTTATTTTAAGGTGTCCATGTTACAGTGTAATTATATATTTAATACTGAGTAATATTGATTAACTACATGAACTTACTATAGTGGTTGGTTGAGGGTTAGTTGCATGTAATTATGCATCATTTATAGTTATTACTACAGTAACTACATGTAACGTGTAACAAGGACACTCTTTACAAACTGTACTTGAAGCCTTACAGTAAAATGCATTATAAAAGTATTCACGATTTACATTGTAACGCATTATATCTTTTCATAACTGTAAACAAAGATAAAATGCATTATAATATTAGCAGATTACTTAGTTACACTGGTTGTAGTGTATCAATGTAAAAAATGATGGTAACACTTTATTTTACAGTGTCCTTGTTACATATGTTACATGTACTTACCATTGTAATAACAGTAAATTATACATAATTACATGCAACTAACCCTAACCCTATAGTAAGTACATGTAGTTACTAAATATTAATCAGTACTTAACGATGAAACCTTAAAATAAAGTGTAACCAAAATTATTTTCATGATTTGTTATCACAACTTTTTTATCTTTTGTCAGATAAACTTAAATAATTAATGTGGTTCAGATAGCATAATATTTTGAGTTTCTATTTATTAAACCAATTTCCTTCATTGTATTAACTCAATTTTTTAATTGTTTTACAGTGTGTGGTTACATTCAATGCATTATATAAGGTGCATTAAAATACTTCTATAATGCATTATATATAAATGCTTCAAGTCAAGCAGTAAGAACATGATTATTAGTCAAAAGTTATTCTTAATAAATTCTCCGTTATCATTTTCCAATCGGATGAAGGTCAGAATGTGGCACGGCACATGTCAAATCCATATTTCCCCATGCGTTTGGCTGTGAATCACATATGAAGCAGGTGATTATTATCGTTCCTGCCATCAGAGAGGGCGATTCTCTGCTCTTATCTCGGTCATTAAAGCAATCTCAACACCAATTATGAATCATAAAGATGATCGTGTTGACCAACTTATCTCTGGAATGCCACAGGAATGCAGGGCATCATAACATCTGCGCGTTGCCATGAGCATTCGACTGGTTTTAAGCGCTGCATGCACGCATTGCTCTCCAGTAACCAGTATCTTGATAGGTAGGGTGTGTCTTCCCCAACATCTGTAAACCATACACATTCATTTGAAGCGTCCATATGCCCTATAGCACAGCACCATACTGTTACCGACCCCTTAATGAACTCAAACTGTCCATTTTCAAATAGTTGGACATCAAGGCATTTTTACCAGCGGTGCGTAGCGCGTTACATTTCAGAGAAACCTGCCTGCGAGAGGAAAGCTGTACTTCCCACAGTCCTGCTTTATGATCCATAAGAAAGTCAAGTTGTGATTCCTTTGACGTGCGTTTAACCTCAAGACAACCCAATAAAAGACTATATTTTCTAGGGCCAAAGTGGAGAATGATTCACACAGGATAAGTATACGTTGCTAAAGAGCATGTACTCCTTCAATTTTGGTGCATATAAAAATCTAGATAAGACTAAAGTCATATTTTCAGACATCTGATTTTGGCTGTAAAATATCTGAAGTTATATACACAGCTGTACTGACAAATAAAAGCATATTTATGGATCAAATTCTATTTTTTTTTAAACTTGGGCTAAAAGAACATCATGATTTGTTTCTGTCAGCGCATCCATTTTGCATTCTGCACTTTATTTTGGGCAGCTTAATTACATGGCAATCCTCACGTTTTAAACAACGTCCCTCTAATTAAACACTTCCTAGCTCTCGACTGTAGAGCAGCATGTAGTGAATGGCTCTTAATTAGCCAGACTTCAGTATAAAGACACCTTTACGCTACCAAAGCATAAGGACCCGTGAGAAGAAACACAATAGTCATTGTCTTCAGGCAATAGGTCGATCTCAAGAGCTCATACTGTGGAGCTAAACTCACACCGGCTAATTTCCTGAGCATTCAGTGTCAACTACCTGTCACATTGGTTTGAAATAAGTGCATTCACATTTACTGCTGCGTAACAAAGACGTGTCTCTAAAACACTGGCTCTCCAGTGCTGCATGCTCATTGTTTGGATGGAACTCGGTCCAGTTCGGCCAATGGTAACCCTCAAAGTGCTTTTTACTGCATTTAATGCATTTAGGCAAGCAGCTCTTGCATTTTGCATTGCTTGAAACATAGTAACCATTAATGACATCTGGCTATTTTCGTCTTTAATTATGCATTAAAAATATGGTAACACTTTACAATAAGGTTGCATTAGTTAACAAATAGTTACATTTTAATCTTAATGTTAATTTCAGCATTTACTAATTAGTGCTTTCAAATCGAATAATCGCTTCTAACATAAAAGTGTGTGTGTGTGTATATATATATATATATATATATATATACACATACATACAGTGTTGGGGAGTAACTAGTTACATGTAACACCGTTACATAATTTAATTACAAAATATATGTAACTGTAATCCGTTACAGTTACTGAGAAAATGTTACAAAGGGGGTTACATCTGAATATTTTCTGTAAAAGCTAGGATATATTGAACAATATTAATTGGTTGCTTTGCCATTTAAAAGCCATTTAGTAAAGCAATGTTATTTTGATGCTTTTGAAAATTATTAACAGTTAACAGAAATTTTGAAAAGTAATCAAAAAGTAATCCAAATGTAATAATTACATTACTTTAAAGTAATTGAAATAGTTACACTACTTGCAATCTGTAACCTATTACATTTCCAAAGTAACCTTCCCAACACTGCATTTGTATATATGTATGTATATATATATATATATATATACACCTGAATTGGACCTGAACTAACGATGAACAGCTGCTAATGTAAACAAAGATTATTAAATAGTGTACTGCTCATTGTTAATGTTAATGCATAATGTTAGACCTTATTGTAAAGTGCTACCAAAACTATGAACTATTCTGAGTAAAAAATGAGTACGGTACAAATAAATACAGAATACGAATACTTCATGTGCATCAGAAAATACGTTAGTTTAACTTTTAGTTGATTAAAATATTTATTTTCCCAATAGTGAACATAAATATATCTTATATATACTTCTCCAAAATATGTGTTTTACTTTATTATAAATAAAGTTTAGTATTGGGAAAAATAAAGTCCGGGGCGTCAGCGGCATCCGCAGCCCTCCACAACCATGTCCTGGTAGTTTTTTAAGATGACCCGCTCGTATTCGTCCAGATAGAGCAGGGAAACGGGACTCAGGTCCGTGGGAACGCAGCAGGCCCGGGGAATGTTGCTGTTCACCGAGTTCACCAGTGTCTGTACAATAGCGTGGTTGGTGGAGTTCAGGTGGTCCGCCAGCGGGAACGGACACTCGCCCTGGCAGTAAAAGGCATGGTAGCCCGGCGGGGCGACTATCCAGTCGTTCCACCCCACGTCGCTGAAGTCCACATACAGGGAATGTCTCTTGCAGTTGGCTTTGTGCTTCTTCCGCGGTTTGTTCGGCCGCGCTTGCCGCTTCTCGCGAGAGTGCAGCACGTTTCCCTTGCCGTCGTGGCTGTAGGTCACCAGCAGCGGCCTCATCTGGGGCCACGTGTCCTCCCTGTCGTGCAGGGAACGACTGATGCGCACGTGTCTTTTGGAGTCCTGGTCCGGGTGAACTATTTCCACCATGAAGCCATGGTTGGGCCGTCCGTCTGCGGTCCACCTCGTGACAGCGGGGCTCACGTCGAAACTCTCCCACTTGCTTAAGCTGTGCTGAACCAGCCTGGTGTCCAGGAGTCTCGTGATGGGCTCCTGAAGGGAGCCGGATGGTCTGATGATCTCGTGAATGTTAATGCGGTGAAATCCTGCCGCGCTGCCGTTGCTCTGAGAACTCACAACCTGCTCTCGGAAAATCCGCAGCTCCGCTGACGTCACAAACTCCTCGCCCGGGAGAGAGGTCAGGTTGAAGAGGAACCGCTGAGTCGTCTTTCCGCTCGAACTGGACAGGTCCTCCGTGGATTCTGGAAAAAACAAAACAAAGTTTGGCATAAATATATGGCTGTGTGAATCAATGCCAGTTCCTTGTACTGTGTCAAACTTCTTGTTTACACTGGTTGACAGGATGTGACACTTGCTGACCTCTTACTGGACACACTGGTTTAAAACGCTTAAAAATGATAACTTATCACAGTTAACACAACATGATTACTTCAGAGGTGCAACAACAAGGGGCATTTCTTTTCTATTTTGTACAATATATTTATTACATTTTCAGTTCAAAGGGCATTTCTAGTTTAAGACTATCCACAGGATTAGTGTGCATTAAACATTTACATTAAAAAGCACCTGCAACTCTACAATGCAAACAAATGTATAAAAAATAAATACAAAAATGTATTTTATTTACTCAGTACAAATGTATACAGTACAGACAGTATAGGTAGGTTAGACGAGCACATGTGTCCCCTATATATATATGTGTGTGTGTGTGTGTGTGTGTGTGTGTGTGTGTGAATGAATATATGTGTATAAATATATAAAGATATATAAATTAATAAATACATTAATTTAATAATTTATATATTTGCATATATATATATATATATATATATATATATATATATACACACACACACATATATTCACACAACACACACACACATATACATATATATATATATATATATATATATATATATATACACACACACACACACACACACACACATATATATATATATATATATATATATATATATATATATATATATATATATGTATTTATTAATTTATATAAATATATACACACACACATATATATTTTATTTATTAATTATATATGTATGTGTGTGTGTGTGTGTGTGTGTGTGTGTGTGTGTGTGTGTGCATATAATGCTTTAAGAAATATTTGGGAGTACAGAAAGTGTTCTAAACATAGGACTTTATACAAACAAACCAATTCCTCATCAGATAATCTGCAGATAATGTCAGCTCCTGTCAGGCATGATCGGATAAAGCAGATAAGAAAGGAAAGAAGGAATTTAGGGAAGGTAGATAGGGAGAATTCATGAAGTAAACACTTGCTTACCATCATGGTGGAAGCTCCTGATAGTGTTTGCGCGGCTGGCAGATCTTTCTGAGCCTTTCCCTAAGGAACCCTTGGGTCTGTTGCTGCTGTTCTGCTCCGCGTTCACCGAGTGCATCGAGTACAAGTCCATCATGTATTGCGGAACAACCGCAGACCTGCTGGGACTGGGTCTGTGTTTGAGTCCAAACATGCTCAGAAGTCGAAGTTCAAACGCGTGTAAGACATCCTGAGACAGAGAGGACCGGCCGATCTGAGGTACGAGTCCACTGGAGCCTCCAAAGAACACCTGAGTGACCATCAGAACCATCAGAGCGCCAACGGACGAGACCATGATCACTTTAAACCCGACAGATCAGTGACGAACGAGATCAGATGGGCTCGGGCCAGGAGATGGGACCATATTCCGCGTTTGAGTGAGCCATTGGAAGAGTTTGGAGGATCCTTCGTGCATCAAAGCCACCTTAAGAGCCGCTTTAAGGAGGAACGCAAACCTGCGCTAGATCCATCTGGATAGGAGAAGGTCCATGAGTCCAAGCCTGTCATAATACTAGATTTGCGCCGTTCTTAAAATAACTCAAAGTGTCAAAATCGAACATTCGAACTCTTCTAAATAAGATCGTTTCACACATCAGGCAACGTTCCAAATGATAAAATCGAGCTCAGTGGTGTATGTGCAACCTTCTCAGTGGGTGTACAAGTGCAGGACCTGAAGATATAGTCCAGATACAGTTAAAACTCCAAACGCGCTGTTGATCTTCTGCTCATGGCATGTGGGATGATCAATGCAGGTCTCCTCTTTTACAATTCCCCTTTTTTACTGAGTTCCATCTTCGAGATCACCAAAGCTGTTTATCCGCCCGCCTCTTCTTACACATATTCTACCGTCACCGCTCTATAAAGACAAGAAGATGTAGGTGCTGTAGCAGATATAAAGGTTCACTTCATTGACAAAACAAAAGTTTCCTCCTTTGCGAAGAGCGGAACGAGTGTCCTTTACGCGCAGTGCGCAAGTGTGCAACAGCGTCTCTCTCTCTCTCTCTCTCTCTCTCCTCATGTGTCTTAATGTTTAACTCTCTGATGTCATGACAGAATTCATCACCTTTGGGCATCAAGGGGTCCGTGTGGTCAAATGCTGCTTTGGAGAGCTCAGACATCTTCTAATTAAGTAACAGGGGGGAAAAAGCATGGGAAGTTCCAGATTTACTCTATTGCTGCTTATTAAATTTAATACAACATATGGCATGAAATCTAATTTGGACATTTTAGTCAGCCCTCAATCCATCACCAAATATGACTAACGATGTATTCAGATAAAAATTATTTTTTTCAAAGGGTTAGGGTTAAAAAGGACACGCACTACCTTGCGCTCATATTCAGATCCAGTGCGCCAACTTGTGGAGAACAGAAGCAACGACGTTTGATGTGAAGTAGGAAAGACCAGGGCTAGTTGTCACTTTATATAGGAGTGAATTCAGGTTGACTGGGACACTTTTTGCCATTGAGATGACTACAAAAATATCCCAATCAACCAGAATTCACACCCTCCCTCTCTCTCTCATATATATATAATTTTTTTTCTCTCTTCTTTCATAAGACTGAAAAAGAATTAGGCAACAGATGTAAAATCATTGTGTTGGAATTACATCTGACACATAACAAACTTGCCCCAAAATAAATATATGTAAAAAGCATATAAACAAACACATATGTATTATATATGTATATACACATACACCAATCAGGCATGGTAAAGTGAATAACACTGATGATCTCTTCATCATGGCACCTGTTAGTGGGTGTGATATATTAGGCAGCAAGTGAACATTTTGTCCTCAAAGTTGATGTGTTAGAAGCAGGAAAAATGGGCAAGCGTAAGGATTTGAGCGAGTTTGACAAGGGCCAAATTGTGCTGGCTAGACGACTGGGTCAGAGCATCTCCAAAACTGCAGCTCTTGTGGGGTGTTCCCGGTCTGCAGTGGTCAGTATCTATCAAAAGTGCTCCAAGGAAGGAACAGTGGAGAACCAGAGACAGGGTCATGGGCGGCCAAGGCTCATTGATGCACGTGGGGAGCGAAGGCTGGCCGTGTGGTCCAATCAAACCCCCACCTCACAACTTACAGGACTTAAAGGATCTGCTGCTAACATCTTGGTGCCGGATACCACAGCACACCTTCAGGGGTCTAGTGGAGTCCATGCCTCGATGGGTCAGGGCTGTTTTGGCAGCAAAAGCACCAACACACAACCACAATATTAGGTCATAATGTTATGCCTGATTGGTGTATGTGTGTGCATATACAGCATACACAGAGACATAATACATAAATATACACATGTAAAAACTTTTAGATGCAATTGATGATTCATGATTATTCGATTTGACAGCACTAATACATATATATAAGTGCTTATAAGCTACAGATTTCTCTATTGTGGTTTTGTTCACGTATTTACACAGACTACAAAAAAAAAAAAAAAAAAAAAATCAGTTTGCCAAAATGTTTTAAAATTTAACACTAGGATTTTAATTTGCCCTCATAACATGAATTTATCTAATCTAGGTCCAATACATTAAACATTAATATGCCTCTGGTCTAATATATTAAAAAAAACATTTAAACCATGTTTGAGTAAAAAAAAAAGCAATTTATTATAAAATGAAGTTTATTTTAAAAATGTAAGTAACAGCTCAGTCTGCCTGCATCCACATTCTCCCATAACATCCTCAATGTCTAAAATACCTCCACATTATCATCGTTAATCAACTGTAAAGCACCACGTTTAAAACGAATAGATTTCATCTGCATCCACACTCATCCACCACCATGTCTTCATAATGTCGAAGAACCACATTATCGTTGTTGTCGTAATAGAGCATGGAGATGGGGGAGAGTTTGATGGGAACGCAGCAGGGCTGCGGCGTCCCTTTAGGATCGAACGAGTGAACCAGAGTCTGCAGGATGGCGTGGTTGGTTCCATTCAAACTCTCACTCAGAGGGAAAGGACACTCGCCATGGCAGTAATTGGCTAAATATCCCTGAGGTGCAATGATCCAGTCCTGCCAGCCCACGTCTTTGAAGTCGATGTAAAGCCTCCTGGGTTTGCACACGTTACTGGGGGTCACGGGTAAGTAATACGCCGCACTTCGTTTTCTTCTGGACCGGCACTGAAGTGGGTTCAATGACACCACCACCAGAGACGTGTACAACTCTGGGATTTGTGCAACGTACGCATGCTCCTGAAGCATGTTGCTCAAATGCGTGAGCCGCATCTCAAGCTGCATCCCGTGGTTCTTCCCTGGTTTCCTCCAGGATTCAGCCAGGTCGGTCAGATTAACCAGCACCGAAGCGTGCGCGCCAGGCCCGAGCGACTGAGACAGGAGTAATTTACGGCTGGACTCGTGAGTCACTCCCTTCAGCGCGGTCCTTAAAACCCTGTACAGGTCCACGCTGAAAACATGCTGTCCCAGGTGAGCCAGGTCCTGTTTGAACTTCATTTCCAGCTGCGCCAACGAGAGTTGCTCAACATCCTCCAGCACCGACATGTTGAAAAACAGATGCTTTCGCACACAGTTAAAGCAGTGGACGGCCGGAGCAGATATCAGACTACCTGTTTGGGGAAAAAACACCATTGTGTTATGGTGCATGAGGGTCATTCTTCTTCTGCAGAACTTTATGCATTTGGTAACATAAGTGTTAAAGAGATTGAAAAATTGAAAATTAGCCTATGATTTACTCATCCTCAAGTCATCCTAGGTGCATATGACATTCTTCTTTCAGACGAATACAATCAGAGTTTTATTAAACAATGTCCTGGCTCTTCCAAGCTTTATAATGGCAGCCCAGCGAGAGGAGTTACACACTTTTTGTAAATTGAATACAGAAGGCGGTCTGAGGGAAGCTTGATATTTTACTTTATAACATGTTAAATATGGATTTTTCTTACACAAACCTATCAATTCGCTTCAGAGGGCCTTTTACCCCCTGCAGCCGTGTGGAGCACTTTTATAATGGATGGATGCACTATTTTGGGCTTCAAATTTTGGGCTGCCAATCACTGCCATTATAAAGCTCGGAAGAGCCAGGACATTTAATAACTCTGATTGTATTCATCTGAAAGAAGAATGTCATATACACCTAGGATGACTTGAGAGTGGGTAATTCATGGGGTCATTTTCATTTTTGGGTGAACTATTACTTAAAGGCAAGACACCCTAGGTGAATAGAGTTTATAAAACTTTTAACGCCATGTTAGCATCAAGGCCATTTATATGGCAAACACAAGGTCAATCACAATCCATAAAATATAAAATTATATAACCAGGTGAATACAGTAAAAAAAATGAACATATCACCACACTCTCAGAAGAAAAAGGTCTACTCTTTAAAAAACCAAACCCAGTTGTTGGGTTAAATTAACCCAATTGTTTGTCCATATTTGACCCAAATTTGGGTTAAATCAACCCAGCATTTTTTTATGATGGAAAGAACTAAACTGATTACAGTGATTCCCAAGAGAACCATGGATGGCATAACCTAAGGGGTGAATTTTAAATCAATTTAATTCTGAAAATTGCTCTTGAAAACTTTTTTTTCCAAAACATCCCCCAAAAAACTAAGATCACCATGATATAACACACGGCATGTTAAGGATGACCCAAACTCAAGGCCTCACCTTGGTCCTGGATGAACCTCACGATGTTTCCTCGGACCCCGTACTCAGACACCACGCACGGGTCAGTGTGGGACGCCGAGGTGCTCTTCTTGAACATCTTCCACAGCCGAGAGGGCACCGGAGCCTGATGTGATGGTTTCGGTCGACTTGAGAGGCCCATGGAACTTAAAAACAGCTTTTCTTGCATGTTAACATTTTCTGTGTTTATAAAAGGAGAACATAGACTTAACATTAAAAACAAGACATTGAAACACACACACACCATCATTAACGTGAGCAGCACAGGCAAACACAACTCACGGCCCGGACGGAGCCTTTTAAACAGCCCGCTAATCACATTCACATGGCCAGAGCGGTGAAGATTGACACCTGTGAGGTGATTGGTGGAGATAACCACATGACTGATGGATTGTGGGGGTGATGTCATTGATATGTAAATTAGCTGCAGTGGGTCTTTGATGTTTTATAAGGGATCAGAGAGAGATGCTGGCACAAAGCTCAACATTTTTTCATAGACTTTTTTAAATTCTTCAATATTTTGAAATGTATTTTTATTTATTTTCATTAAAAACAAGGAGGATAAAGCAAAAAACAAACCAAAAAAAAGTGGGCTTGTGATGGGCTTTTAACATTTAAACACAATGCTACAGTTTTTTTATAAAGATGCTTTACAGATATATATATACAGTACTGTGCAAAAGTCTTAGGCACGTTGGTATTTTCACACGAAAAAGCCAGTTATTTATATCTTTTACTGTAGTGTGTCAGTAGGAAATATCAGTTTACATTTCCAAACATTCATTTTGCAATTAATTGTAATAATCCAGTGAGATTTTTTTTTTTATGCACAAGAAGTCTGACAGCAGCCGGTCTGATCTGATCTCACCATCATCGAGTCTGTCTGTGATTACATGAAGAAACAGAAAAAACTGAGACAGACTAAATCCAGAAGAACTGAGGCAACGTCTCCCAGACACTTGAGGAAACCTTCCTGCAGAACTACAGTACTGGGAAAAGTTTAGGCACTTGTCAGAATGCTTTAAAGTGAGAATGCTGTCAAAAATAATAACATAAATAGCTTTTATTTATGAATGAACTTCTATTAACTAAATCAAATGGATATTTGGGGTGACCACCCTTTGCGTTGTCACCTGCATCTGTTCCTACACCTATTCATGGAGTTCTGCAGGAAGGTTTCCTCAAGTGTCTGGGAGACGTTGCCTCAGTTCTTCTGGATTTAGTCTGTCTCAGTTTTTTCTGTTTCTTCATGTAATCACAGACAGACTCGATGATGGTGAGATCAGATCAGACCGGCTGCTGTCAGACTTCTTGTGCATAAAAATAAAAATCTCACTGGATTATTACAATTAATTGCAAAATGAATGTTTGGAAATGTAAACTGATATTTCCTACTGACACACTACAGTAAAAGATATAAATAACTGGCTTAAAAACATTTTTCGTGTGAAAATACCAACGTGCCTAAGACTTTTGCACAGTACTGTATATATATACACAGGTGCTGGTCATATAATTAGAATATCATCAAAAAGTTGATTTATTTCACTAATTCCATTCAAAAAGTGAAACTTGTATATTATATTAATTCATTACACAGACTGATATATTTCAAATGTTTATTTCTTTTAATTTTGATGATTATAACTGACAACTAAGGAAAATCCCAAATTCAGTATCTCAGAAAATTAGAATATTACTTAAGACCAATACAAAGAAAGGATTTTTAGAAATCTTGGCCAACTGAAAAGTATGAACATGAAAAGTATGAGCATGTACAGCACTCAGTACTTAGTTGGGGCTCCTTTTGCCTGAATTACTGCAGCAATGCGGCGTGGCATGGAGTCGATCAGTCTGTGGCACTGCTCAGGTGTTATGAGAGCCCAGGTTGCTCTGATAGTGGCCTTCAGCTCTTCTGCATTGTTGGGTCTGGCATATCGCATCTTCCTCTTCACAATACCCCATAGATTTTCTATGGGGTTAAGGTCAGGCGAGTTTGCTGGCCAATTAAGAACAGGGATACCATGGTCCTTAAACCAGGTACTGGTTGCTTTGGCACTGTGTGCAGGTGCCAAGTCCTGTTGGAAAATGAAATCTTCATCTCCATAAAGTTGGTCAGCAGCAGGAAGCATGAAGTGCTCTAAAACTTCCTGGTATACGGCTGCGTTGACCTTGGACCTCAGAAAACACAGTGGACCAACACCAGCAGATGACATGGCACCCCAAACCATCACTGACTGTGGAAACTTTACACTGGACCTCAAGCAACGTGGATTGTGTGCCTCTCCTCTCTTCCTCCAGACTCTGGGACCCTGATTTCCAAAGGAAATGCAAAATTTACTTTCATCAGAGAACATAACTTTGGACCACTCAGCAGCAATCCAGTCCTTTTTGTCTTTAGCCCAGGCAAGACGCTTCTGACGCTGTCTGTTGTTCAAGAGTGGCTTGACACAAGGAATGTGACAGCTGAAACCCATGTCTTGCATACGTCTGTGCGTAGTGGTTCTTGAAGCACTGACTCCAGCTGCAGTCCACTCTTTGTGAATCTCCCCCACATTTTTGAATGGGTTTTGTTTCACAATCCTCTCCAGGGTGCGGTTATCCCTATTGCTTGTACACTTGTTTCTACCACATCTTTTCCTTCCCTTCACCTCTCTATTAATGTGCTTGGACACAGAGCTCTGTGAACAGCCAGCCTCTTTTGCAATGACCTTTTGTGTCTTGCCCTCCTTGTGCAAGGTGTCAATGGTCGTCTTTTGGACAACTGTCAAGTCAGCGGTCTTCCCCATGATTGTGTAGCCTACAGAACTAGACTGAGAGACCATTTAAAGGCCTTTGCAGGTGTCTTGAGTTAATTAGCTGATTAGAGTGTGGCACCAGGTGTCTTCAATATTGAACCTTTTCACAATATTCTAATTTTCTGAGATACTGTATTTGGGATTTTCCTTAGTTGTCAGTTATAATCATCAAAATTAAAAGAAATAAACATTTGAAATATATCGGTCTGTGTGTAATGAATGAATATAATATACAAGTTTCACTTTTTGAATGGAATTAGTGAAATCAACTTTTTGATGATATTCTAATTATATGACCAGCACCTGAATATAATACCGGCCAAAAGTTTGGAAACATTATTATTTTTAATGTCTCTTGTGCTCATCAAGCCTGCATTTATGTTAATAACATATTTATTAAAAATTATTTAATAAAAATATTGTGAAATATTATTACAATTTAAAATAACGTATTTTAATTAATAATATAAAAATGTTATAATATATATATATATATATATATATATATATATATATATATATATATACACATTTTAGATAGAGATAGATAGATAGATAGATAAATAGATTTTAGATAGATAGATAGATTTTAGATAGAGATAGATAGATAGATAGATAGATAGATAGATAGATAGAAATAGATTTTAGATAGAGATAGATAGATAGACAGATAGATAGAAAGAGATTTTAGATAGAGATAGATAGATAGATAGATAGATAGATAGATAGATAGATAGATAGATAGATAGATAGATAGATAGATAGAAATAGATTTTAGATAGAGATAGATAGATAGATAGATAGATAGATAGATAGAAAGAGATTTTAGATAGAGATAGATAGATAGATAGATAGATAGATAGATAGATAGATAGATAGATAGATAGATAGATAGAAATAGATTTTAGATAGAGATAGATAGATAGATAGATAGATAGATAGATAGATAGATAGATAGATATAAAAAATATATTTATTTTTATTTTTTAATGACAAAAAGTACCATGGTATTACAAAAAAGTCAGATACAAAAAGAAAAATGAAAACAGAAAGGGAAATATAACTTAGAGAAGGAAAGACTAAACAAATAAACGGATTAATGATTTGTTTCATCTAATATAGGATTTGAAATTTGATGTGTAATTTAATAAATCAACCCCTAAAATCTCCAACCTAAAAGACAAAACGTCAACAGCTGTCATACAGTAAGATCATCATCTCAGACCATTTCATCTGGAAGGATTTGATGACAAATCTTTGTGTTTATATCAACAGCTCGATTTTTGATTGCAGCTCAATTCTAAAACTCTGTAGAGGAAATATAGAGATCTGTTTGTCTTTTTCATTAAAGATTTCAGGTCTGATTGAGCTCTGATTGTTTTGTTGTGATGCTGGGTTTATGATCGGTCAACAGAAATCATTTCCCCACTCATCAGAGAGCAACACTGCCTCTGTCCGTCTGCGCAGCATCAGTCCTGCTCTTCATCAGACACATTCCTACAGTCATCGGCCAAGACCAAACACAATCGACTGATCCATCAGGCCGTCACTGATAGCAGGATCCTGCTGAACTCTGGGGCGGCGGGACATCTGCTGAACTCTGGGAGTGAAAAATGGAGTAGGGAGCTGTGAACAGAGACCAAACAAAACAAACAAACAAACAAACAAACAAAAACAAAAACAAAAAATGGACTAGTGAGCTGTGAACAGAGAGAGAAAAAATAATAATAATAAATAAATAAATAAAACAAAATAAGGAAATAAAATGTCAAGCTTTGGTAAAATATTTGATGATGATGATGATTATTAACAACAATCACAATAATAATAATAATGATAATATATTTACTAAAATAAAATAAAACATGGGAATAAAATGAAAAAAAAATATGGGAATGAAATGCTAAGCTTTTGAAATATTTATTTATGTTTTTATTACAAAATAAAATATAATAAAAAGATATATTTGATATTAATATTTATATTATATTATGTATATTTAATAAAATTATATTTGACGTCAAATGTAGTTGACAGTATAAAGTACCTAAATAATAAAATAAAAAATAAAATAATAAATGAATAAAATAAAATAAAATAAATAAAATAAGTATGTGTATGAAATGTCAAGCTTTGGAAACATTTACAAAACAGATTATTATTATTATTATTATGATTGTTATTTAATAATCACAATAATAAATATAATAATATATTTAAAGAAATAAAATAAAATAATGTATTTGATATTTATATTTGATATGTGTATTACATTTTTTAAATGTTATTTACATATATTTAATATAAATATATATGGGAATGAAATAGTTTTGTAAACTGACAATATTTATATAAATATATATTATTTATTATATATTATTATAAAATATTAATATATGTATAAAAATAAATAAATAAATATTAATATAAGGTTGCTGCTTACCTTATGGAATAGCCTTTGTGTGTCTATTATATGGCTTTAGAATACATCTCAAAATCTACAAACAAAAGAGAAAAAAAACCCTGCAATTGTTAACACATATATGCTAAATACATGACATGCAAAATGCTAATGCTGGAGAAACAGTTACGAGTACGGTGTGAGGTTACAGTGCTAGCATTGTCACTGGAAACACAATATTGTGTGTGGTCTAGTCAGGATATGAAATACGGCCGTTTGAATAACATGACATTGTGTTCACCCCTTCATTCATCACAAACACACGTTGTGCTCTGAGGTTTCCCTCCTGATCTTCAGTTTCACACACACACAGGACACGGAGAATATTCCTCAAACTGATGTAAGGATCACCGTCATGATGTTTTTCAGACCTCATGTTTCACTTGATATGAAAATATATTCTGTGTAATGGGGAATTTGAGTGAATTAAGCCACAGAAAGCTCAACTTTCACTGTTTACCTTCCCCTTCAAATTATGACTATCACCCGCATCTCCCTAGAGGTCAAGTACGAGTTATACTCTAGCCCATAATATACACCTTTTCACCTTTAACATTTATATATACATAAATATAATATTATATATATATATATATATATATATATATATATACATAAATATAATATTACAATATATATATACTGTGTATGTGTGTATGTACATATACTGTACACACACATATGCATATACACACATACACAGTAGCCATGCATCAACATATTGTGCATATTTGTTTTTGTTAATATTTTGAATAAAATTTTATTTGGATTTATATATTTTCTGTTTTCACTTTAACTAAATTTTTTTTTTTTTTTTTTGTGTATTTTTGTCATTTTTTTAATGTCTATATTTTAAATGCATTTTCTATTTTTTATTAATTTTTATTTATTAGCTTATTTAGTTTATATAAGTTTATAAGTTTATTTAGTTTTAATTATAAATAAAGTATTTTTTTATATTTTATTTTAGTTGGTATTAATTTTGTTTCAAGTAAGTAATTTTTGTTATGGTTTTAGAATAATTTAAAGATATTAAGGATATATAAATATATACACTATCTATCTATCCATCCATCCATCCCAAGGTGGGTTTGTGTGTCACTCGCTGTCGGAGAGATCGGAGAGATGAGAGAGAGAGACGCTGGTATCGTGTGTCTACATTGAGTTATAAAGTAAAATATCTAGCTTCCAGCGGACCGCCTTCTGTATTCAACTTACGCAGAAAGTGTAGCGCGTCTCGCAGTTCAAACACAAACGTCATCGTCACGCTGTATAGTAGATAGGGCCTATTTTACTTTATAACGTGTTAAATATGGATATTTTTCTTGCAAAAACGCATCGATTCGCTTCAGAAGGCCTTTATTAACCCCCTGCAGCCGTGTGGAGCACTTTTATAATGGATGGATGCACTTTTTTGAGCTTCAAATTTTGGGCTGCCATTCACTGCCATTATAAAGCTCGGAAAAGCCAGGATATTTATTAAAGGTCACCTATAATGCAAAATCCACTTTTACAAGGTGTTTGGATATAAATGTGTGTTGACAGTGTGTGTACACAACCATCCTACAATGATAAAAATCCACCCACTCCTTATTTTTTAATCCCCATTAAACCAAAGCAGTCTCATTAGACAAGCCGTTTTGATTCTCTGAAAAATGTGACGTCACATTCCTCATGCCCCGCCCACAGCCACTGACTGACAGACCTGCATTACCATAGTTTCCGAAAACATCAGGCCAATCAGAAGAGAGGCTCATGAATATTAATTAGACAGGCCAAAATCGACCTGTTCTTATCAGAGCTCCCGAGAAAGGAGCTGTAAAAATATATTGCGATGGTTTTTGGTACATACACTCACCTAAAGGATTATTAGGAACACCATACTAATACTGTGTTTGACCCCCTTTCGCCTTCAGAACTGCCTTAATTCTACGTGGCATTGATTCAACAAGGTGCTGAAAGCATTCTTTAGAAATGTTGGCCCATATTGATAGGATAGCATCTTGCAGTTGATGGAGATTTGTGGGATGCACATCCAGGGCACGAAGCTCCCGTTCCACCACATCCCAAAGATGCTCTTTTGGGTTGAGATCTGGTGACTGTGAGGGCCATTTTAGTACAGTGAACTCATTGTCATGTTCAAGAAACCAATTTGAAATGATTCGAGCTTTGTGACATGGTGCATTATCCTGCTGGAAGTAGCCATCAGAGGATGGGTACATGGTGGTCATAAAGGGATGGACATGGTCAGAAACAATGCTCAGGTAGGCCGTGGCATTTAAACGATGCCCAATTGGCACTAAGGGGCCTAAAGTGTGCCAAGAAAACATCCCCCACACCATTACACCACCACCACCAGCCTGCACAGTGGTAACAAGGCATGATGGATCCATGTTCTCATTCTGTTTACGCCAAATTCTGACTCTACCATCTGAATGTCTCAACAGAAATCGAGACTCATCAGACCAGGCAACATCCAATTTTGGTGAGCTCGTGCAAATTGTAGCCTCTTTTTCCTATTTGTAGTGGAGATGAGTGGTACCCGGTGGGGTCTTCTGCTGTTGTAGCCCATCCGCCTCAAGGTTGTGCGTGTTGTGGCTTCACAAATGCTTTGCTGCATACCTCGGTTGTAACGAGTGGTTATTTCAGTCAAAGTTGCTCTTCTATCAGCTTGAATCAGTCGGCCCATTCTCCTCTGACCTCTAGCATCAACAAGGCATTTTCGCCCACAGGACTGCCGCATACTGGATGTTTTTCCCTTTTCACACCATTCTTTGTAAACTCTAGAAATGGTTGTGCGTGAAAATCCCAGTAACTGAGCAGATTGTGAAATACTCAGACCGGCCCGTCTGGCACCAACAACCATGCCACGCTCAAAATTGCTTAAATCACCTTTCTTTCCCATTCTGACATTCAGTTTGGAGTTCAGGAGATTGTCTTGACCAGGACCACACCCCTAAATGCATTGAAGCAACTGCCATGTGATTGGTTGATTAGATAATTGCATTAATGAGAAATTGAACAGGTGTTCCTAATAATCCTTTAGGTGAGTGTATAGCGCACATATATATTCTTAAGGACATCAACACCTAAAATAAAACTCCAGAAATGGGACCTTTAATATAGCTCTGATTGTATTTGTCTGAAAGAAGAATGTCATATACACCTAGGATGACTTGAGGGTAAGTAAATCATGGGGTAATTTTCATTTTTGGGTGATTTATCTCTTAAAAGGGGCTTTGACTGAGCTGACACTCTTGTATTTTTAGAGCCGCTTTACAGCAGAATTTAACTCTGTTTGCGTCGCTGAATCATTATTTTCCTGTTTATCACTGTAAAGATGCTTTGAACAATCTGTATTGTATAAAGCGGTATAGAAATAAAGGTGACGACCTATGATATAGCCACAATTTAAAACATTATAAACACTGTATTACTACTTACATGCAAAAATATACATAATATGAACATACCCAGTGTCTAGTGTGCATCTCTATTACTAGCCACCACAATATGAAAACCGAGACCTGCAATGAAAGTAAAGACAAGACATAAGCTCAGGAAAATGACAGTATAAATAAGTATTGGTCATGCAACTGTATATCTGAGTACTACAACAGACTGGAGTATTTGATGCAACATGACACGCAGGAGTTAACCACATAAACGCTGCCGTTGTTTAATGCTCAGGGTCCTCCAGAACCAAACCTGAGATGTTTCACTGTACGATCTTCAGTTTCTGACTGCTTTTACAGTTCATACGGCTTCTCCAGGTGGGCGTAGAGACGACTGTACACCAGAATCGCACCACACGCTCAGGGAATATTCATCTTCACCGTGTCTGTCTCTTTCACGAGCACTTCCCCTAATTACAGACTGAAGCTGTTCTAGACGTTACATCAATGCCACAAACAATCATCTCGTGTCTGGCCCCTCGCTGGGTCATCTGTGAGGTGGATGAAGAAGATAACAACCTTTATCACTGCTAAACACATCAGTTACACAGACCATGATGCAGCGTTTAGCTTACCGGTGGAAGACGGCAATGGGTGGTTGCTGGAAAGACCCGAAATCATTCCTAATCATTCCTTCCCAGTGTTTTGATGCGATGAAGCTACGCATTTGGCATGTGTTGCAATTATCTGAGAAGGGAAAGAGGTCTGCCTACAGATTAGTTCCTGAGAAATTTTACATGAACGCTGCTTGATTTCTGAACATTATGATTCATAAGAGAGTTTATTTCCTTTGCTGCAGGTGCTTGCTGTTGAATCATTATGCTCAAAATAAAGACATTGCAGCCATATTTTCACAACCAAATTATGCTTGGGAAGTGCGAGCATTAGCACAACCACACTCAAAAATAAATGCATGGTTTCCAAATAAAAAAAACTATTAAATAATACACTATAGTGACTGTATAAGCAATGCTTGTGCTGATGTCAGTGATGAGGAATATCTTATTTATTCATTAGATTTACATAAGCACAGTAAGGTACATTTAGCATGTGTAGATTAGTGGGTTTTAGGACTTAATTTAAGCAATCAGCTTAAAAATTTGTATAGGCTATGCTACAAATGATTAAGTTCCTCTAATGTTGTCATAACTCATAAAGACTGACTGATGCAAACTTTTGAATTGTATTAGTGCTGTCAAATCGATTAATCACAATTAATCGCACCTAACATAAAAGTTTGTGTTTATATAATAAAACACGTGATTAACTTTTTCAGTTTAACGCATTAAAAATATTTAACGCAGCATCCATTTTTCTGTCATTCTTGGACTAGCGTTACATTATATGATCACGCTCTTATTCACGCAAATGCTTTTAAACCATCCCAGCGCGACAAGATAAAAGAGAACGTGCTGACTGTGAATGTCCTGACACACACACACACACACACACATACACAGTAAGACGCGTGCCACCAATCAAGTTCTCGTTCGTGCAGAATTATGCCAAAATGCCCATGGAGTATTCTCATAAGAGCAGTCTTAAATGAGTTAAATAACAGATTTGTCAGAAAATTAGATTTTGAGAAAGACATTTATTATAATGGGTTTATGTGAAGATTGTTTTAGGTTCACTTAAAAGTTTTTATTTTTTTAAAGCCTAATAAATGTTGAAATTGATATAGCTTTCAATTATACGGTAATGTTGAACGGCTATCATTAATGTTCAGAAAAAAATTTCATAGAGACATCAGTAGCAGTATTATCAGTATAATCACGATTAATTACAGACATTTTTTTATTAATTAGTAAAAAAATGTAATCGATTGACAGCACTAATATATATATATATATATATACACACACACACAACACAAACAAAACTTATGTTAGATGCGATTAATCGAGTTGACAGCATTAATATATGTGTGTGTATATATGTGTGTATTTTACACTTGGCACAATGCAGTCAGGCAAGTACCGTTCTCCTGGCAACCGCTAAACCCAGACTCGTCCATCAGATTGCCAGACAGAGAAGCGTGATTGGTCTCTCCAGAGAACACGTCTCCACTGCTCTAGAGTCCAGTGCCGGCGTGCTTTACCCCACTGCATCCCACACTTTGCATTGCACTTGGTGATGTAAGGCTTGGATGAGCTGCTCGGCCATGGAAACCCATTCCATGAAGCTCTCTACGCACTGTTCTTGAGCTCATCTGAAGGCCACATGAAGTTTGGAGGTCTGTAGCTATTGACTCTGCAGCAAGTTGGCGTCTTCTGCGCACTGTGACCCTCAGCATGCGCTGACCCCACTCTGTGATTTTACGTGGCCTATCACTTCGTGGCTGAGTTGCTGTTGTTCCCAATTGCTTCCACTTTGTTATAATACCACTAACAGTTGAGCGTGGAATATTTAGTAGTGAGGAAATTTCAGGAATGGACTTATTGCACAGGTGGCAACCTATCACGGTACCACGCTTGAGTTCACTGAGCTCCTGAGAGCGACCCATTCTTTCACAAATGTTTGTAGAAGCGTCTGCATTTAGTGTACTCAGTTCCACTCAATTCAAATGCAAACATGTTCACTCTTTCTCTATATTGTGCACAATAGCATTTGCTAAACAGGTAACTCGTATGTTGACTCCATAGAATTTCATATAGGAAAAATGGCCCCTTCCTCTAAAATAACACAGAAACCTTTTGCAAACATTCCTTCAACCTGACACAAAAATGACAAAGATATTGTTCTATCATCTTAAACCATCTGGAGTCTCACACATAATGTGCTTTAAAGGCAATGAACGGTTTGTTGTGTTGACAGGATTTACACACCGTTTATCAATAATGCAATGATTAAAAGGAACTGGTGAAAAGCAGCAGTTATCAGTTTATCTGTGAGCGTGCCTGCAGAACATCAGCCACGTCTCCTCTGGCTGTTTGACTGACCCGGACCACCATGTGCAGAATCCCATCAATCATACGCTTTGACAAAAACCTTCCCCTCCATCTTCCTCTCAAACTGTCACCAGAGGCCTGAAACCCTCAGGAAGACCTGCTGAACACATGTCACGCTCTATTGAACGCTGTCTTTGTACTTAAACTTAAAGATAAACATCTTATTGTTAGAAATAAAAGGTGTAAAGCTGTAAGGTATCTACACATCTTTAGTGACTGATGTAATTGTGTCATATCTGTTGGTTGAGTGAATAATGGAAAGGATTAATATTTTATATTATCCACCACATGATTTTATTCAAACATACCTTCCTGTAGCTCAAATAACAGCAATGTCATGGGTTTGATTCCCAGGGAACACATGAAGTGATGAAGTGTGGGATGCAGTGGGGTAAAGCACGCCACCACTGGACTCTAGAGCAGTGGAGACGTGTTCTCTGGAGTGACCAATCACGCTTCTCTGTCTGGCAATCCCATGGACGAGTCTGGGTTTGGCGGTTGCCAGGAGAATGGGCCTGACTGCATTGTGCCAAGTGGAAAGTCCTGACCTTAACCCGATAGAACACCTTTGGGAGGAATTAGAGCGGAGACTGCGAGCCAGGCCTTCTCGTCCAACATCAGTGCCTGACCTCACAAATGCGCTTCTGGAAGAATGCTCAAATATTCCCATAAACACACTCCTAAACATTGTGGAAAGCCTTCCCAGAAGAGTTGAAGCTGTTATAGCTGCAAAGGGTGGGCCAACTCCATATTAAACCCTACGGATTAAGAATGGGATGTCATTAAAGTTCATGTGCATGTAAAGGCAGGCGTCCCAAAACTTTTGGCAATATAGTGTATGTTTATTATTTATGCCCTTCAATATTTTATTAAATATTCATAGACATACATAATTTATGTTTTTACTCAGAGTGACTTTACAGTTACAGTTCATTGTATATGTATATATTTGACCAGTTTGTGAGTTCTCTGGGAATCAAACCCATGACCTTGCTGTTGTGAGCGCTATGCTTTACCAATGGAGTTACAGGAACAATATAAAATTGAAAAAAGATTAAAAATCAAGTAAATATAAAAGGCAGCTATACAGGCATCATTTAGAGTAAAGAACCCCAACATATACATATAAGACAAATATCGATATGGCAAAAATAGTTAGCAAGATATATCATTAAAATCATGTTTTAAAATCAGGCATTCTGCATGTTTCTGATTTGTTAGCTCATTGTACTCTATTGTAAATGCACATTAGGTAGGTCTATTTTTATGCTGCTGGAGCTGCATTATTCCCTGCACAATTCAGTGCAGATCTTTCCTGCTGTTAGTATTGTGGGTATGGGATCTTTATTTCAGCCCCTGGCACAGACGACAGACCCCGGCCGCAGCTGTCAATGTGTGTGACATTGATCTCTGTGGCTTGAGCTCGGCCTGACCAGTGGAATTTTGTGGATTTCAGTGCAACTTCCATTTTTAGTCATTCACCAGGAGTTTAGCTTTTCTACAATGACAGTTTCAACATCTAAATCTGGACTATTAACTATTATTGTTTTATATAAATTATTCAAACTATGCTGAAAAGGCATATGTGTAGTATGCTAGGTGGTTACTTACCTCGTATATCTGTGATCCTCTGGTCTAGATAGAGCTCAGGTCCTTCAATGTGCACCTCAGGGCTATCGTAGGAAACTAAAACTAAAAGTGTTACTTGAAATAAAAGTTGACTTAAAATATAAAAATAATTCAATATTTTATTTCAGCTAGTTGCCAATGCGACATTAACTTGATGCACTGAAATAACGAAAACAAAAATGCCAAGGTTACACATTTTCGTTACTTGAGATAAAATATATGTTAACAGAAATAAAATATTTTTAAATATTTTTAATACTTTAGTATTTTATTTCGTTTAACTTAAACTAGTTTAAACTACATAAAATAAACTAAATAAACTTTAGTTTTACTAAAATAACTAAAACTGAAATAAAAATTATAGTTAGTAAAAATAAACGTAACTAGTAGGTAACTAAAACTAAAGATAAAACCATTAAAAAACACTTTTCTTACTAGAAATAAACATTGACTGAAATGAATGTAAAAAATGATATATATAAATATAAAAATTATAAAATTATATAAAAATGAGAAATGTTAGGGTTATTATAGTTAAGTAGAAAAAAATTTTTTTGCAACTTGAAATAAAACAAACATTGACTGAAATAAACCAAAAAAATATACTTACATATTTTTTGATGTATTCTAACTTGATATACTAAAATAACTAATCATATATATATAACTAATACAAATGACAAAAACAACAAAATGACAAACTAACTCAAATTAAAATGAAAAAATACAAAAACTCATTCAAATTATTGTTAATAACACTGGTGCATCTGTGGGTTTTTTTCACCTGTTTTACAGTTCAAAAGGTGAAAATAATGTGTTTGATCACTGTAAGTAACAGCACATCTTCAACATTAAGCATGAGCAACAGTTCTAGTGATACTTGCCTAAGGAAACACATATAATAATGACACAGTATTTTGTACTAGATAGAGCATCTCAAGCTCTGGTCTTCTCATTACACTGGACAGATGTTTTTCTGCGGTCGCTGTTTGGTAGGAAATGATCACGATGACTGTGGCTACTGCTAAGAGCATCACTGTATTTATCATACATTTGCATTAGCAGAAACTGGAATGTACTGCTCTTAAAGGAAAAATAAGCAAGTTTTAATGGCATCCAAGCATGCATGGGGCCCATAATGTTCAATGTCCTAAAATTACGTTCAGTTATTAAAGAGATACTTTCAGTTTTGCCTAAATAGATCATCAAAATACTCTTCCCTGATAAACTGCATGCAGCATCTAAAAGCGCCCAAATAATGCAGCAAATGTCCGCAGCAAATTATAACTACTATTTGGTCAATAAATACCTTCAAACTAACCCCTTGCAGCACAATGTGTGTGTGTGTGTATATACGATCAGACATAACATTATGAACATTATTGTGCTGGTCCCCCTTTTGCTGCCATAACAGCCCTGACCCGTCGAGGCATGGACTCCACTAGACCCCTGATGGTGTGCTGTGGTATCTGGCACCAAGATGTTAGCAGCAGATCCTTTAAGTCCTGTAAGTTGCAAGGTGGGGCCTCCATGGATCGGACTTGTTTGTTCGGCACATCCCACAGATGCTTGATTGGATTGAGATCTGGGGAATTTGGAGGCCAAGTCAACACCTCAAACTCATTGCTGTGCTCCTCAAACCATTCCTGAAACATTTTTGCTTTGTGGCAGGAGCATTATCCTGCTGAAAGAGCCACAGCCACCAGGGAATACCGTTTCCATGAAAGGGTGTACATGGTCTGCAACAATGCTTAGGTAGGTGGTACGTGTCAGAGTAACATCCACATGGATGGCAGGACCCAAGGTTTCCCAGGAGAACATTGCCCAAAGCATCACACTGCCTCCGCCGGCTTGCCTTCTTCCCATAGTGCATCCTGGTGCCATGTGTTCCCCAGGTAAGCCACGCACACGTACCCGACCATCCACGTGATGTAAAAGAAAATGTGATTCATCAGACCAGGCCACCTTCTTCCATTGCTCCGTGGTCCAGTTCTGATGCTCACGTGCCACTGTTGGTGCTTTCGGCGGTGGTCAGGGGTCAGCATGGGCACCCTGACTGGTCTGCGGCTATGCAGCCCCATACACAACAAACTGCGATGCTCTGTGTATTCTGACACCTTTCTATCAGAACCAGCATTAACTACTTGAGCAATTTGAGCTACAGTAGCTCGTCTGTTTGATATATCCCACCCACTAACAGGTGCCGTGATGAAGAGATAATCAGTGTTATTCACGTCACCTGTCACGTGTATATATATATATATATATATATATATATATATATATATATATATACACACATACACACACACACACACACACACACTTTACATGTTATTTCGACAAGCTGTACATATCATTATGAATCAAACTCCCTAAACTTGGCGTCACTGGAGAGATACTTTCAGTTTTATCATTTCTCATCATAAAGGACACTTCCCCTTTCCTGATAAACCACATGCAGCGTCTAAAAGCGCCCGACACTTGCAGCAAAAGTCCTGCCTAGTTTTTTAAGCAGTAAATTATAATTATTATCTGTTTCAAAGGCTTTCAAAGAGCAGGAGGTTAATGAGTCACAGAGTGCTTTCATGTGGTCGACGCGTCCCGTCCTAAACACACGGTGTTCGGCTCACACTATCTGCTGCATCTGGGACCGGCGCAACACGCAGTGGCTGCAGAGAAGCATTGCAAACATTCCCTTCTAATTGTACACTTGTTGTCTTCAAAGGACAGAAGCTGTAGTCTAGATTCATGGAATCTGGGATACAACAATAAGCCACACATCCGTCCAGCCCAAAGCCGCAGGCTATTTAAAGATAAAGTAGGCTGTACTTTTTTGCCACTAAATGAAGCACCCACCCTTCCGCCGCGCTACATATTGGAAACAGATGCCGTCGGTTGTGATGCTCAGCTAATTTTTGTGGATTGTGATTTTTTATTTTTTATTTTTTTGCTGGATCTGGATTTCTTAGTGATTACAGTTGGTCACCACTTCATAAAGACAATAATCGAAATTCAATGACACTGATATATTGTGCAACTAGAATCACCCATCAGAATTGCAAAATAATGACTGTTTTCAAATAGGCTGTCACTGGTCCCACCCCAAACTCACACCATGGGTCAATGTCACTCTTTTAGCTAAAGCTTTGAGTACTGAAAAAATAACACGCTTTACCTGACTTGATTAACAGTTTCTATGCCACTATTTTCTTACATCTAATGACCTTCCATTAAGGCAGGTTAGACTGTAGTTGAATAATTGAAAATGTTTATAAATGAAGCATCTTAACTAACAATCATTATAAATGAAAGAAATACACCATTAGAGGTCAAACAACAGCAATATGATTAAAAATCATTGTTTAACAAATAGTTAAACTAAACCCAAACAGCACAAAATATATTTTTGATATGTTGTAGGCGTTAAAATACATATCAGGAAAATATATATTTAAATTATATATACCAAAAATAAAGTCAAGATGGAAAAACCATGGGTGACAAAGTAAGGACACCCTATCATTCAATTGCCTGTAGATCCACTTTTAGCAGCAATAACTGTCATTTTCATTTTCTGCATGATTTATTAGTCTCTCACATCATCCTGGAGGAATTTTAGTCCACTCTTTAAATCATTGCTTCAGTTTGTTGAGGTTTGTGGGCATTTGTTAATGCACAGCTCTTGCCACAGCATTTCAGTCAGGGTGAGGTCTGGACTTCGACTGGGCCATTGCAACACCTTGATTCTTTTCTTTTTCAGCCATTATGTTGTAGATTTGCTGGTGATCTTCTTCGGATCATTGTCCGGTTGCATGACCCAATTTTAGCCAAGCTTTAGCTGTTGGACAGATGGTCTCACATTTGACTCTAAAATACTTTGGTATACAGAGGAGTTCTTGGTCGACTCAATGACTGTGAGTTGCCCAGGTCCTGTGGCTACAAAACAAGCCCAAAATCATCACCCCTCCACCAGCATGCTTGACTTTTGGTATGAGGTGTTTGTGCTGATCTGCTCTTTTGGTTTTCACCAAACTTGGCGCTGTCCATTATGGCCAAACATCTCCACTTTGGTCTCGTCTGTGCAAAGGACATTAGAAGTCTTGAGGTTTGTTCAGATGCAACTTTGCAAACCAAAGCCGTGTTGCCATGTTTTTTTTTAGAGAGAAGAGGCTTTCTCCTGGCAACCCTTCCAAACATGCCATACTTGACCCATCTTTTTCTAATTGTACGGTCATGAACTTTAACATTTAACATGGTAACTGAGGCCTGTAGAGTGTGAGGTGAAGTTCTTGGGTTGTCTGAGCATTACACAGTCTGATCTTGGGGTGAATTTGCTAGGATGTCCACTCATGGGAAGGTTGGTTTCTGTTTTGAATGTCTTCCACTTGTGAATAATCTTCCTCACTGTAGAATGATGGAAATAGCATTGTAACCCTTCGCAGACTGATGGCAGCAACAATTGCTTCTGTAAGATCATTGCTGATGCCTTTCTTCCTTGGCATTGTGTTAACACACACCTGAAGGCTCCAGACCAGCAAAATGCCAAAACTTCAGCTTTTATAGAGGTGATCACACTAGCTGGTGATCAGTTTATCAAACGCATTTGATTTTTCCATCTTGACTTTGTTTTTGCTAAATTAATAATGACAGTGTGATATGTCATGTGTTGTTGTTCATCTGAGGTTTTATTTTATTTATATATATATATATATATATATATATATATATATATATAGCTCCTGAAGTATCTGTTATATATATTTTAAAAGTTTATATATTTTAAAAGTTTAAACAAAATATAATATGTGATTCTATAATTGCAGGTACATTTTGTGTCCAAAGTCATCATTTTTTTCTGCTTTTATCAAATGACATTAACATTATTATAGTTATCAAACTATAATAATGGTTATATTTTTAATTATGTTAATCATTTGTTACTCATTGTCATGGATCACAAGATGTTACTGGCCATAACAATATAATATTTTCTGTAAAAAGTGTCTTGTAGCTGAAAATCATAATTTCTTCTTGTCTGAATTAGTCAGTTTATTTTTTTTCCATCATGTATCATTGTGTAATCATTTTATTTTACTTTTCCTTTGGTAATATTTCATTTATTTTATTTATAAAAGACCTAAATAGTAATTTTCCTAATTCTACAACATTAAATTGTTTAAAAATAACTTTTTATCTTATTAAAACGTGTCCATAAATCTTGCGTCAACTCTGTTACCGTATCATACTTTGCCTTTAAATTGGAGGAATCATCTCCCACAGCTATGTAAGATACAGGAAATGATGTCACTTTCCCTCACTGTTAAGATCTGAAGCGCTGAAAGGAATGTGTGCTCTCTCTGAGAAAATATTTTAATCTAAAAAGCTCTTACACCAAGAGTTATTTTGTAAAACGTCAAAATTTTTACCACAATATCAAAAGTTTATCACTGATCACACAGTGGGTTGTTTAAAAGTCTTTTAATCATGATTTCATTACTGCCATGTGCTCTTAGCATTTATGCTAGCAAGTGGAGTTTTTGGCTAAAAAGTTTAAATTGGTCAATTCTGTTACCGTCAAACTCTGTTACCAATGTTATTTCTACACATTGCTAATTTGTCTGTAACAAAGTTGACAAACAATACTATAAAGACTACTTTTTTGTTAAAATTTAAAAAAAAGAAGGAACTTGTGTTTGGCAAGCACTGAATTATTAAAATTGAATATGTTTTCAATAAGACACTTGAAAGAATTTGTTAGTGAACAGTTTTTTTTGTGAACTTTTTAAAATGGCAAATAAATGTATCTCCAATTATAGAATCACTCATATTATATATATATATATATATATATATATATATATATATATATATATATATATATATATATATATATATATATATATATATATATATATATATATATATATATAACGTATACATTCACTATATGTTTGAAATATATTAACTTAAATATTATATATAAATATTTTTGGCAAATAATAATCATCATGCTTCCTCCATGTAATATAATCATTAGCTGTTTATTAACATTTTACAAGGGCTTTGAACGCAGCTCATACAATGAGAATGAAGGATCTAGCAAACTCTCCCTTTAATAGCGAACTGCTAACATGCATTAAAAACATCAGGCTGAAAAGCATGACTGATCTGTCTATCAGCACGTCCATTACGCTGCCAACTTTGCATTTCTCTTTAATTTGAGCTGACAGTCTAAGATCAATTATTTCCCGTTTTGCGGCGGGCGTTTGATGTGCTCAGCTGTGTTGTGGGCTTGGCTACTGTGAGACGCTCCCTACTTATACCATAATTATTGCATCTGCTCTGTATTTAAAGACCTCCAACTCAATGTTTTGACAACTTTATGGCCACACTTAACTGTCAACGAGAGATCTAAAGTGATTTTTTAGGGGAGTAATAATCGGCGACTGCAAATTTAAAGCTGGCAAACACATAATTTGGTTGTGCAGCGATTAATGTAAACTTTCAGATGAGAAATACTTGTCATCTTTAAGATTGTGGTAGACCTCTTATCAAATTAAGAAACCTTAGACTCTGCTTGTGTGTTATTCCTGATCTACAGAACCATTGCTAATACTTACTGATGTTAGTGCCGTGGTTTTCCCACCAAAATGATGTCACTTCCTAGAGGATGATGTCACTGAGGCATTAGCTAGGTCAAGGGAAACAGGAAAAAACATATAACGGATTAGGGATTAAAACAATATTTCCAAGAAAACAGGTTTCATTCATCAATTTTTAATCAAATTTTATGCTTTGAATTATTTTGAATTACCGGTAACGATTTACAATACGTTTTTATTTCTTAATTAAAGTTACTAACAATTGAAATATTTCTGAAGCATTTATTATTCTTAATTAATGCTGATTTCAACATTTACTAATACATTATTATAGGCAAATGTTGTAACTTTTTTCTATTTGAATATTTTTTGAAATGTAATGTATTCCTGTGATCAAAGCTGAATTTATCATCATTATTCCAGCCTTCAGTGTCACATGATCCTTCAGAAATCATTCTAATATGATGATTTGCTGCTCAAGAAACATTTATGATTATTATCAATGTTGAAAACAGTTGTGTACAATTTTTTTTCAGGATTATTTAATGAATAGAAAGTTCAAAAGAACAGCATTTATCTGAAATATATAGCTGAATAGTATTATAAAAGCTTAAAGTATAAATAAACTTAAATTCAACTTTATGTTTACTTAAAGGTGCACTATGTAACTTTTCCGTCCGCTAGAGGTCGCCTATTCAAAACAAAGGCGTAGTTTTAGCGCAGAATCTTGGCACATGTGGTCTTCACTTATGCATTTAATAAATACAATAAATAAATAAATAAATAAAAAACATGTGGTCTTCACCTCACAGCTGGTGGAAAAAAATCAGAATAGGACTCGGGCAGAAATCATGTTCATGGATGTGATTATTAACGTTACTGTAGTATGAAGCAGAGCAGGACCGAGTGTTGTGGGAGCTGAGCAAGGCTGCTGGAGCGATTGCGCAACACACGCCTCGCGGGCAGCGGGACTTTTATTATGCCACAGTCGCCGGCACCATTTCCGCTTTTCCGGTCATCAGTATGAGGTAACGTAGCTCTGTTTATCATATCAGATACATTTGAGTGTGTTGAAAATGATGTTATGCTGTTACTCTGTGCGTTCGCTCGGCGGCTGCTATGACACTTGTTGCACACTGCAGTGAGAGTAAAGCATTTCTGCTAAATAAAACCGGAAACTGAGGGTAACGCAGGTATGACAATTGACAGGCGACTCCCTCACACGTCCCGGTTCCTTGGTTAAAAAAGCAATTTTCTCACGATTTACAAATAGTTGGAAACATTTGGGATATTGTAAGTACTCAACTGAACAAAATATATAACACTGGCCTAGTGGTTTTTGTATATTTTACTGAAAAAATGTTACATAGTGCACCTTTAAATGAGATAACTGTGATAAAATTGTTGTCCTGATAATATAATTTGTAATAAATAGTGATGAACCAATACAAAAATTTTGGCCAATACCAATAACCGATAATTCTTTACATTTGAAAGCCGACAACCAATATATATCCAAATTTTTATATGATTTTTGAGAGCCTGATTACAAAAACAAAAGTCTCACTATTAAAAGCCATGTCCCATGTTCTCATTATAATATTATGTAGCCTATATGACAGACTTGTGCTGCACGTTGCACTGTATTTTCAATCATATTTCAAGCAATTCAAACCCACCATGGTGAACAGTGAGCATCTGAAGTGTCTCAGCTCAAGGAAATAATACATTATTTATCGGCTTTAATATATCGGACATATTTTCTTATCAGGCCGATAACGATAACATTAAAAATGAACATATCGGCTGATATGGTGTGGTCATATGGTGGCCGATATATCGTGCATCCCTAGTAATATAAGCCGTATTACATTTTAAGGGGCTTTCGAACCCCACTGTATATGATGGGAATGTCACCGGTCAACTTCTGACTAGACAATATGAAGAGCATCTTTAATATGTTTTTAAGTGTAAGTGAACGTATATTTTTCCCACGCCAAACAGAAGCGCTGCATTCCATCACACAATGTTTCTACACTCAGTCCAGAATTATCTTGTTGTAGCAAAAGGTTGAAAGGGAAGATCTGAATGAAAGGCAAGGATATAATCATCGCTGGCTCTGCCACATGTGATGCAACCCATCTGAGGATTTACAGGCCGACATGTGAGGGCAAGCGTTTTTTTTAAACCCAGTTCTCTAGAAGAGTATAAAAGAAAACGAAGCGAAGATGTGCCGGTCAACCCGACTCTAAAACAAAAAGACAAGCGTCCATTGTGTCCAAACGCATCCTGGAACAGGTAATGCGGGAAAGGTGTGTAAACACATCACGGCACGCTGTCAACGCTTTCAAGTGTTGCTGATGAATACATTATTAAAGCAGTGGAGGGAAAGTACATCTCCTGAATGGGCCGCTAACATGCAGAAGCTTGAATCACGCAGTGCCACTGTACACACACGTCCCATCCCGCCTCTCTCCCGCGCGTTCAGCACGACAGGCAGGTGTCTGTGGCCGGAGGGCTTTGGGAGAGCTGCCAGATGATTTTGTTTAGAAAGACAATAAGACCGGTGAGGTTTTGGGTTTCTGAGGATGCAAACTAAGACACCACCACGTCTGTGCAGCAGAAGCTGGGAGTTTTGCCCATTGTGTCCATGAAGAATAACTGTTAGCCAAACAATACGGTTATTATGAAGAATGTGTGTGTTTCCTGCCGCGTTCGGTCACAGGTGGTTTTTCTGAACAGTCATATTTGATGGCGCTTTTCTTCTCTTGCTGATTGTGAGAAATGAAGACAGCTTTTGCAAACTACAGTACAGTAAGATTTTTAATGTTTTTGTTTCTTATGCTCACCAATGCTGCATTTATTTGATCAAAAAATACAGTAAAACAGTGAAATATTATTACAATTTAAAATAACTGTTTTCTATGTGAATATGTTTTAAAATGTAATTTATTTCTGTGATCAAAGCTGAATTTTCAGCATCATTACTCCAGTCTTCAGTGTCACATGATCCTCCAGAAATCATTCTATTATAATGATTTGATGCTTAAGAAACATTTATGATTATTAACAATGTTGAAAACAGTTAATATTTTTTATGGAAAATGTGATTAATTGCTTTTCAGGATTCTTTGATGAACAGAAAGTTCAAAAGAACAGCATTTATTTGAAATAGAAACCTTTTGTAACATTAAACAGTAAATGTCACTTTTGATCAATTTAATGCATCCTTGCTGAATAAAAGTATTCATTTTCCTTACATAAAAACCACATAAATTTCACATGAGCAAAAACACATGTGAAATGTGTAAAATTCCCATTTAAAACACAAGATCACATGTAAAACACATGTGAAACATGTACATTCCCAAGTAAAAGTCATGTGATCACATGTGAAACACAAGATCACATGAGAAACATGTAAATTCCCAAGTGAAACATGAGATCACATGTAAAACATGTAAATTCCCAAGTGAAACATGAGATCACATGTAAAACATGTAAATTCCCCAAGTGAAACATGAGATCACATGTAAAGCATGTAAATTCCCCAAGTGAAATATGAGATCACATGTAAAGCATGTAAATTCCCAAGTGAAACATGTAAATTCCCAAGTGAAACATGAGATCACATGTAAAACATGTAAATTCCCAAGTGAAACATGTAAATTCCCAAGTGAAACATGAAATCACATGTAAAACATGTAAATTCCCAAGTGAAACATGTAAATTCCCAAGTGAAACATGAGATCACATGTAAATTCCCAAGTGAAACATGAGATCACATGTAAAACATGTAAATTCCCCAAGTGAAACATGAGATCACATGTAAAACATGTAAATTCCCCAAGTGAAACATGAGATCACATGTAAAACATGTAAATTCCCAAGTGAAACATGAGATCACATGTAAAACATGTAAATTCCCCAAATGAAACATGAGATCACATGTAAATTCCCATGTGAAATATGAGATCACATGTAAAACATGTAAATTCCCCAAGTGAAACATGAGATCACATGTAAAACATGTAAATTCCCAAGTAAAACATGAGATCACATGTAAAACGTAAATTCCCAAGTGAAACATGAGATCACATGTAAAACATGTAAATTCACAAGTGAAACATGAGATCACATGTAAATTCCCAAGTGAAACATGAGATCACATGTAAAACATGTGAATTCCCAAGTGAAACATGAGATCACATGTAAAACATGTAAATTCCCCAAATGAAACATGAGATCACATGTAAATTCCCATGTGAAATATGAGATCACATGTAAAACATGTAAATTCCCATGTGAAACATGAGATCACATGTAAAACAAGTAAATTCCCAAGTGAAACGAGATCACATGAGAACATGAGAAACATGTAAATTCCCATGTGAAACATGAGATCACATGAGAAACATGTAAATTCCCAAGTGAAACATGAGATCACATGTAAAACATGTAAATTCCCCAAGTGAAACATGAGATCACATGTAAAACATGTAAATTCCCAAGTGAAACATGAGATCACATGTAAAACATGTAAATTCCCCAAGTGAAACATGAGATCACATGTAAAACATGTAAATTCCCCAAGTGAAACATGAGATCACATGTAAAACATGTAAATTCCCAAGTGAAACATGAGATCACATGTAAAACATGAGATCACATGTAAATTCCCAAGTGAAACATGAGATCACATGTAAAACATGTAAATTCCCCAAGTGAAACATGAGATCACATGTAAAACATGTAAATTCCCCAAGTGAAACATGAGATCACATGTAAAACATGTAAATTCCCAAGTGAAACATGAGATCACATGTAAAACATGTAAATTCCCCAAATGAAACATGAGATCACATGTAAATTCCCATGTGAAATATGAGATCACATGTAAAACATGTAAATTCCCCAAGTGAAACATGAGATCACATGTAAAACATGTAAATTCCCAAGTAAAACATGAGATCACATGTAAAACGTAAATTCCCAAGTGAAACATGAGATCACATGTAAAACATGTAAATTCACAAGTGAAACATGAGATCACATGTAAATTCCCAAGTGAAACATGAGATCACATGTAAAACATGTAAATTCCCAAGTGAAACATGAGATCACATGTAAAACATGTAAATTCCCCAAGTGAAACGAGATCACATGAGAACATGAGAAACATGTAAATTCCCATGTGAAACATGAGATCACTTGAGAAACATGTAAATTCCCCAAGTGAAACATGAGATCACATGTAAAACATGTAAATTCCCAAGTGAAACATGAGATCACATGTAAATTCCCCAAGTGAAACATGAGATCACATGTAAAACATGTAAATTCCCCAAGTGAAACATGAGATCACATGTAAAACATGTAAATTCCCCAAGTGAAACATAAGATCACATGTAAAACATGTAAATTCCCCAAGTGAAACATGAGATCACATGTAAAACATGTAAATTCCCCAAGTGAAACATGAGATCACATGTAAAACATGTAAATTCCCAAGTGAAACATGAGATCACATGTAAAACATGTAAATTCCCAAGTGAAACATGAGATCACATGTAAAACATGAGATCACATGTAAAACATGTAAATTCCCCAAGTGAAACATGAGATCACATGTAAATTCCCATGTGAAATATGAGATCACATGTAAAACATGTAAATTCCCAAGTGAAACATGAGATCACATGTAAAACATGTAAATTCCCCAAATGAAACATGAGATCACATGTAAATTCCCATGTGAAATATGAGATCACATGTAAAACGTAAATTCCCCAAGTGAAACATGAGATCACATGTAAAACATGTAAATTCCCAAGTGAAACATGAGATCACATGTAAAACGTAAATTCCCAAGTGAAACATGAGATCACATGTAAAACATGTAAATTCCCCAAGTGAAACATGAGATCACATGTAAAACGTAAATTCCCAAGTGAAACATGAGATCACATGTAAAACGTAAATTCCCAAGTGAAACATGAGATCACATGTAAAACATGTAAATTCCCCAAGTGAAACATGAGATCACATGTAAAACATGTAAATTCCCAAGTGAAACGAGATCACATGTAAAACATGTAAATTCCCAAGTGAAACGAGATCACATGAGAACATGAGAAACATGTAAATTCCCCAAGTGAAACATGAGATCACATGTAAAACATGTAAATTCCCAAGTGAAACGAGATCACATGAGAACATGAGAAACATGTAAATTCCCCAAATGAAACATGAGATCACATGTAAATTCCCATGTGAAATATGAGATCACATGTAAAACATGTAAATTCCCATGTGAAACATGAGATCACATGTAAAACAAGTAAATTCCCAAGTGAAACGAGATCACATGAGAACATGAGAAACATGTAAATTCCCATGTGAAACATGAGATCACATGAGAAACATGTAAATTCCCAAGTGAAACATGAGATCACATGTAAAACATGTAAATTCCCCAAGTGAAACATGAGATCACATGTAAAACATGTAAATTCCCAAGTGAAACATGAGATCACATGTAAAACATGTAAATTCCCAAGTGAAACATGAGATCACATGTAAAACGTAAATTCCCAAGTGAAACATGAGATCACATGTAAAACATGTAAATTCCCCAAGTGAAACATGAGATCACATGTAAAACATGTAAATTCCCAAGTGAAACGAGATCACATGTAAAACATGTAAATTCCCAAGTGAAACGAGATCACATGAGAACATGAGAAACATGTAAATTCCCCAAGTGAAACATGAGATCACATGTAAAACATGTAAATTCCCAAGTGAAACGAGATCACATGAGAACATGAGAAACATGTAAATTCCCCAAATGAAACATGAGATCACATGTAAATTCCCATGTGAAATATGAGATCACATGTAAAACATGTAAATTCCCATGTGAAACATGAGATCACATGTAAAACAAGTAAATTCCCAAGTGAAACAAGATCACATGAGAACATGAGAAACATGTAAATTCCCATGTGAAACATGAGATCACATGAGAAACATGTAAATTCCCAAGTGAAACATGAGATCACATGTAAAACATGTAAATTCCCCAAGTGAAACATGAGATCACATGTAAAACATGTAAATTCCCAAGTGAAACATGAGATCACATGTAAAACATGTAAATTCCCCAAGTGAAACATGAGATCACATGTAAAACATGTAAATTCCCCAAGTGAAACATGAGATCACATGTAAAACATGTAAATTCCCAAGTGAAACATGAGATCACATGTAAAACATGAGATCACATGTAAAACATGTAAATTCCCCAAGTGAAAAATGAGATCACATGTAAAACATGTAAATTCCCAAGTGAAACATGAGATCACATGTAAAACATGTAAATTCCCCAAGTGAAACATGAGATCACATGTAAATTCCCATGTGAAATATGAGATCACATGTAAAACATGTAAATTCCCAAGTGAAACATGAGATCACATGTAAAACATGTAAATTCCCCAAGTGAAACATGAGATCACATGTAAAACATGTAAATTCCCCAAGTGAAACATGAGATCACATGTAAAACATGTAAATTCCCAAGTGAAACATGAGATCACATGTAAAACATGTAAATTCCCCAAATGAAACATGAGATCACATGTAAATTCCCATGTGAAATATGAGATCACATGTAAAACATGTAAATTCCCCAAGTGAAACATGAGATCACATGTAAAACATGTAAATTCCCAAGTAAAACATGAGATCACATGTAAAACGTAAATTCCCAAGTGAAACATGAGATCACATGTAAAACATGTAAATTCACAAGTGAAACATGAGATCACATGTAAATTCCCAAGTGAAACATGAGATCACATGTAAAACATGTAAATTCCCAAGTGAAACATGAGATCACATGTAAAACATGTAAATTCCCCAAGTGAAACGAGATCACATGAGAACATGAGAAACATGTAAATTCCCATGTGAAACATGAGATCACTTGAGAAACATGTAAATTCCCCAAGTGAAACATGAGATCACATGTAAAACATGTAAATTCCCAAGTGAAACATGAGATCACATGTAAATTCCCCAAGTGAAACATGAGATCACATGTAAAACATGTAAATTCCCCAAGTGAAACATGAGATCACATGTAAAACATGTAAATTCCCCAAGTGAAACATAAGATCACATGTAAAACATGTAAATTCCCCAAGTGAAACATGAGATCACATGTAAAACATGTAAATTCCCCAAGTGAAACATGAGATCACATGTAAAACATGTAAATTCCCAAGTGAAACATGAGATCACATGTAAAACATGTAAATTCCCAAGTGAAACATGAGATCACATGTAAAATATGAGATCACATGTAAAACATGTAAATTCCCCAAGTGAAACATGAGATCACATGTAAATTCCCATGTGAAATATGAGATCACATGTAAAACATGTAAATTCCCAAGTGAAACATGAGATCACATGTAAAACATGTAAATTCCCCAAATGAAACATGAGATCACATGTAAATTCCCATGTGAAATATGAGATCACATGTAAAACGTAAATTCCCCAAGTGAAACATGAGATCACATGTAAAACATGTAAATTCCCAAGTGAAACATGAGATCACATGTAAAACGTAAATTCCCAAGTGAAACATGAGATCACATGTAAAACATGTAAATTCCCCAAGTGAAACATGAGATCACATGTAAAACGTAAATTCCCAAGTGAAACATGAGATCACATGTAAAACGTAAATTCCCAAGTGAAACATGAGATCACATGTAAAACATGTAAATTCCCCAAGTGAAACATGAGATCACATGTAAAACATGTAAATTCCCAAGTGAAACGAGATCACATGTAAAACATGTAAATTCCCAAGTGAAACGAGATCACATGAGAACATGAGAAACATGTAAATTCCCCAAGTGAAACATGAGATCACATGTAAAACATGTAAATTCCCAAGTGAAACGAGATCACATGAGAACATGAGAAACATGTAAATTCCCCAAGTGAAACATGAGATCACATGTAAAACATGTAAATTCCCAAGTGAAAAATGAGATCACATGTAAAACATGTAAATTCACAAGTGAAACATGAGATCACATGTAAATTCCCATGTGAAATATGAGATCACATGTAAAACATGTAAATTCCCCAAGTGAAACATGAGATCACATGTAAAACATGTAAATTCCCAAGTGAAACATGAGATCACATGTAAAACATGTAAATTCCCAAGTGAAACATGAGATCACATGTAAAACATGTAAATTCCCCAAGTGAAACATGAGATCACATGTAAAACATGTAAATTCCCAAGTGAAACGAGATCACATGAGAACATGAGAAACATGTAAATTCCCATGTGAAACATGAGATCACATGAGAAACATGTAAATTCCCAAGTAAAACATGTAAATTCCCAAATGAAACATGAGATCACATGTAAATTCCCATGTGAAATATAAAATCACATGTAAAACATGTAAATTCCCCAAGTGAAACATGAGATCACATGTAAAACATGTAAATTCCCAAGTGAAACATGAGATCACATGTAAAACATGTAAATTCCCAAGTGAAACATGAGATCACATGTAAAACGTAAATTCCCAAGTGAAACATGAGATCACATGTAAATTCCCAAGTGAAACATGAGATCACATGTAAAATGTAAATTCCCAAGTGAAACATGAGATCACATGTAAAACATGTAAATTCCCCAAGTGAAACATGAGATCACATGTAAAACGTAAATTCCCAAGTGAAACATGAGATCACATGTAAAACGTAAATTCCCAAGTGAAACATGAGATCACATGTAAATTCCCATGTGAAACATGAGATCACATGTAAATTCCCAAGTGAAACATGAGATCACATGTAAAACATGTAAATTCCCAAGTGAAACATGAGATCACATGTAAAACATGTCAATTCCCCAAGTGAAACATGAGATCACATGTAAAGCATGTAAATTCCCCAAGTGAAATATGAGATCACATGTAAAGCATGTAAATTCCCAAGTGAAACATGTAAATTCCCATGTGAAACATGAGATCACATGTAAAACATGTCAATTCCCCAAGTGAAACATGAGATCACATGTAAAGCATGTAAATTCCCCAAGTGAAACATGAGATCACATGTAAAGCATGTAAATTCCCCAAGTGAAATATGAGATCACATGTAAAGCATGTAAATTCCCAAGTGAAACATGTAAATTCCCAAGTGAAACATGAGATCACATGTAAAACATGTAAATTCCCAAGTGAAACATGAAATCACATGTAAAACATGTAAATTCCCAAGTGAAACATGTAAATTCCCAAGTGAAACATGAGATCACATGTAAAACATGTAAATTCCCCAAGTGAAACATGAGATCACATGTAAATTCCCAAGTGAAACATGAGATCCCATGTAAATTCCCATGTGAAATATGAGATCACATGTAAAACATGTGAATTCCCAAGTGAAACATGAGATCACATGTAAAACATGTAAATTCCCCAAGTGAAACATGAGATCACATGTAAATTCCCATGTGAAATATGAGATCACATGTAAAACATGTAAATTCCCATGTGAAACATGAGATCACATGTAAAACATGTAAATTCCCCAAGTGAAACTTGAGATCACATGTAAAACATGTAAATTCCCAAGTGAAACATGAGATCACATGTAAAACATGTAAATTCCCCAAGTGAAACATGAGATCACATGTAAAACATGTAAATTCCCAAGTGAAACATGAGATCACATGTAAAACATGTAAATTCCCCAAGTGAAACATGAGATCACATGTAAATTCCCATGTGAAATATGAGATCACATGTAAAACATGTAAATTCCCAAGTGAAACATGAGATCACATGTAAAACATGTAAATTCCCCAAGTGAAACATGAGATCACATGTAAAACATGTAAATTCCCCAAGTGAAACATGAGATCACATGTAAAACATGTAAATTCCCAAGTGAAACATGAGATCACATGTAAAACATGTAAATTCCCCAAATGAAACATGAGATCACATGTAAATTCCCATGTGAAATATGAGATCACATGTAAAACATGTAAATTCCCCAAGTGAAACATGAGATCACATGTAAAACATGTAAATTCCCAAGTAAAACATGAGATCACATGTAAAACGTAAATTCCCAAGTGAAACATGAGATCACATGTAAAACATGTAAATTCACAAGTGAAACATGAGATCACATGTAAATTCCCAAGTGAAACATGAGATCACATGTAAAACATGTAAATTCCCCAAGTGAAACATGAGATCACATGTAAAACATGTAAATTCCCCAAGTGAAACATGAGAACATGAGAAACATGTAAATTCCCATGTGAAACATGAGATCACATGTAAAACATGTAAATTCCCCAAATGAAACATGAGATCACATGTAAATTCCCATGTGAAATATGAGATCACATGAGAAACATGTAAATTCCCAAGTGAAACATGAGATCACATGTAAAACATGTAAATTCCCCAAATGAAACATGAGATCACATGTAAATTCCCATGTGAAATATGAGATCACATGTAAAACGTAAATTCCCCAAGTGAAACATGAGATCACATGTAAAACATGTAAATTCCCAAGTGAAACATGAGATCACATGTAAAACGTAAATTCCCAAGTGAAACATGAGATCACATGTAAAACATGTAAATTCCCCAAGTGAAACATGAGATCACATGTAAAACGTAAATTCCCAAGTGAAACATGAGATCACATGTAAAACGTAAATTCCCAAGTGAAACATGAGATCACATGTAAAACATGTAAATTCCCCAAGTGAAACATGAGATCACATGTAAAACGTAAATTCCCAAGTGAAACGAGATCACATGAGAACATGAGAAACATGTAAATTCCCCAAGTGAAACATGAGATCACATGTAAAACATGTAAATTCCCAAGTGAAACGAGATCACATGAGAACATGAGAAACATGTAAATTCCCCAAGTGAAACATGAGATCACATGTAAAACATGTAATTTCCCAAGTGAAAAATGAGATCACATGTAAAACATGTAAATTCACAAGTGAAACATGAGATCACATGTAAATTCCCATGTGAAATATGAGATCACATGTAAAACATGTAAATTCCCCAAGTGAAACATGAGATCACATGTAAAACATGTAAATTCCCAAGTGAAACATGAGATCACATGTAAAACATGTAAATTCCCCAAGTGAAACATGAGATCACATGTAAAACATGTAAATTCCCCAAGTGAAACATAAGATCACATGTAAAACATGTAAATTCCCCAAGTGAAACATGAGATCACATGTAAAACATGTAAATTCCCAAGTGAAACGAGATCACATGAGAACATGAGAAACATGTAAATTCCCATGTGAAACATGAGATCACATGAGAAACATGTAAATTCCCAAGTAAAACATGTAAATTCCCAAATGAAACATGAGATCACATGTAAATTCCCATGTGAAATATGAGATCACATGTAAAACATGTAAATTCCCCAAGTGAAACATGAGATCACATGTAAAACATGTAAATTCCCAAGTGAAACATGAGATCACATGTAAAACATGTAAATTCCCAAGTGAAACATGAGATCACATGTAAAACGTAAATTTCCCAAGTGAAACATGAGATCACATGTAAATTCCCAAGTGAAACATGAGATCACATGTAAAATGTAAATTCCCAAGTGAAACATGAGATCACATGTAAAACATGTAAATTCCCCAAGTGAAACATGAGATCACATGTAAAACGTAAATTCCCAAGTGAAACATGAGATCACATATAAAACGTAAATTCCCAAGTGAAACATGAGATCACATGTAAATTCCCATGTGAAACATGAGATCACATGTAAATTCCCAAGTGAAACATGAGATCACATGTAAAACATGTAAATTCCCCAAGTGAAACATGAGATCACATGTAAAACGTAAATTCCCAAGTGAAACATGAGATCACATATAAAACGTAAATTCCCAAGTGAAACATGAGATCACATGTAAATTCCCATGTGAAACATGAGATCACATGTAAATTCCCAAGTGAAACATGAGATCACATGTAAAACATGTAAATTCCCAAGTGAAACATGAGATCACATGTAAAACATGTAAATTCCCCAAGTGAAACATGAGATCACATGTAAATTCCCATGTGAAATATGAGATCACATGTAAAACATGTAAATTCCCCAAATGAAACATGAGATCACATGTAAATTCCCATGTGAAATATGAGATCACATGTAAAACATGTAAATTCCCCAAGTGAAACATGAGATCACATGTAAAACATGTAAATTCCCAAGTGAAACATGAGATCACATGTAAAACGTAAATTCCCAAGTGAAACATGAGATCACATGTAAAACGTAAATTCCTAAGTGAAACATGAGATCACATGTAAAACATGTAAATTCCCCAAGTGAAACATGAGATCACATGTAAAACATGTAAATTCCCAAGTGAAACGAGATCACATGAGAACATGAGAAACATGTAAATTCCCCAAGTGAAACATGAGATCACATGTAAAACATGTAAATTCCCAAGTGAAACGAGATCACATGAGAACATGAGAAACATGTAAATTCCCCAAGTGAAACATGAGATCACATGTAAAACATGTAAATTCCCAAGTGAAAAATGAGATCACATGTAAAACATGTAAATTCACAAGTGAAACATGAGATCACATGTAAATTCCCATGTGAAATATGAGATCACATGTAAAACATGTAAATTCCCCAAGTGAAACATGAGATCACATGTAAAACATGTAAATTCCCAAGTGAAACATGAGATCACATGTAAAACATGTAAATTCCCAAGTGAAACATGAAATCACATGTAAAACATGTAAATTCCCAAGTGAAACGAGATCACATGAGAACATGAGAAACATGTAAATTCCCATGTGAAACATGAGATCACATGAGAAACATGTAAATTCCCAAGTGAAACATGTAAATTCCCATGTGAAATATGAGATCACATGTAAAACATGTAAATTCCCCAAGTGAAACATGAGATCACATGTAAAACATGTAAATTCCCCAAGTGAAACATGAGATCACATGTAAAACATGTAAATTCCCAAGTGAAACATGAGATCACATGTAAAACATGTAAATTCCCAAGTGAAACATGAGATCACATGTAAAACGTAAATTCCCAAGTAAAACATGAGATCACATGTAAATTCCCAAGTGAAACATGAGATCACATGTAAAATGTAAATTCCCAAGTGAAACATGAGATCACATGTAAAACATGTAAATTCCCCAAGTGAAACATGAGATCACATGTAAAACATGTAAATTCCCAAGTGAAACATGAGATCACATGTAAATTCCCAAGTGAAACATGAGATCACATGTAAATTCCCATGTGAAACATGAGATCACATGTAAAACGTAAATTCCCAAGTGAAACATGAGATCACATGTAAAATGTAAATTCCCAAGTGAAACATGAGATCACATGTAAATTCCCATGTGAAACATGAGATCACATGTAAATTCCCAAGTGAAACATGAGATCACATGTAAAACATGTAAATTCCCAAGTGAAACATGAGATCACATGTAAAACATGTAAATTCCCCAAGTGAAACATGAGATCACATGTAAAACATGTAAATTCCCCAAGTGAAACATGAGATCACATGTAAAACATGTAAATTCCCAAGTGAAACGAGATCACATGAGAACATGAGAAACATGTAAATTCCCCAAGTGAAACATGAGATCACATGTAAAACATGTAAATTCCCAAGTGAAACGAGATCACATGAGAACATGAGAAACATGTAAATTCCCCAAGTGAAACATGAGATCACATGTAAAACATGTAAATTCCCAAGTGAAATATGAGATCACATGTAAAACATGTAAATTCCCCAAGTGAAACATGAGATCACATGTAAAACATGTAAATTCCCAAGTGAAACATGAGATCACATGTAAAACATGTAAATTCCCAAGTGAAACATGAGATCACATGTAAAACATGTAAATTCCCCAAGTGAAACATGAGATCACATGTAAAACATGTAAATTCCCAAGTGAAACGAGATCACATGAGAACATGAGAAACATGTAAATTCCCATGTGAAACATGAGATCACATGAGAAACATGTAAATTCCCAAGTAAAACATGTAAATTCCCAAATGAAACATGAGATCACATGTAAATTCCCATGTGAAATATGAGATCACATGTAAAACATGTAAATTCCCCAAGTGAAACATGAGATCACATGTAAAACATGTAAATTCCCAAGTGAAACATGAGATCACATGTAAAACATGTAAATTCCCAAGTGAAACATGAGATCACATGTAAAACGTAAATTCCCAAGTGAAACATGAGATCACATGTAAATTCCCAAGTGAAACATGAGATCACATGTAAAATGTAAATTCCCAAGTGAAACATGAGATCACATGTAAAACATGTAAATTCCCCAAGTGAAACATGAGATCACATGTAAAACATGTAAATTCCCAAGTGAAACATGAGATCACATGTAAAACGTAAATTCCCAAGTGAAACATGAGATCACATGTAAAACGTAAATTCCCAAGTGAAACATGAGATCACATGTAAATTCCCATGTGAAACATGAGATCACATGTAAATTCCCAAGTGAGACATGAGATCACATGTAAATTCCCAAGTGAAACATGAGATCACATGTAAAACATGTCAATTCCCCAAGTGAAACATGAGATCACATGTAAAGCATGTAAATTCCCCAAGTGAAACATGAGATCACATGTAAAGCATGTAAATTCCCCAAGTGAAACATGAGATCACATGTAAAGCATGTAAATTCCCCAAGTGAAATATGAGATCACATGTAAAGCATGTAAATTCCCAAGTGAAACATGTAAATTCCCAAGTGAAACATGAGATCACATGTAAAACATGTAAATTCCCAAGTGAAACATGTAAATTCCCAAGTGAAACATGAAATCACATGTAAAACATGTAAATTCCCAAGTGAAACATGAGATCCCATGTAAATTCCCATGTGAAATATGAGATCACATGTAAAACATGTAAATTCCCCAAGTGAAACATGAGATCACATGTAAATTCCCATGTGAAATATGACATCACATGTAAAACATGTAAATTCCCATGTGAAACATGAGATCACATGAGAACATGAGAAACATGTAAATTCCCATGTGAAACATGAGATCACATGAGAAACATGTAAATTCCCAAGTGAAACATGAGATCACATGTAAAACATGTAAATTCCCCAAGTGAAACATGAGATCACATGTAAAACATGTAAATTCCCCAAGTGAAACATGAGATCACATGTAAAACATGAGATCACATGTAAAACATGTAAATTCCCCAAGTGAAAAATGAGATCACATGTAAAACATGTAAATTCCCAAGTGAAACATGAGATCACATGTAAAACATGTAAATTCCCCAAGTGAAACATGAGATCACATGTAAATTCCCATGTGAAATATGAGATCACATGTAAAACATGTAAATTCCCAAGTGAAACATGAGATCACATGTAAAACATGTAAATTCCCCAAGTGAAACATGAGATCACATGTAAAACATGTAAATTCCCCAAGTGAAACATGAGATCACATGTAAAACATGTAAATTCCCAAGTGAAACATGAGATCACATGTAAAACATGTAAATTCCCCAAATGAAACATGAGATCACATGTAAATTCCCATGTGAAATATGAGATCACATGTAAAACATGTAAATTCCCCAAGTGAAACATGAGATCACATGTAAAACATGTAAATTCCCAAGTAAAACATGAGATCACATGTAAAACGTAAATTCCCAAGTGAAACATGAGATCACATGTAAAACATGTAAATTCACAAGTGAAACATGAGATCACATGTAAATTCCCAAGTGAAACATGAGATCACATGTAAAACATGTAAATTCCCCAAGTGAAACGAGATCACATGAGAACATGAGAAACATGTAAATTCCCATGTGAAACATGAGATCACTTGAGAAACATGTAAATTCCCCAAGTGAAACATGAGATCACATGTAAATTCCCATGTGAAATATGAGATCACATGTAAAACATGTAAATTCCCAAGTGAAACATGAGATCACATGTAAATTCCCCAAGTGAAACATGAGATCACATGTAAAACATGTAAATTCCCCAAGTGAAACATGAGATCACATGTAAAACATGTAAATTCCCCAAGTGAAACATAAGATCACATGTAAAACATGTAAATTCCTCAAGTGAAACATGAGATCACATGTAAAACATGTAAATTCCCCAAGTGAAACATGAGATCACATGTAAAACATGTAAATTCCCAAGTGAAACATGAGATCACATGTAAAACATGTAAATTCCCAAGTGAAACATGAGATCACATGTAAAACATGAGATCACATGTAAAACATGTAAATTCCCCAAGTGAAACATGAGATCACATGTAAATTCCCATGTGAAATATGAGATCACATGTAAAACATGTAAATTCCCCAAGTGAAACATTAGATCACATGTAAAACATGTAAATTCCCCAAGTGAAACATGAGATCACATGTAAAACATGTAAATTCCCATGTGAAACATGAGATCACATGTAAAACATGTAAATTCCCCAAATGAAACATGAGATCACATGAGAAACATGTAAATTCCCAAGTGAAACATGAGATCACATGTAAATTCCCCAAATGAAACATGAGATCACATGTAAATTCCCATGTGAAACATGAGATCACATGTAAAACATGTAAATTCCCATGTGAAATATGAGATCACATGAGAAACATGTAAATTCCCAAGTGAAACATGAGATCACATGTAAATTCCCCAAATGAAACATGAGATCACATGTAAATTCCCATGTGAAATATGAGATCACATGTAAAACGTAAATTCCCCAAGTGAAACATGAGATCACATGTAAAACATGTAAATTCCCAAGTGAAACATGAGATCACATGTAAAACGTAAATTCCCAAGTGAAACATGAGATCACATGTAAAACGTAAATTCCCAAGTGAAACATGAGATCACATGTAAAACGTAAATTCCCAAGTGAAACATGAGATCACATGTAAAACATGTAAATTCCCCAAGTGAAACATGAGATCACATGTAAAACATGTAAATTCCCAAGTGAAACGAGATCACATGAGAACATGAGAAACATGTAAATTCCCCAAGTGAAACATGAGATCACATGTAAAACATGTAAATTCCCAAGTGAAAAATGAGATAACATGTAAAACATGTAAATTCACAAGTGAAACATGAGATCACATGTAAATTCCCATGTGAAATATGAGATCACATGTAAAACATGTAAATTCCCCAAGTGAAACATGAGATCACATGTAAAACATGTAAATTCCCAAGTGAAACATGAGATCACATGTAAAATATGTAAATTCCCAAGTGAAACATGAGATCACATGTAAAACATGTAAATTCCCCAAGTGAAACATGAGATCACATGTAAAACATGTAAATTCCCAAGTGAAACGAGATCACATGAGAACATGAGAAACATGTAAATTCCCATGTGAAACATGAGATCACATGAGAAACATGTAAATTCCCAAGTAAAACATGTAAATTCCCAAATGAAACATGAGATCACATGTAAATTCCCATGTGAAATATGAGATCACATGTAAAACATGTAAATTCCCCAAGTGAAACATGAGATCACATGTAAAACATGTAAATTCCCAAGTGAAACATGAGATCACATGTAAAACATGTAAATTCCCAAGTGAAACATGAGATCACATGTAAAACGTAAATTCCCAAGTGAAACATGAGATCACATGTAAAACGTAAATTCCCAAGTGAAACATGAGATCACATGTAAATTCCCAAGTGAAACATGAGATCACATGTAAAATGTAAATTCCCCAAGTGAAACATGAGATCACATGTAAAACATGTAAATTCCCAAGTGAAACATGAGATCACATGTAAATTCCCATGTGAAATATGAGATCACATGTAAAACCCCATGTGAAATATGAGATCACATGTAAAACATGTAAATTCCCCAAGTGAAACATGAGATCACATGTAAAACATGTAAATTCCCAAGTGAAACGAGATCACATGAGAACATGAGAAACATGTAAATTCCCATGTGAAACATGAGATCACATGTAAATTCCCCAAATGAAACATGAGATCACATGTAAATTCCCAAGTGAAACATGAGATCACATGTAAAACATGTAAATTCCCCAAATGAAACATGAGATCACATGTAAAACATGTAAATTCCCCAAGTGAAACATGAGATCACATGTAAAACATGTAAATTCCCAAGTGAAACATGAGATCACATGTAAAACGTAAATTCCCAAGTGAAACATGAGATCACATGTAAAACATGTAAATTCCCCAAGTGAAACATGAGATCACATGTAAAACGTAAATTCCCAAGTGAAACATGAGATTACATGTAAAACATGTAAATTCCCCAAGTGAAACATGAGATCACATGTAAAACATGTAAATTCCCAAGTGAAACGAGATCACATGAGAACATGAGAAACATGTAAATTCCCCAAGTGAAACATGAGATCACATGTAAAACATGTAAATTCCCAAGTGAAACGAGATCACATGAGAACATGAGAAACATGTAAATTCCCCAAGTGAAACATGAGATCACATGTAAAACATGTAAATTCCCAAGTGAAACATGAGATCACATGTAAATTCCCATGTGAAATATGAGATCACATGTAAAACATGTAAATTCCCCAAGTGAAACATGAGATCACATGTAAAACATGTAAATTCCCAAGTAAAACATGAGATCACATGTAAAACGTAAATTCCCAAGTGAAACATGAGATCACATGTAAAACATGTAAATTCACAAGTGAAACATGAGATCACATGTAAATTCCCAAGTGAAACATGAGATCACATGTAAAACATGTAAATTCCCAAGTGAAACATGAGATCACATGTAAAACATGTAAATTCCCCAAGTGAAACGAGATCACATGAGAACATGAGAAACATGTAAATTCCCATGTGAAACATGAGATCACTTGAGAAACATGTAAATTCCCCAAGTGAAACATGAGATCACATGTAAATTCCCATGTGAAATATGAGATCACATGTAAAACATGTAAATTCCCAAGTGAAACATGAGATCACATGTAAATTCCCCAAGTGAAACATGAGATCACATGTAAAACATGTAAATTCCCCAAGTGAAACATGAGATCACATGTAAAACATGTAAATTCCCCAAGTGAAACATAAGATCACATGTAAAACATGTAAATTCCCCAAGTGAAACATGAGATCACATGTAAAACATGTAAATTCCCCAAGTGAAACATGAGATCACATGTAAAACATGTAAATTCCCAAGTGAAACATGAGATCACATGTAAAACATGTAAATTCCCAAGTGAAACATGAGATCACATGTAAAACATGAGATCACATGTAAAACATGTAAATTCCCCAAGTGAAACATGAGATCACATGTAAATTCCCATGTGAAATATGAGATCACATGTAAAACATGTAAATTCCCCAAGTGAAACATTAGATCACATGTAAAACATGTAAATTCCCCAAGTGAAACATGAGATCACATGTAAAACATGTAAATTCCCATGTGAAACATGAGATCACATGTAAAACATGTAAATTCCCCAAATGAAACATGAGATCACATGAGAAACATGTAAATTCCCAAGTGAAACATGAGATCACATGTAAATTCCCCAAATGAAACATGAGATCACATGTAAATTCCCATGTGAAACATGAGATCACATGTAAAACATGTAAATTCCCATGTGAAATATGAGATCACATGAGAAACATGTAAATTCCCAAGTGAAACATGAGATCACATGTAAATTCCCCAAATGAAACATGAGATCACATGTAAATTCCCATGTGAAATATGAGATCACATGTAAAACGTAAATTCCCCAAGTGAAACATGAGATCACATGTAAAACATGTAAATTCCCAAGTGAAACATGAGATCACATGTAAAACGTAAATTCCCAAGTGAAACATGAGATCACATGTAAAACGTAAATTCCCAAGTGAAACATGAGATCACATGTAAAACATGTAAATTCCCCAAGTGAAACATGAGATCACATGTAAAACATGTAAATTCCCAAGTGAAACGAGATCACATGAGAACATGAGAAACATGTAAATTCCCCAAGTGAAACATGAGATCACATGTAAAACATGTAAATTCCCAAGTGAAAAATGAGATAACATGTAAAACATGTAAATTCACAAGTGAAACATGAGATCACATGTAAATTCCCATGTGAAATATGAGATCACATGTAAAACATGTAAATTCCCCAAGTGAAACATGAGATCACATGTAAAACATGTAAATTCCCAAGTGAAACATGAGATCACATGTAAAATATGTAAATTCCCAAGTGAAACATGAGATCACATGTAAAACATGTAAATTCCCCAAGTGAAACATGAGATCACATGTAAAACATGTAAATTCCCAAGTGAAACGAGATCACATGAGAACATGAGAAACATGTAAATTCCCATGTGAAACATGAGATCACATGAGAAACATGTAAATTCCCAAGTAAAACATGTAAATTCCCAAATGAAACATGAGATCACATGTAAATTCCCATGTGAAATATGAGATCACATGTAAAACATGTAAATTCCCCAAGTGAAACATGAGATCACATGTAAAACATGTAAATTCCCAAGTGAAACATGAGATCACATGTAAAACATGTAAATTCCCAAGTGAAACATGAGATCACATGTAAAACGTAAATTCCCAAGTGAAACATGAGATCACATGTAAATTCCCAAGTGAAACATGAGATCACATGTAAAATGTAAATTCCCCAAGTGAAACATGAGATCACATGTAAAACATGTAAATTCCCAAGTGAAACATGAGATCACATGTAAATTCCCATGTGAAATATGAGATCACATGTAAAACCCCATGTGAAATATGAGATCACATGTAAAACATGTAAATTCCCCAAGTGAAACATGAGATCACATGTAAAACATGTAAATTCCCAAGTGAAACGAGATCACATGAGAACATGAGAAACATGTAAATTCCCATGTGAAACATGAGATCACATGTAAATTCCCCAAATGAAACATGAGATCACATGTAAATTCCCAAGTGAAACATGAGATCACATGTAAAACATGTAAATTCCCCAAATGAAACATGAGATCACATGTAAAACATGTAAATTCCCCAAGTGAAACATGAGATCACATGTAAAACATGTAAATTCCCAAGTGAAACATGAGATCACATGTAAAACGTAAATTCCCAAGTGAAACATGAGATCACATGTAAAACATGTAAATTCCCCAAGTGAAACATGAGATCACATGTAAAACGTAAATTCCCAAGTGAAACATGAGATTACATGTAAAACATGTAAATTCCCCAAGTGAAACATGAGATCACATGTAAAACATGTAAATTCCCAAGTGAAACGAGATCACATGAGAACATGAGAAACATGTAAATTCCCCAAGTGAAACATGAGATCACATGTAAAACATGTAAATTCCCAAGTGAAACGAGATCACATGAGAACATGAGAAACATGTAAATTCCCAAGTGAAACATGAGATCACATGTAAATTCCCATGTGAAATATGAGATCACATGTAAAACATGTAAATTCCCAAGTGAAACATGAGATCACATGTAAAACATGTAAATTCCCAAGTGAAACGAGATCACATGAGAACATGAGAAACATGTAAATTCCCAAGTGAAACATGAGATCACATGTAAATTCCCATGTGAAATATGAGATCACATGTAAAACATGTAAATTCCCAAGTGAAACATGAGATCACATGTAAAACATGTAAATTCCCCAAATGAAACATGAGATCACATGTAAATTCCCATGTGAAATATGAGATCACATGTAAAACATGTAAATTCCCCAAGTGAAACATGAGATCACATGTAAAACATGTAAATTCCCAAGTGAAACATGAGATCACATGTAAAACATGTAAATTCCCAAGTGAAACATGAGATCACATGTAAATTCCCAAGTGAAACATGAGATCACATGTAAAATGTAATTCCCAAGTGAAACATGAGATCACATGTAAAACATGTAAATTCCCCAAGTGAAACATGAGATCACATGTAAAACATGTAAATTCCCAAGTGAAACATGAGATCACATGTAAATTCCCAAGTGAAACATGAGATCACATGTAAATTCCCATGTGAAACATGAGATCACATGTAAAACGTAAATTCCCAAGTGAAACATGAGATCACATGTAAATTCCCATGTGAAACATGAGATCACATGTAAATTCCCAAGTGAAACATGAGATCACATGTAAAACGTAAATTCCCAAGTGAAACATGAGATCACATGTAAAACGTAAATTCCCAAGTGAAACATGAGATCACATGTAAAACATGTAAATTCCCCAAGTGAAACATGAGATCACATGTAAAACATGTAAATTCCCAAGTGAAACGAGATCACATGAGAACATGAGAAACATGTAAATTCCCCAAGTGAAACATGAGATCACATGTAAAACATGTAAATTCCCAAGTGAAACGAGATCACATGAGAACATGAGAAACATGTAAATTCCCCAAGTGAAACATGAGATCACATGTAAAACATGTAAATTCCCAAGTGAAAAATGAGATCACATGTAAAACATGTAAATTCACAAGTGAAACATGAGATCACATGTAAATTCCCATGTGAAATATGAGATCACATGTAAAACATGTAAATTCCCCAAGTGAAACATGAGATCACATGTAAAACATGTAAATTCCCAAGTGAAACATGAGATCACATGTAAAACATGTAAATTCCCAAGTGAAACATGAGATCACATGTAAAACGTAAATTCCCAAGTGAAACATGAGATCACATGTAAAACGTAAATTCCCAAGTGAAACATGAGATCACATGTAAAATGTAAATTCCCAAGTGAAACATGAGATCACATGTAAATTCCCAAGTGAAACATGAGATCACATGTAAATTCCCCAAGTGAAACATGAGATCACATGTAAAACATGTAAATTCCCAAGTGAAACATGATATCACATGTAAATTCCCAAGTGAAACATGAGATCACATGTAAATTCCCATGTGAAACATGAGATCACATGTAAAACGTAAATTCCCAAGTGAAACATGAGATCACATGTAAATTCCCATGTGAAACATGAGATCACATGTAAATTCCCAAGTGAAACATGAGATCACATGTAAAACGTAAATTCCCAAGTGAAACATGAGATCACATGTAAAACGTAAATTCCCAAGTGAAACATGAGATCACATGTAAAACATGTAAATTCCCCAAGTGAAACATGAGATCACATGTAAAACATGTAAATTCCCAAGTGAAACGAGATCACATGAGAAACATGTAAATTCCCCAAGTGAAACATGAGATCACATGTAAAACATGTAAATTCCCAAGTGAAACGAGATCACATGAGAACATGAGAAACATGTAAATTCCCCAAGTGAAACATGAGATCACATGTAAAACATGTAAATTCCCAAGTGAAAAATGAGATCACATGTAAAACATGTAAATTCACAAGTGAAACATGAGATCACATGTAAATTCCCATGTGAAATATGAGATCACATGTAAAACATGTAAATTCCCCAAGTGAAACATGAGATCACATGTAAAACATGTAAATTCCCCAAATGAAACATGAGATCACATGTAAATTCCCATGTGAAATATGAGATCACATGTAAAACATGTAAATTCCCCAAGTGAAACATGAGATCACATGTAAAACATGTAAATTCCCAAGTGAAACATGAGATCACATGTAAAACATGTAAATTCCCCAAGTGAAACATGAGATCACATGTAAAACATGTAAATTCCCAAGTGAAACGAGATCACATGAGAACATGAGAAACATGTAAATTCCCATGTGAAACATGAGATCACATGAGAAACATGTAAATTCCCAAGTGAAACATGTAAATTCCCAAATGAAACATGAGATCACATGTAAATTCCCATGTGAAATATGAGATCACATGTAAAACATGTAAATTCCCCAAGTGAAACATGAGATCACATGTAAAACATGTAAATTCCCAAGTGAAACATGAGATCACATGTAAAACATGTAAATTCCCAAGTGAAACATGAGATCACATGTAAAACGTAAATTCCCAAGTGAAACATGAGATCACATGTAAATTCCCAAGTGAAACATGAGATCACATGTAAAATGTAAATTCCCAAGTGAAACATGAGATCACATGTAAAACATGTAAATTCCCCAAGTGAAACATGAGATCACATGTAAAACATGTAAATTCCCAAGTGAAACATGAGATCACATGTAAAACGTAAATTCCCAAGTGAAACATGAGATCACATGTAAATTCCCATGTGAAACATGAGATCACATGTAAATTCCCAAGTGAAACATGAGATCACATGTAAAACGTAAATTCCCAAGTGAAACATGAGATCACATGTAAAACGTAAATTCCCAAGTGAAACATGAGCTCACATGTAAAACATGTAAATTCCCAAGTGAAACATGAGATCACATGTAAAACATGTAAATTCCCCAAATGAAACATGAGATCACATGTAAATTCCCATGTGAAATATGAGATCACATGTAAATTCCCAAGTGAAACATGAGATCACATGTAAAACGTAAATTCCCAAGTGAAACATGAGATCACATGTAAAACATGTAAATTCCCCAAGTGAAACATGAGATCACATGTAAAACATGTAAATTCACAAGTGAAACATGAGATCACATGTAAAACATGTAAATTCCCAAGTGAAACATGAGATCACATGTAAAACATGTAAATTCCCCAAATGAAACATGAGATCCCATGTAAATTCCCATGTGAAATATGAGATCACATGTAAAACATGCAAATTCCCCAAGTGAAACGTGAGATCCCATGTAAATTCCCATGTGAAATATGAGATCACATGTAAAACATGTAAATTCCCGAGTGAAACATGAGATCACATGTAAAACATGTAAATTCCCAAGTGAAACATGAGATCACATGTAAAACATGTAAATTCCCAAGTGAAACATGAGATCACATGTAAAACATGTAAATTCCCCAAATGAAACATGAGATCACATGTAAATTCCCAAGTGAAACATGAGATCACATGTAAAACATGTAAATTCCCAAGTGAAACATGAGATCACATGTAAAACATGTAAATTCCCAAGTGAAACATGAGATCACATGTAAAACGTAAATTCCCAAGTGAAACATGAGATCACATGTAAAACATGTAAATTCCCAAGTGAAACATGAGATCACATGTAAAACATGTAAATTCCCAAGTGAAACATGAGATCACATGTAAAAAGTAAATTCCCAAGTGAAACATGAGATCACATGTAAAACATGTAAATTCCCCAAGTGAAACATGAGATCACATGTAAAACATGTAAATTCCCATGTGAAACATGAGATCACTTGAGAAACATGTAAATTCCCCAAGTGAAACATGAGATCACATGTAAATTCTCATGTGAAATATGAGATCACATGTAAAACATGTAAATTCCCCAAGTGAAACATGAGATCCCATGTAAATCCCCATGTGAAATATGAGATCACATGAGAAACATGTAAATTCCCATGTGAAACATGAGGTCACATGAGATCACATGTAAATTCCCATGTGAAATATGAGATCACATGTAAAACATGCAAATTCCCCAAGTGAAACATGAGATCCCATGTAAATTCCCATGTGAAATATGAGATCACATGTAAAACATGCAAATTCCCCAAGTGAAACATGAGATCCCATGTAAATTCCCATGTGAAATATGAGATCACATGTAAAACATGCAAATTCCCCAAGTGAAACATGAGATCCCATGTAAATTCCCATGTGAAATATGAGATCACATGTAAAACATGTAAATTCCAGAGTGAAACATGAGATCACATGTAAAACATGTAAATTCCCGAGTGAAACATGAGATCACATGTAAAACATGTAAATTCCCAAGTGAAACATGAGATCACATGTAAAACATGTAAATTCACAAGTGAAACATGAGATCACATGTAAATTTCCATGTGAAATATGAGATCACATGTAAAGCATGTAAATTCCCAAGTAAAACATAAGATGACATGTAAATTCCCATGTGAAATATGAGATCACATGTAAAACATGCAAATTCCCAAGTGAAACATGAGATCACATGTAAAATGTAAATTCCCAAGTGAAACATGAGATGACATGTAAATTCCCATGTGAAATATGAGATCACATGTAAAACATGCAAATTCCCAAGTGAAACATGAGATCACATGTAAAACGTAAATTCCCAAGTGAAACATGAGATCCCATGTAAATTCCCATGTGAAATATGAGATCACATGTAAAACATGTAAATTCCCAAGTGAAACATGAGATCACATGTAAAACATGTAAATTCCCAAGTGAAACATGAGATCACATGTAAAACATGTAAATTCCCAAGTGAAACATGAGATCACATGTAAAACATGTAAATTCACAAGTGAAACATGAGATCACATGTAAATTTCCATGTGAAATATGAGATCACATGTAAAACGTAAATTCCCAAGTGAAACATGAGATCACATAAGAAACACATGTAAATTCACATGTGAAACATACATTTCCATGTGAAACATGAGATCACATGTAAAATGTAAATTCCCAAGTAAAAGCCATTGTGATCACATGTGAAACGTGTAAAATTCCCATGTGAAACATGACATCACATGTAAAACACGTCAATTCCCATGTGACACACGAGATCACATACAAAACAAGTACATTTCCATGTGAAACATATGAGATCACATGATGGGAAACGTAAAATTCCCATGTGAAACCCATGAGATCACAAGTGAAACACGAGATCACATGAGAAACACATATAATCCCATGTGAAACCCATCAACAAATCTATGTTAAACCCATATGCACCCCATGTAAACCTGTAATTTCATATGAAACCCATGTAAAATGGTAAAACATCTCACTGACCCCAAACTTTTGAACTGTAATCTATATATTTTGTAGGATTTATTAAAGAAATAAAAAATAAATAAAGCAATTTATACTCATTTACTCACCTTCACGTCGTTCCAAATCTCTGATTTTCTTTCGTCTGTGGAACATTTTCAAGACCGTTCACACTTTTCTTCTCCATAAAACAAAAATGAACAGGAACAGATGTTGCTGAGCTCCTAAAATGACAAAAAAGCAGCATGAAAGCAGTTCATATGAATTATGCACAAGGCGTATGATAGCTTTATGTGAGAAAAAGAGCCAAATTTAAGTCATTATTTGCTGAAATGCTTTCCCCTGTAGTTTAAAAATCTCATTCACATTCAAACATATTCAAATATGGCATGAAAAGACTCATCAGATGTGACATCAGTATCTGACCTTGATAAGAAGCACTAAATAACTGACTAATATTAAAAAAGGTTGAGGGTGGTTCATTGTGAACTCTGGCTCAGGTCATGAGGTGAATGTGTCTTGTAAGCCTGTGAGTGGGCATGTAGATGATTGTGGATGTGGTCATGATTAAGCATGTCCAATGAGTGAGCTTTACAAAAAATAACCATGGAAACCACAGCTACCGCCAAAACATCATAGTTACTAGTTATTGTTTTATTGTAAAACCACAAATTTTGTCATTGAAACAACAAAAAGTATGTTGGATAATTATGGTTAATTGTGTTTACTACCACAATATAAACTTATATACTTGATACATATTTGATTCTGATATTGTGATGCTTGCTGGAACCTACAAATCTCCAGCATATACAAATACAGTATATTCTGCATTAAAAATGAAAATCACACTATTTAATTTAAAAAAAAAAAAATTTAAATCACATTTTAATGTGGGTTTAAATATTCTGCACATCCAGTACTACCGTACACTGAGGTAAATGAAGAGAAGCTGCTGCTGGGATGGACCAAAATGAAGCAACGCTGCCCTCTGTTGAGTAAAGAACACAATACACCGATCATGAAGAGTCCTCCAATACAAACATCTGACATTTCTGTATTATGAAATTAAGGTAATGTAAAAACAATTCTTAGGTTATATTTGTCTATTCAAAAGGTTAATTGGACTTGAATGTGTCAATGTTAGATACAAATTATGCATGACCTACATGAATAAATACTTCTTGGGTATCATACTGTATGCTCAGTAAGAATCTGTTGACCTTCAGAGGATGGATGGATGGATGGAAAAAGGGATAGAACGAGGGATGAAGGGATGAAGGGATGGAGGGAGGGATGAATGAATGGTTGGAGGGAAGGAAAGAGGGTTGGATGGTTGGAGGGAAGGAAAGAGGGAGGGAGGGATAGATGGAGAGAGGGATTGATGGATGGATGAGGGAGGGATGGATGGAGGAATGTTGGAGGAAGGGAGAGAGGGACGGAAAGAGGGAGGAAGGGAGAGAGGGATGGATGAAGGGAGGGATAGTTGGAGGGAGGGAGAGAGGAATGGATGGTTGGAGGAATAGATGGAGTGAGGGATGGATGAAGGGAAGGATAGTTGGAGGGAGGGAGGGAGGGAGGGAGAGAGGGAAGGATGGTTGGAGGAGGGAGGGAGTTAGGGATGGATGGAGGGAGGGAGAAAGAGGGCTGGTTGGAGGGAGAGAGGGATTGATGGAGGGAGGAAGAGAGGGATGGATGGTTAGAGGGAAGGAAAGAGAGATGGCTGGAGAGAGGGATAGATGGAGGGAGAGGGGATGGATGGATGGATGGATGGAGGGAGGGAGGGAGAGAGGAATGGAAGGTGTGTTTGATGCATATTGATGCAAATTTTTTCATCAATATGCATCAACCACACAATCACTATATTGAAATTAATAAAGTTTAATAAAGTAATCTTAACGGTTTATAAATTGGCAAAAACCTGCATTGCCAATGCAAGTAATCCACAGAAAGACCAAAAACTCCAACCAATCTAAAAATACAAAAGTAATTTTTTTAGGACCACATAAAAATTAGCCTCCAAAAAGTAGAAAACTCTTGAAATTCAAAGTCAAACCCTGAATGCAACATGTTAAAAATGTTATAGTAGCCTACAGTGAAAATATTGTATCTGTAAACCTAAAATGTTGGTGGTAACATATCAAATTCTATCAAAATCATATTTTTGACACGACTCAATCAATTCAACTATCCAGCACATAACAGCAACAAAAGTCACTTAAAGGGTGGAATCACAGCTCATTAAGGTCACAACTGCACATTTTCACTCTTGGCAGGTTATTTTAAAAATATCAGTTTTACTTAAAATGTTTCATTTAGAATTTCCCACAGTGGAGAAGAGAATCCTTCATCACAAGACTCATTTGTCAAGCGTTATCAATGAGACTGTCAGTTAAAAATGCAGGAGGAAAGGAGTCGGTGCGGGGTGAGCATGGTGCCGGGTCACTCCCTAACACACATGACTTATGATCACGTCCAGCAGACAAACAACTGACTTACACTCGTTCTATCGTGTTTTAATCAAACAGCCCATTTAACACACATGCAGATGCTGAGTGGGACGGCTGGTCAAATGTGAGAAACCTCGTCAGATATCAGCAGCGTTCACCGGTTAACTTCCTCCCACTCCACATCTGCATTCCTCAACCTGTCCAGAGAAGCTCAAACCATCACAGCAACTTCAGCTCGACACGAGCGCTCATGCGTTATTAAATCCTGAGACAGAAGAAGATCTGTGTGAGTAGATCAGACTTCATTGTGTTCATAGGAGCTCCTTTAACTATATTTATAATGCAAAGCATGAACTGAACTGAAGTGGATGGTCATTTTATCATGTATTTTGTATATGTATCTTGATTTTTATTGTAATGCACATGTAACTAACCTGCGAATGGTGATGGCTGATTATAGAAACATTCAGAAAGTTTTTTGATTTCTTCATATGATTCATGTTTCTCGTGTTTCCCTTTCAAAACAAAGTACGTTTAGATGCTCCATAATTCATTTATGCATCATCTGCGGGACGCCTAAGTTTACTTCACTATATCACAATCTATATCAAAAGTCGTAATCTAATCATGACAAACTATATATCGTTGGAAAGGTCTAAGACTCCTAAATAGATATTTTACCACAGTTTTTATACAAATTATGTAGGAACAGTAACAGATTAATTTATGACAAGAGTGCACCTAAAAAAAAAAAATGGACATAACAGGAGTTCTGACCTGTCACATAAAGTCGATGAACACACTTTTAATCATTGAAACTTTTGTTTTCATGCTCATAATAAAACATATGTGACCATGGACCACAAAACCAGTCATAAGGCTCAATTTTTAGAAATTGAGATTTATACATCATCTTAAAGCTGAATACATAAGCTTTCCATTGATTTGTTATGATAGCACAATACTTGGCCGAGATACTATTTGAAAATCTGGAATCTGAGGGAGCAAAAAATATCAAAATATTGAGAAAATCTCCTTTAAAGTTGTCCAAATGAAGTCCTTAGCAATGCATATTACTAATAATAATACATTTTTGATATATTTACGGTAGGAAATTTACAAAATATCTTCATTGAACATGATCTTTACTTAATATTTAAGTCTCAAGGTTCCATATTTTGTGATAGAAGTGATATTTGGACAGAAATGTATTAATTTGTTACAGCAGAATGCATTTTTTTAATGGAATGGTGCCCCTGGTGGTCATTTTTGGTACAGCACATAAAATCTCATGGGAACTTTAATTTTTGTGATAACAAATTTGGAACACAACTTGATTAGACATATGGGTTTGATTTTATAGTAAAAAATATTTTGTAAAATATAATAATATTTAGTACAGTACATTTGATTTACAGTAAATTTAAACTTCCATAACTTTGACCCATACAATGTATTGTTGGCTATTGCCACAAATATACCCGTGTGACTTGTGACTGGTTTTGTGGTCCAGGGTCACATATTCTTTCATTTTTTTAAATAATCTGCTGAATGTCTTTAAAACAGGACCAAACTTAGGTCTTAGGTCCAAAACATTCTTGAGTTACAACCATTTAGGTGTGGATAGTGCATTTTCACATCCATTCTCAAAAGGGTGGGGGGGCAGTTAAGGGGTTAAGCGTTATGAAAATCTCGAACAGCTTTTAGCTCTGCTTGAAATATTAATGAAGAAGTTCCAGGCATTTTTGGTCTGATTCACTGACCTTGAATTTCACGTCTGAGTAAAATTTGAAAGACAATGATGGCACCACTACATCCTGAGGAGAAAAAACTGTTCACATATCATGTCATCTTGTTATAGAAATGCTTGTGTTTTACTCATTAAAATGTCTACAGTGAACCAGTGCTCTGATCAACAGACCATGCGACTGGCGTCACAGTACGTTGTGATGTTTTTCTGGAGTGCTGTCTGTGTGAGACCACAGGACCCTCCACCACTGAACTCCAGCAGCGACGCTAATGCAACATCACCACCATGTTTCATTCAGATTGGAGATGTCCCATACACTAAATGCAGTAAGGAAATGCATCGTTTATACGTTTTTAATACTATACACATTACTTTTTTAAAACTGTAATATATATATATATATATATATATATACACATACATACATATACATACACATATATATATATATATACACACACCCGATATACCGATCAGGCATTATGACCACAGGTGAAGTGAATAACACTGATTATCTCTTCATCACGGCTCCTGTTAGTGGGTGGGATATATTAGGCAGCAAGTGAACATTTTGTCCTCAAAGTTGATGTGTTAGAAGCAGGAAAAATGGGCAAGCGTAAGGATTTGAGCGAGTTTGACAAGGGCCAAATTGTGATGGCTAGACGACTGGGTCAGAGCATCTCCAAAACTGCAGCTCCTGTGGGGTGTTCCCGGTCTGCAGTGGTCAGAATCTATCAAAAGTGCTCCAAGGAAGGAACAGTGGAGAACCGGAGACAGGGTCATGGGCGGCCAAGGCTCATTGATGCACGTGGGGAGTGAAGGCTGGCCCGTGTGGTCTGATCAAACAGACGAGCTACTGGAGCTCAAATTGCTCAAGAAGTTAATGCTGGTTCTGATAGAAATTGTCAGAATACACAGAGCATCGCAGTTTGTTGTGTATGGGGCTGCATAGCCGCTGACCAGTCAGGGTGCCCATGCTGACCCCTGACCACCGCCGAAAGCACCAACAGTGGCACGTGAGCATCAGAACTGGACCACGGAGCAATGGAAGAAGGTGGCCTGGTCTGATGAATCACATTTTCTTTTACATCATGTGGATGGCCGGGTGCGTGTGCGTCGCTTACCTGGGGAACACATGGCACCAGGATGCACTATGGGAAGAAGGCAGGCGGGGGAGGCAGTATGATGCTTTGGGCAATGTTCTGCTGGGAAACCTTGGGTCCTGCCATCCATGTGGATGTTACTTTGACACGTACCACCTACCTAAGCATTGTTGCAGACCATGTACACCCTTTCATGGAAACAGTATTCCCTGGTGGCTGTGGCTCTTTCAGCAGGATAATGCTCCTGCCACAAAGCAAAAATGGTTCAGGAATGGTTTGAGGAGCACAACAACGAGTTTGAGGTGTTGACTTGGCCTCCAAATTCCCCAGATCTCAATCCAATCGAGCATCTGTGGGATGTGCTGAACAAACAAGTCCGATCCATGGAGGCCCCACCTTGCAACTTATAGGACTTAAAGGATCTGCTGCTAACATCTTGGTGCCAGATACCACAGCACATCTTCAGGGGTGTAGTGGAGTCCATGCCTCGACGGGTCAGGGCTGTTACGGCAGCAAAAAGAGGACCAGCACAATATAATAATGTTATGCCTGATCGGTGTATATACATACATATATCCCTATTAACAACTTCACAATTCAATACATTAATATTTTGTGTTTGTTTTGCTTGAAAATGTGAAGTATTAAAAACAAAGTGTTTACATATACAGATTTAGATCCTGGAAGCGATGAAATCTTTAACTCCCGTAAAGAAAACAGCACCACCCCAATGTCATCGAGTGCAGTTACTGAGTCAGATCTCACTACAGTCTTTACCACAGTCATCAATCCAACATCTGCAACTATTGAATCAAGTACAAAGGCACCAAAACCAGCAACAATCACACCTACAGTACATCCATCTCCAACTTCACCAGATGAGACAAAGTTCATGACCAAAACTCCAACACAGAGTCCCATGATAGTGAGGGAAACCGTGCATAAAAACCATGAAGCCGGACGAAACGCAACTGAATCTACGAACTGCACCTCTGTCTGGATGGGTTTAGACACAGAGGTTTATCTGTTAGTGGTGTGCGGCGTCCAGATGGTGATTATGGCAACACTGAGCTTCTGCCTGTATAAACAGTGTAAGAAACAACCAGTGGAGAACCTACATCTAACCAGGTTAATCTCCATCCCCAATCCAGCATTCTCCAACTCATAGGAAAGAACAAAGAGAGTGGAGGAACGTACCTTTCCCTGCACGCAGCTGCACGAGGCCTGGCTTACAGTAGGCACTGCTGTGAATAGAAGTTCATTTTGTATTTATTCAGCTAAAGCTATTTTTCCCAAATAATATCACTAAATAATTTAATGTTCCGAAACCTTGCCTGCACAATAGCTGGATGTAAAGCTCTGCTATTCAAAGCCAGAACTTTGTGCATTTACAAAATTGATTATTGATTTTAAGCCCATTAAGGCTCATTATTTGAAATCCGTATATGAAAGAACACAGAATAACAAGGTGATTTAAACACACACACACTCACTCACTCACACATATATACACAAACACATACAAACACTAACATACAAAAACACACATATAATATATATATATATATATATATATATATATATATATATATATATATATATATATATATATATATATATATATATATATATATACACAAAACATAATTTTTTTCTAAATTATATATTATTATTATTATTATTTTTTTTTTGTGCTGTCAAATCGATTAATCATGATAATTTTCATTCTAAAATAAATGTTTGTTTATATAATATTTGTGTGCGTGTGTATATTTTATATATACACTCACCTAAAGGATTATTAGGAACACCTGTTCAATTTCTCATTAATGCAATTATCTAATCAACCAATCACATGGCAGTTGCTTCAATGCATTTAGGGGTGTGGTCCTGGTCAAGACAATCTCCTGAACTCCAAACTGAATGTCAGAATGGGAAAGAAAGGTGATTTAAGCAATTTTGAGCGTGGCATGGTTGTTGGTGCCAGACGGGCCGGTCTGAGTATTTCACAATCTGCTCAGTTACTGGGATTTTCACACACAACCATTTCTAGAGTTTACAAAGAATGGTGTGAAAAGAGAAAAACATCCAGTATGTGGCAGTCCTGTGGGCGAAAATGCCTTGTTGATGCTAGAGGTCAGAGGAGAATGGGCCGACTGATTCAAGCTGATAGAAGAGCAACTTTGACTGAAATAACCACTCGTTACAACCGAGGTATGCAGCAAAGCATTTGTGAAGCCACAACACGCACAACCTTGAGGCGGATGGGCTACAACAGCAGAAGACCCCACCGGGTACCACTCATCTCCACTACAAATAGGAAAAAGAGGCTACAATTTGCACGAGCTCACCAAAATTGGACAGTTGAAGACTGGAAAAATGTTGCCTGGTCTGATGAGTCTCGATTTCTGTTGAGACATTCAGATGGTAGAGTCAGAATTTGGCGTAAACAGAATGAGAACATGGATCCATCATGCCTTGTTACCACTGTGCAGGCTGGTGGTGGTGGTGTAATGGTGTGAAGGATGTTTTCTTGGCACACTTTAGGCCCCTTAGTGCCAATTGGGTATCGTTTAAATGCCACGGCCTACCTGAGCATTGTTTCTGACCATGTCCACCCCTTTATGATCACCATGTACCCATCCTCTGATGGCTACTTCCAGCAGGATAATGCACCATGTCACAAAGCTCGAATCATTTCAAATTGGTTTCTTGAACATGACAATGAGTTCACTGTACTAACATGGCCCCCACAGTCACCAGATCTCAACCCAAGAGAGCATCTTTGGGATGTGGTGGAACGGGAGCTTCGTGCCCTGGATGTGCATCCCACAAATCTCCATCAACTGCAAGATGCTATCCTATCAATATGGGCCAACATTTCTAAAGAATGCTTTCAGCACCTTGTTGAATCAATGCCACGTAGAATTAAGGCAGTTCTGAAGGCGAAAGGGGGTCAAACACAGTATTAGTATGGTGTTCCTAATAATCCTTTAGGTGAGTAATATATATATATATACACACACACACACACACACACACTATATAATATAAATATAATACATATACGCACATTTATTATATAAACTATTTTTTATTTTAGAATTAAAATAATCATGATTAATTGATTTGAGAAACATATCGCTCGTAATTTGAGAAGTACAAAAAATATTAGAATTGCATAGAAACCTATATTTTTGTCCCCATGTTCTACTTTAATGGATTTAATTATTACATTGAAATATTTAATGACTACTTAAAACAGTTGGTCAATCTGTATTTCTATACTAAATCTATACCAACAAGTTTAATACATAATCAAAGAAGAGTTTTCTTTGCAGTTCAGTCTTGTGCAATTTGGACTTTTCCCCTCACTAATATTCATGTAAATACCTAATCATTGATTCATTATGTTTTATTTTTTATAGACTATTTATCTAGAGCCTTTTTCTCCTTGAAGGAAACAAAGTTGTACACTGTGATTCTAATGTCTGTTAACGGTTTCAGTGAAAATCTGTTAAACACCAATTTAATACGTTCTCTTTTTAAACGTGTTAACACATTATAAACACAACTGTGTATTTGATGTCCATTTTTTATTTTCAAAATCGACCCAAAGTTCATTAAAAGTGATTTTTTTTAAAAAGGTTTCCTGTGGAGTTGAAAATCATGATCAGAAGTGACACCACATGAATTTAATATTGTAATCAAAATAATTTGACTCTATACAGAATAAAGTGCCTCAGCTACAGATTGTGGCATTCATTCTCACTATGCACAAAGACCGGGTATTCCAAGGATTCCCACATGTATCTGTCAAAGGTCAAATCCAGCTGTGTTGATGACTGCACGACTACTTGGTTTTGTTCAGAACCTCAACAGTCTTTTTACCGTAATGATAGTAGCTGTAAGCAGACACCGTGGTCGTCAGTGCGGTTATGTACCTGCCAACAGAACACACATTCATTTCATTTGATAATTAGAATAATGTGAGTGATGATAAATGTTTGATATCAGGAGTTAAAGCTCTCACCACAGTGACTGCAGGAAAATGCTGTCAGTGTAGTGAAACACAGGCGCTGCCAGAGACGCCGCCACCAGGAACAACTGCACCGCCGTGTTGATCTGAAACACACACACATTTCTTTTTCTATTTGACATATCATTTTTACAAACACAAGACAAAAGAACATAGATATATAATACACTGACCATCAGGGCTTGACATTAACATCCGCCAACCGTGTGTGTATTTCAGCAGTGGCGTGTAAGTGTCACTCCTATTAGCCACTTTGGCGGATTTAATTTTAAATAGTTTTCAATTGTATTCTTTTAAAAAGGCATCTGAAATAATAAACTAAGTGCAATGTAATGTTTTCGATACATATGGATACTGAAACGTTTCCAATACTCATTTTCCTCAGAATAGACACAGATACCAGCGTCTCTCTCAGTGACACACAAACCCGCCTCCCTTCACTCACTCGCTTCATTTGCTCTGGATGAATATTGTTGCTGTTACAGGGCTTGAATTTCGCCGTGGGATTGAGCGTAATGCGCATAATTTTACTCATTCCCGCAGATTTTGTGCTCAGCATTAAATTGAGTTCTTTTTCACTGCTTATTGCGCTTAAACAGATAAATACACACTAAATAATGTCAAAATGCCGGTCTTGGCGAGTATTCACGTAAGCACAGTCAGTTCTGTTTTAAGTGAACGTAAACAGTTGAGAAAGAAAACGCATGTGTAACAGTGTAATGGATCCGTGCATTAGCTCTTAAAGTGACAGCAGCCTAATATTCCAGCTGATAAATTATGAGATCATATTAAAAATATCTATATGGCAGTTTTCCCCATGGTATTGATTGTGGCCAGTGAAAATGCTGAGTGGCTAGTAACTTTGGAAATCACTAGCCACAGTGACTGGAGAGCAAAAAAAGTTCATGTCAAGCCCTGCTGACCATCATAATGGTTTTATCAGCCATGATATAAACACAATCTGCTATCAGTTGAGCCTGTCACTCACGATTATGAATTTTGTGCTGATGATTAATTGTTATACAAATAATTGCGATTAACGATTAAATGCATCACTTACAGTGCAAGCATAATACATTTTGTTTTACAATATGTATACAATATAATAATACAACTTATAATACAAATGAGTCTATATGATATACTCTAATGCATTGAAAATTAATAATATTTATATAATTAATGATTATAATGTAATAATTGTTTATATAAATATACATTTTCACAGAAAAAATATAAATGTTTATTATATTACATTATAACGAAATTAATAATATATAACTTCTATAATAGCTACACAATTACTGTGGTTATCTCAAATATTAACGATTAGATAAAATAAGCATGATCAGACGATTAATCAATCATGACAGGCTTACTATCAGTATTGGCTAAAATTTCTATATATTCCTGGTTCAGAGTCATTCAAATCTGATATTGGTAGAAATACAAACTGAAACATTAGTCAAAGCATATATGCATTACAACAAGGTTTTATGAAGAGTGAAATCTTTATGTTTTGGTCCACCTTGCTGATGAGTGTTGGTCTGAGTCGGGCAGTGGTGTAACAGGGGTTGAAGAATTTACTGAGGGTTACCTGAGCAAAAAATAAAGACAAAATGTCAAATATTGTGACTGTAAAACACACTTATGTCTGAGGACACATATTAAAGGGATTCCAAAAATGAAAATTCTATAATTTACTCACCCTCAAGTTATTCCAAACCTGTATGAGTTTCTTTCTTCTGTTGAACACAAAGAATGAAGAATGTCAGTAACCAGACAGTTGACGGCACACATTGACTTTCCTAGTATTTTTTTCCTACTATGGAAGTCAATGTGTGCCTGTCTACCAACATTCTTCAAAATATCTTCTTTTGTGTTCAACAGAAGACAGAAATTCATACACATTTGGAACAACATGAGGGTGAACTATCCCTTTGTTTGCAATGATGAAACATAAATCTGACTACTGCATTACTCATAAGTTCCTGTTTGGAATATAATAGAGAGCAGCACAAAACGGTTGAAAGTTCTTCACTTACTGGAGGAGGAACTGTTTTGTAGCGCACATAGAAAACAGCAGCGATCAGCGCTACATCTCTGGATATGATCAGTGCTGTCAGTGGAGCTTTGAGGAAAAACAACACGAGTTGAGAGATCTGAATGAGTTCATATATCTGATATAACTGCACATTATAATGCATAATGTGCTTCCTGAAATCGTGAATAACTAATTATGGGGTGATGAAGCATAACGATTCTAAGCTGGTAAGTGTTTGTTCAAACCACACAAAGGATTTTAAAAGAACATTAACACAGTAAACCAACACTGTCTGAAGTGAACAGAGTCAGTCTGGATAAATTAAAAATTAGTTATTAAAGAGGGCATATTATGTCCTTTTATAAAGTCTTGATGTTGTTTTTGGGCTCTACTAGAGCAGGTTTTCATGCTTGAATGTTCAAAAAACATTATTTCCCCCATATTCTCCATTGTTGCAGCTCCTCTCTTCCCAGTCTGTCAGTAACGCTCTGGGGTGCGTTTCCCGTACAACGACGTTACTCACTGCTTAACTACCATAGTCCGATGCATCACTGAAGAAATCAACCGAAACCGTATTGTCGCAAATCTGTCGTTCAACCACGTTGGTTAATGATGTCACGCAGGTGGTGGAGTAATAACTGCTTTTAATGAATTCGTTTTGAGATGGAATTCATGCTTGATTTTTCGCTATAAATGATGGACATGGCATCTGAGTAGATTTCCAGATTCAATCATAGGCTCGTTCTTACGTACTAGAGCACGTATGCACACTCCTCAAAAACGCTGCTTTAAATCTCTTGACAAACTAAAAGACGTAAATTACATTTGTATGTATTTGAAATAAAAGACATAGATTGTCAGCTTGCTTATTATTTTGCTCAAGATAAGGATTTATTAAGTCCACATGTCATGCAAACAAGAAACTCTGCTTCTAACCACAGGTCGAGAGCTGTCGTTCCAACCACACAAGTTTGCGAATGTTCGTTGGAACGATGGTTTCGGGAAATACCAACTCGTTGAACTAAGTTGATGACAACGGAACTTGCGACCATAGTTGGCTAACGATGCTTTTCTGAAACGCACCCCTGTTTAGTTCCTGTCTCTATGAAGCCCCTCCTTCTGAAAAGCACAGTGTGTTGTGATTGGTCAAGCGCTTCAAGCGTGTTTGGAAAACGTCCCTCCCCTTACCATAACAACACTACTAACTAACTCTTTATTCTGCGTATGAATTATTTAAATTAGGAATATTGTGACGTGTTGGTCCCCGGTAGAAAACCCAAGACTACAATGGAGGCGTTTCAGGGAGTTCAGAAACACTGACACTGATATAGAGAAGAACTCCCGCTGGAGGCACTCAAACAGCAACATCACTAAAGAAAGATGAACATGGGGGGGGGAGCATAATAGGTACAGTGGTAGGGATGTAATGATACACTCGTGTCACGATTCGATACTAATCGCGATACGATATTCATCGCAATATTTTAGCGCGTTCCAGCGTGTGCGCTTCAGATGATCAATGCCATCAATCACAGTTCACATCGCAAGAAAGCGTGTCAAAACGACTATTCCCAAACTGTACTAAATGTTTAGCTCATCCAAAACTTTAAATTCTGCGTTTACTCACTCTCGTGTTGTTTTCACACGTCTCGCAAGCATTTGATCGTCCGTGTTCACTACAGTATGCGCGTCGTTGTAAATCTGTTCATCATATAAAGCCATCGTGTCTCTTCAGGATTTGGATTAGACACTAGATTGATTATTTTTACGATGCCTTTATGACATTTTTGGATCTTTTAACTTTAAATGGAGGTACAGAAATCGTTCTCTGGTTTCTTGAAAAATACCTTCATTTCTGTTTTGAAGTTAAATGAAAATCTTATAGGTTTGAAATGACATGAGGGTAAATACATGATGACAGAATTGACATTTTTGAGTGAATTATACCTTATAAATACACACTATATCGCGAATCATATCATTTACATCAATGATATATATCGTCGCATTTTTATATCGCAATATCTCGATATACAATGTATCGTTACATCCCTATACAGTGGTGAATAAATAATGACAGAAAACAAACACATCGTCTCACCTGGGATGAGTTGTGCGTATGTCAGACTGACATAAAGAACACTAATGAGAATCTTATCAGCCAATGGATCCAGAGCGCTGCCCAGAGCCGACTTCTGATTGGGCCAGTTACGAGCGATGTAGCCGTCCAACTGAAAGTGAAACCATTGATCAATACAACAATATCACACAATATCAATGAGCATTACAGATCATAAGATTATCAGATCACATTTTCTTCAACTTACCAAGTCTGTTGCCCCGGCCAGTGCAAAAAGCCCCAGAGAGACGTGGAAGTACTGTTCTATGATTAAGTATCCCAGAAGAGGAGACAGAACAATCCGGGCTATACAGAGGTAATTAGGGATCGTCCATGGATTCTCATACTGTGAATAAATGACATTACATTTAATTATGGATATGCATGAACAAAAGATATTTAACACACTTAAAAATGCATGAATGTCATTGCTGTAGATATTAAAGCAGTATCAGTATAGTTATTCAATGCCATGTCAGCACCTATGGCTATCTTCATGGCAAAAACTCAAAAAAGTTACATATATACACACACAATAAAAATAATACAGCAATTAATATTATTAAAAAAATGTAACATTAAAATATGATAAAAATTCTAAAACCCTTTCTGGTAAAATCTTACTAACCAAAGCCTTAAGTGAGCTTACTTCATAAATATGTAATTATTTATGGATTTAATCTAATTATTTATGAATTTGTTTTAATATATTTTTTTCATTGACTTAAATATATATTTTAATTAATTAATTAACTTCATTATCTTCAATGACTTCATTATTTATATCTAATTATTATTTAAAGCCACAATATGTAATTTTTTGCCACCAGAGGTCGCTTATTTAAAACAAAGGCGTAGATTGATGACGCCTATCAATGACATCATACCCGCGTAACCCTCGATTTCCGGTTTTATCTTGTAGAAATCATGAAAACACCACAGCTTTAATATATAATGTGTGAGCAGCTGTTTGGATCATTCATCGACAGAAAACTAATCATTGTTCTACAGCTCAACACAGTTTTATTGTTTAAATCTGGTGTTCTTGATTTACCACGAGTACCATGTTTAACCAGCATTGGTTTTTGTATATTTGAATTAAAAAAAAGCTTACATATTGTGCCTTTAATTTAAATGTATTATTATTGTTTATTTATTTTAATCTAATTATTTATGAATTTGTTTTAATATATTTTTTTCATTGACTTAAATATAATTTAATTAATTAACTTCATATATTTATTTTTATATTTTTTACTATTTATTTATTTTTTACTGTTTTCACCCTGTGGTCCTCTGGAGTTCCTCGAACCCCAATTTGAAAACCCCTGACGCCATTTACTTAGAACTAAGACAGTAAAAAAAAAAAAAAAAAAAAAAAAAAAAAAGTGTGAAAAGTCACTCACCAGCTCATTAAACTGGAAATGTCCCTTGATTTCACAGAGCGTTTACTATGCCACAGTCACCGCTTCCGCTCCTTCCACTCATGTGTATGTGGTGTAACGCAGTGCTGTTTTATCATATTACACACATTAGAGTGTGTTAAAGTTATGTTATAATGCTACTCTGTGCATTCGCTCTGCATCTACTATGAGACACAGGTTCACACTCCAGTAAGAGATTGATATTAGGCATGGTAAAACATGGTACTCGCGGTAAATCAAGAACACCAGATTTAAACAATAAGACTAACTGTGTTGAGCTGTAGAACAATGATTAGTTTTCTGTCGATGAATGATCCAAACAGCTGCTCACACATTATATATTAAAGCTGTGGTGTTTTCATGATTTCTACAAGATAAAACCGGAAATCGAGGGTAACGCGGGTATGATGTCATTGATAGGCGAGGCACGGACACGGTACAACTGGATTTTAAACATTCTTGGAAACATTTCGGATAATGTAAGTTCAAAAGTTAAACATTGTTCTAGTGGTTTTTGGAAATTTGAATAAAAAAAGCTTACATACTGTGCCTTTAATTTAAATGTATTATTATTGTTTATTTATTTAAATCTAATTATTTATGAATTTGTTTTAATATAATTTTTTCATTGACTTAAACAATTTAATTAACTTCATATATTTATTTTAATATTTTTTACTTTTTTTTTTACTGTTTTCACCCTGTGGTCCTCTGGAGTTCCTCGGACCCCAATTTGTAGAACAATGATTAGTTTTCTGTCGATGAATGATCCAAACAGCTGCTCACACATTATATATTTAAGAACATTTCGGATAATGTAAGTTCAAAAGTCAAACATTGTTCTAGTGGTTTTTGGATATTTGAATAAAAAAAGCTTACATATTGTGCCTTTAATTTAAATGTATTATTATTGTTTATTTATTTAAATCTAATTATTTATGAATTTGTTTTAATATAATTTTTTCATTGACTTAAACAATTTAATTAATTAACTTCATATATTTATTTTAATATTTTTTACTATTTTTTTTTTTTTTTTACTGTTTTCACCCTGTGGTCCTCTGGAGTTCCTCGGACCCCAATTTGAAAACCCCTGACGTCATTTACTTAGAACTAAGACAGTAAAAAAAAAAAAAAAAACAAGTGTGAAAAGTCACTCACCAGCTCATTAAACTGGAAATGTCCCTTGATTTCACAGAGCGTTTACTATGCCACAGTCACCGCTTCCGCTCCTTCCACTCATGTGTATGTGGTGTAACGCAGTGCTGTTTTATCATATTACACACATTAGAGTGTGTTAAAGTTATGTTATAATGCTACTCTGTGCATTCGCTCTGCATCTACTATGAGACACAGGTTCACACTCCAGTAAGAGATTGATATTAGGCATGGTAAAACATGGTACTCGCGGTAAATCAAGAACACCAGATTTAAACAATAAGACTAACTGTGTTGAGCTGTAGAACAATGATTCGTTTTCTGTCGATGAATGATCCAAACAGCTGCTCACACATTATATATTAAAGCTGTGGTGTTTTCATGATTTCTACAAGATAAAACCGGAAATCGAGGGTAACGCGGGTATGATGTCATTGATAGGCGAGGCACGGACACGGTACAACTGGATTTTAAACATTCTTGGAAACATTTCGGATAATGTAAGTTCGAAAGTCAAACATTGTTCTAGTGGTTTTTGGATATTTGAATAAAAAAAGCTTACATATTGTGCCTTTAATTTAAATGTATTATTATTGTTTATTTATTTAAATCTAATTATTTATGAATTTGTTTTAATATAATTTTTTCATTGACTTAAACAATTTAATTAATTAACTTCATATATTTATTTTAATATTTTTTACTATTTTTTTTTTTTTTTTACTGTTTTCACCCTGTGGTCCTCTGGAGTTCCTCGGACCCCAATTTGAAAACCCCTGACGTCATTTACTTAGAACTAAGACAGTAAAAAAAAAAAAAAAAACAAGTGTGAAAAGTCACTCACCAGCTCATTAAACTGGAAATGTCCCTTGATTTCACAGAGCGTTTACTATGCCACAGTCACCGCTTCCGCTCCTTCCACTCATGTGTATGTGGTGTAACGCAGTGCTGTTTTATCATATTACACAAATTAGAGTGTGTTAAAGTTATGTTATAATGCTACTCTGTGCATTCGCTCTGCATCTACTATGAGACACAGGTTCACACTCCAGTAAGAGATTGATATTAGGCATGGTAAAACATGGTACTCGCGGTAAATCAAGAACACCAGATTTAAACAATAAGACTAACTGTGTTGAGCTGTAGAACAATGATTCGTTTTCTGTCGATGAATGATCCAAACAGCTGCTCACACATTATATATTAAAGCTGTGGTGTTTTCATGATTTCTACAAGATAAAACCGGAAATCGAGGGTAACGCGGGTATGATGTCATTGATAGGCGAGGCACGGACACGGTACAACTGGATTTTAAACATTCTTGGAAACATTTCGGATAATGTAAGTTCGAAAGTCAAACATTGTTCTAGTGGTTTTTGGATATTTGAATAAAAAAAGCTTACATATTGTGCCTTTAATTTAAATGTATTATTATTGTTTATTTATTTAAATCTAATTATTTATGAATTTGTTTTAATATAATTTTTTCATTGACTTAAACAATTTAATTAATTAACTTCATATATTTATTTTAATATTTTTTACTTTTTTTTTTACTGTTTTCACCCTGTGGTCCTCTGGAGTTCCTCGGACCCCAATTTGTAGAACAATGATTAGTTTTCTGTCGATGAATGATCCAAACAGCTGCTCACACATTATATATTTAAGAACATTTCGGATAATGTAAGTTCAAAAGTCAAACATTGTTCTAGTGGTTTTTGGATATTTGAATAAAAAAAGCTTACATATTGTGCCTTTAATTTAAATGTATTATTATTGTTTATTTATTTAAATCTAATTATTTATGAATTTGTTTTAATATAATTTTTTCATTGACTTAAACAATTTAATTAATTAACTTCATATATTTATTTTAATATTTTTTACTTTTTTTTTTTTTTTTTTACTGTTTTCACCCTGCGAGCCATTTACTTAGAACTAAGACAGTAAAAAAAAAAAAAAAACAAGTGTGAAAAGTCACTCACCAGCTCATTAAACTGGAAATGTCCCTCTTTAGCTGGAAGTGATGAGGCTTCTAGTCCTTGAACTTCCTCCTTTTCCCTTGAACCCTGCTTAGAACATTTTTCTTCCAAAACTGGCTTTCTAGACGCATCAGTACAAAACCCATGTGACCCACACAGACTGACAGCAGCACTAAAACTACTGCTCGACACTGGCAGCTGAAGCTTCTGTAGTTTTGATCTACATATAACAGAGGCGAGAGGGTCTGATCTCTGATGAAGGTCCAGATCTGGTCCACTGGAGGTCCAGCAGCTGGTCTTCAGTCTCTGAAGCCATCTGAGTTCTGCTGTAGTGTTCTTCAGCTGCAGGTTTGCAGGTCTTGTGTACTGGCAGATGGCAGCAGTGTTGACTCTCAGCCTGTGGATGTGTCCTTTAGCACAGCCGAACCAGCTCTTAGCCAAACAAGCTGCCAAAAACATGTCAGCTGCTTTATCTCAGTGCAAGTAGATGATATATATCCGCGATCTGTTTAACCGAGCATCCAACAACATATTTCGAAATTAATTCGTTCATATTATTTTATATTTAAGACATTCACTGGCGACCCACATGTTTTTTGCCCTGCCGTGTTCCGACCCGCCTGCGAATGTTTACGACAGTTGTCAAGAAAGGGCGTTCATTAAAGGGACCGCGCTCTAATATGCATTATAATAAAAATAAACGAACGCAGTCTATTAGATGCAAAGTGGTAATATAATATAACTTGATTCTGATGGTAGCCACATTTTTACTGTAGTAACTGTTTGTTCATTTATAAAGGTGCGTCAATGTGCCATTATTATAACATTTTATAAAAACTGCAATTCAATTAATCAGCTAATAAATATAAACAGTAATATTGTTCTATATGGAAGCTTGTTTCTGCAATGCATAAAACTATTTAAAAGGCTTTTTATCTCAGAATCTCAGGAATTGTTTGTTTACATCTCGCAATCTTAAGAAAAAGTCAGAATTGTGAGATTAAAAAGTTGCAATTACCTTTTTTATTTTTTATTCAGTGGTGGAAACAAGTTCGACATATAATAATATATATGAAAAATATATATACACTCACCTAAAGGATTATTAGGAACACCTGTTCAATTTCTCATTAATGCAATTATCTAATCAACCAATCACATGGCAGTTGCTTCAGTGCATTTAGGGGTGTGGTCCTGGTCAAGACAATCTCCTGAACTCCAAACTGAATGTCAGAATGGGAAAGAAAGGTGATTTAAGCAATTTTGAGCGTGGCATGGTTGTTGGTGCCAGACGGGCCGGTCTGAGTATTTCCCAATCTGCTCAGTTACTGGGATTTTCACGCACAACCATTTCTAGAGTTTACAAAGAATGGTGTGAAAAGGGAAAAACATCCAGTATGCGGCAGTCCTGTGGGCGAAAATGCCTTGTTGATGCTAGAGGTCAGAGGAGAATGGGCCGACTGATTCAAGCTGATAGAAGAGCAACTTTGACTGAAATAACCACTCGTTACAACCGAGGTATGCAGCAAAGCATTTGTGAAGCCACAACACGCACAACCTTGAGGCGGATGGGCTACAACAGCAGAAGACCCCACCGGGTACCACTCATCTCCACTACAAATAGGAAAAAGAGGCTACAATTTGCACGAGCTCACCAAAATTGGACAGTTGAAGACTGGAAAAATGTTGCCTGGTCTGATGAGTCTCGATTTCTGTTGAGACATTCAGATGGTAGAGTCAGAATTTGGCGGAATGAGAGACATGGATCCATCAAACACAGTATTAGTATGGTGTTCCTAATAATCCTTTAGGTGAGTGTATATTAATATATAAAATAATTATAAATAGTATAATAAATGTAAAATAAAATGTCATAATTTAGCATAATTAACATAGGAACTTCTTGAAATAGAGTTAAAAACTTTTAGAAAGTGACTTTTAAAAAAAAAAAATTATTCAATGGCTGCAAGCTTCCATAGTTCTACATATAACAATATATAAAATAGTTATAAATAATATAATACATTTAAAATAAAATGTCAATCATAATTAACATAGGAACTCCTTGAAATAGTTAAAAACTTTTAGAATGTGACATTTTTATTTATTTTGTTTTGTTTTTATTCAGTGGCCAAAACAATCTTCCATAGTTCTATATAAAATAATTATAAATAATATAATAAATGTAAAATGCCATAATCATAATTAACATAGGAACTCCTTGAAATAGTGTCAAACTAATTTTATAATGTGACTTTTTTGGGGGGTTTTATTCAGTGGCCAAAACAAGCTTCCATAGTTCTATATATAATAATAAAATAATTATAAATAATATAATAAATGTAAAATGCCATAATCATAATTAACATAGGAACTCCTTGAAATAACGTTTAGAACGTGGAGCAATTACCTTTTTATGTTTTATTCAGTGGTGGAAACAAGCTTCCGTAGGTCTACATATATTAATATATAAAATAATTATAAATAATATAATAAAATGTCATAATTTAAATGTCATACTCAACATAGGAACTCCTTCAAATATAGTAAAATAAATTGTATAATGTGTAATTTTGTTTGATCTGTTTATTTTTGATGACATTTTACAACTCGTCGTTAATGAATACATATTGCATATTATTTTTTAATCTATTGCAGGTAAATGTATTATGTGTGGGTTATTTTCCGGTTACCTAAAATGGTGTAAACAGCATTCAGTATTGAACACAGGAGCATCTGCTGAACGGACACACAGCTAACATCGCTACCAATCATATCATATACAAAACAATACAAACATTCTGTTTTAATGTTCAGAAATATGGTTACGGTTTGGTTTTGTACACAGGTACACACCATTTAAAGAGAACTATGTACATGAAAACAATGTACAGTTAATAACGGAAGCATTTAATGTAAATATACATTACACTGTGTGATATAAATATAATATGTGTTGCATTAAAAAACAGACCCAACAGTACATCATAAGAGAAGTTTCATTCATATGGTCTGAAGCTGATAGATCCTGTGGCCTTTCTTCAGAAGGTAACCCTGTTCATTGAGGGCACCGATGAAACCCTCAAAATCCACAACCTGAGGAAAGATGATGATAAATCAAAGAGGACCTAACGTTAAAAGAGAATTCAAAGTGTACTATATAAAGTAGATGATGCTCACCTGTATCTGCAGATCTTTGGCGAGCTGTCGCAGCTCCTGGAGCTCAAACATGCTTTTGCTGGTGCGCTCAGCGAGTTTGTTCAGTGCCGTGACAAATTTCTTGACTTTCGAGCGGTTGCTCATGCCAGAGCCGAGCTGAGAGCGGTCGAAATCCAGGCGGCCAAATTCATCCGAGTACGTGTCGGTTAGGCTAAACGCAGAAGAACATGAAGGATGCAGCTCAGCATTTGTTAAAAGCTTTTGCATGAAAGAATAATTATCCATTTTTTATTCATTAAACAACCAAGGAAATCAAAGCCATAAAAATGTTATTTCATTTAAGGATGTATAGGGAGAAATATCAATGAAAACACGTTTCAAGTCCCAAATGACGTGCTATACACAATGCGCTATGCTCTCAACCATCAAGTGTACGAGGTTTAAAAGGTTATTTTGTCATCAAGCAGCGGAGTCTGATAGCCTTTTGGCTACGCAAGTAAAGCTATAGCGATAGTTGAGTGCATGAAGTGTCCAACATGCCACACTTCATTTTTTTAGTTAATTAAGTGCATCATCAGGGTATCTAAAATAATGCACACCCGAGGACATTCAAGACATTTGTCAGGTTTGGTCTTTAAAACGCTCTTGTGTGCAGGACTAATATCTTACGCATCTAAACCCAAGCCTCCGTTGCCAATTCATAAACGTCATTTTAGAACTAGTAACGGAGGCTTGAGCCATTGATAGCAGACTAATGCAGTTATTAATGCCATGAGCTATTAGAGAGAGAGAGAGATAGAGCGCATATGTGAATTACCTCAGTCTGTGCGTCTCTTTCAACAAGTGTTCGGCAGCAGTGTCTACTAATACGAAACTGTAAGAACAGCGCCTTTGTTACCTCGCTAGTGAGAAATGTCATGCAGCTTTTAAGTTGCTAAACTATTTTGCTGATAAAATCGCCAGAGCCGCGCTGACAACACGTTTCTGTGTGTGTGTGAGTGGGAGAGCAGAGATAGGGGGATAAGAAGAGTATATGTGTTTCGTACATAATTAAACGTAATTTTGTGGGAAAAACATGGATATACAGTACTGTGCAAAAGTCTTAGGCACGTTGGTATTTTTTACACAAAAAAATGTTTTTAAGCCAGTTATTTATATCTTTTACTGTAGTGTGTCAGTAGGAAATATCAGTTTACATTTCCAAACATTCATTTTGCAATTAATTGTAATAATCCAGTGAGATTTTTTTTTATTTTTTTTATGCACAAGAAGTCTGACAGCAGCCGGTCTGATCTGATCTCACCATCATCGAGTCTGTCTGTGATTACATGAAGAAACAGAAAAAACTGAGACAGACTAAATCCAGCACTTGTTAGAATGCTTTAAAGTGAGAATGCTGTCAAAAATAATAACATAAATAGCTTTTATTTATGAATTAACTTCTATGAACTAAATCAAATGGATATTTGGGGTGACCACCCTTTGCGTTTAAAACGGCTTTTGTCGCCTGCATCTGTTCCTACACCTATTCATGGACGTTGCCTCAGTTCTTCTGGATTTAGTCTGTCTCAGTTTTTTCTGTTTCTTCATGTAATCACAGACAGACTCGATGATGGTGAGATCAGATCTCCATGTGGAGCATAGAGACTATTGTCAGACTCTTTATGCATACAAAAACCTCACTGGATTATTAAAATTAATGGCAATTAATTTATAAATGTAAACTGATATTTCCTACTGACACACTACAGCAAAAGATATAAAAAACTGGCTTAAACCCACTTTTTGTGTGTAAAAATACTAGCAAGCCTAAGACTTTTGCACAGTACTGTAATTAGTTGTTTTTATCCTATTGTTTACTATATTTATTTGGGTTTTGGTTCTTTTGCTGTTGTCGGCTGTAAGGACCTTTGGAATAACTGAAATCATTTGGCGGAGAGATATAGAACTGTAATGCGGTCAAGACCTGCGTTGAACTACGTTTGCCGTGCGTTTCCCTGAAAATAATTACGCCCCTTAGAACGTTCGTCAGCCAATCAGATGCAAGCATTCAGCCCCGTAGTATAAGTATATTATATTGCATTTCTGTCAATAGATCCTCATAAATACTACATACTGCACCTTTAAGGCCCAGGCTTACTTCATTTTTCGTGTTCAGCTCTGTCTTTCAAAGTGTACTCCTTTAGCCGTGAGCATGACTTTGCTTTCAAACGCTCAAGTCACTTGCACATGCGCTGTTGTACATGCACCGTCCACGCAGACACAAAATTTGGCTGCACGCAGACGTCATGCGGATCGATGTGGAACGCGGACGGCCAAAGTATACTTTGGGCTTTAGAATAGTGCATAAGTATGCAAATTGGGATTTGAATATTTGAATTTTCCCAATACGGGTGTAACACACAGTCATAACACACATTTTTTCCTCATTACAAAATTCTATATAACCTAGAGCAAATGCAGCTTTTATGAGTCACCTGTGTTTCATGATCTCCACAACATCCTCCGCATCACTTTGTGTAGCTTTTTCCCTGAGCTCAACACGAGCTCTCGCCTGCAGAGAGATAGAGAGAGAGAGAGAGAGAGAGAGACACCTTTTGATTGTCATGCAGTGCAGAGACACTAAATTATTATCCAGACCTCAAGAAATCAAAATAGTTTTTTTGCACTTTTTAGTTCATGTCTGTAATAATCAGACCAAAAGTACTGAAGCCTCATCTTGTTGGCAGGGTAATACACATTTTTATCTAACAAAATGCAAATAGTAACTCATGGGTTTGTTGGGCTGTGCCTGTGAAGCAGGGTTATTATCGTTAACTAAAACCAAAAGGCTAAACTAAAGGCTATTTTAAGAAAGAACAGGAATAGGTATGAACGCTTGTTTCCATCACCGAATAAAATAATTTAAAAAAAGATAATTGCGACTTTATCTCACAATTCAACTTTAAAACTCGCAATTGCGAGTTTATATCTAAAAGACAGAATTGTGCTATGTAAACTATAAATTCTATTTCTCAGAATTGCAACTTTCGCAATTGCAAGTTTATATTCAGACTTTTTACTCAGAATTGCGAGAAATTAACTTGCAATTGCTAGTTATAAACTCAGAATTGTGAGATAAAACCTTTTTTATTTTTTATGCCCTGGTAGAAACAAGCCTCCATATACACTGATCAGGCATAACATTATGACCTAATATTTTGTTGGTCCCCCTTTTGCTGCTAAAACTGACCCGTCGAGGCATGGACTCCACTAGACCCCTGAAGGTGTGTTGTGGTATCAGGCACTAAGATGTTAGCAGCTGATCCTTTAAGTCCTGTAAGTTGTGAGGTGGGGCCTCCATGGATCGGACTTGTTTGTTCAGCACATCCCACAGATGCTCGATTGGATTGAGATCTGGGGAATTTGGAGGCCAAGTCAACACCTCAAACTCGTTGTTGTGCTCCTCGAACCATTCCTGAACCATTTTTGCTTTGTGGCAGGGCGCATTATCCTGCTGAAAGAGCCCCAGCCACCAGGGAATACCGTTTCCATGAAAGGGTGTACATGGTCTGCAACAATGCTTAGGTAGGTGGTACGTGTGAAAGTAACATCCACATGGATGGCAGGACCCAAGGTTTCCCAGCAGAACATTGCCCAAAGCATCACACTGCCTCCGTCGGCTTGCCTTCTTCCCATAGTGCATCCTGGTGCCATGACAGGACAGGGGTCAGCATGGGCACCCTGACTGGTCTGCGGCTGTGCAGCCCCATACACAACAAACTGCGATGCACTGTGCATTCTGACACCTTTCTATCAGAACCAGAATTAACTTCTTGAGCAATTTGAGCTACAGTAGCTCGTCTGTTTGATCGGACCACACGGGCCAGCCTTCGCTCCCCACGTGCATCAATGAGCCTTGGCCGCCCATGACCCTGTCGCCGGTTCTCCACTGTTCCTTCCTTGGAGCACTTTTGATAGATACTGACCACTGCAGACCGGGAACACCCCACAAGAGCTGCAGTTTTGGAGATGCTCTGACCCAGTCGTCTAGCCATCACAATTTGGCCCTTGTCAAACTCACTCAAATCCTTACGCTTGCCCATTTTTCCTGCTTCTAACACATCAACTTTGAGGACAAAATGTTCACTTGCTGCCTAATATATCCCACCCACTAACAGGTGCCGTGATGAAGAGATAATCAGTGTTATTCACTTCACCTGTCAGTGGTCATAATGTTATGCCTGATCGGTGTAGGCAACGGCACCACTAAATTGAAAATTGCCAATGCTTGCCACCTCTGTGAGTCGAATGAGGGACTCCAGCTGGCGGGTGGTGATGGGCGTGCTGTCGGCTGTCTGGTTCTGTTTGCGCAGCTCCAGATAAAAGTCCTGCAGGACCTGCGCAGCCTCTGCGGAGAGGGACGGGTGAACGTAGTGCCGGGCGTAACCCACGTACTTCCGCAAGAGCTGGTGAGGGATGGGGTCAAAGTTCTCTCCAGGAACCACCTACGGATGAAAAATCAGAAATGAACATTATCACAGCTGTAATATACAGCACAGTAACAACAGATTTATAGTATGCATGCATTAATAAAACATACTGTACATACTGTAAATTAAGTCAATAATCAAAACATCATGCAGTAGTTGTTGTGCATTCAAATATGCATAAGCAATAGTAATAGTGATACTTGCATAAGGAAACATTATTAATGAAAGCTATTATGAATTAGTAACACAATATTCTCATTTGTTAACATTAGTTATGCATTGAATTAACATGAATTAACAATGAGCAATATTTTATACATCATTTATTAATCTTTTTTAGTAATAATAATAATACTACATACAAATTTTGTTAGTCAATAACACAATTGTTCATTGTTTTATGTTAGACAGTACATTAACTAATGTTAACAGATACAACTTTCGATTTTGAAATGAAGCATATTAATAAATGTAGAAATTAACATTAAGATGAATAAATGCTATAGAAGTACTGTTCCTATTAAAACATGAAACCTTACTATGAACATTAATATGAAGGATTAGTAATAGAACTGGTCCAGAAAAGGTACAAAAAAATCATAAATAAACATACAACACTTAGTAGTTGTTATAATTCAGATATGTATGACAAATAGTAATTAAGCAAAGTGCAAATACTTTTATGTTATTAATGAAAGTTATTAGGAAGTTAGTAAGTCTCATTTGTTAACATTAGTTATTGCATTAACTAACATGCGCAATGTTTTTTCCCCAGCATTTGTTAATCTTTGTTAATGTTAATTTAAAAAATACAGTTGTTCAGTGTTTGTTCATGTTAGTTCACAGTGCAATAATAATAAAGTAAATGCAGAAATGAACTAAATAAGATTAATGAATGCTGTAGTTAACAAATAAAGTGTTACCATAAAGGGGTAGCAATAGAATTGGTTAAGAAAAGAAGAGAAGGCGAATGTTACTTTGAGTCTGTCTGAAAGCGGTTTCTCCGAGGAGACCTCCAGAATGGAGATGCTGGACTCCTGCGTACTGTAGCGTGTGACCGCAGCACTGCTGACCGCACCGTTCTTCCCTGCTCGCATGGCCATCACGTGCTCGGACAGCAGGTGGTCGTGGTCCTCATTCGGGGTGTCCAACAAGATGAAGACCAGATCAAACCTGGACAGCAGGGCACTTCCCATTCTAGAGTGACACAGGAAACACTTTTAACTTATTATGCCCTTTTACAAAGTCTTGATGTTGTTTTTGATCTCTACTAGAACAGGTTTTTATGCTTGAATGTTCAAAAAACACATTTTTCCCACATTTGTCATTGTTGCAGCTCCTCTCTTCCCAGTCTGTCAGTAACGCTCCGTTTAGTTCCTGTCTCTATGAAGCCCCTCCTTCTGAAAAGCACACTGTGCTCTGATTGGTCCGCTGGACCGTGTGTTGTAATTGGTCAAGCACTTCAAGCACCCTTACCATAACTGCCAGTTTCAACACACTACTAACTAACTCAACCAGGCCCCGCCCCTTTATTCTGCATATTAATTATTTAAATGAGGAATGCTGTGACGTGTTGGTTCCCGGAAGAAACTCAAGACTACAATGGAGGCGTTTCAGGGAGTTCAGAAACACTGACACTGATATAGAGAACAACTTTCGACACTTTGCAAAGCTTTTTCATTCTCAAAGAGCAACATTACACACTAAAGAAATATGAACATGGAAAAAAGCTTAACAGGTCCTCTTTAACACAACAGTGTGAAGAAACATTTAAAATATTACGAAGCAAATAGTTATAATGATGATGAAACAAATAAAGACATATCCAGTTAATAAATCGCAGTACATTAAGACATTACATTTTGTATTACAAGTTTTCTGAAATGTTGTTTAATTATGTAAAATGAACTTATTTGCATACTCCAGCACAGAAATCTGAACACTGGAAAACGGCAGGTTTAAAATTAATTTCATTTTGTTGACACATTAGAGTTAAAGGTTAGTACAGAGGGATTTTGGATATTCCTCTTTATCACTCCATAAATCAGAAATAATATATAATGTATATGTACTGATGCTAACAAGGTTGTGCTGTTGAGGCTCGCGCAGCCTCTCGAGGAGAAATCAAAACAAATGAGGGCAGCTCATACACAGAAACTCAGTTAACATACTGCGGTAAAAATTCAAAATGTGGAGTTTTTATATTTATAACATATGATACAGTTAAGTAACATCACACGACCAAGAGTGCCGTTTTCCTGAACAACATCAAGATTTAAAATGTGACACTGATTTCAAATTCAATAAACAGTTAATTAATATTAAGTCACTTACATTTTAGACGCAATATTGACTTTTTTTGTCCTATTTCAGCAGTGAAAATATTTCCAAACAAAGATCACAGCAGAACCATAACACATCTCACAGCAACAGTGTGTCACTGAATGATTCAGCGTTTAATCAAAGATTCAATGACCCATTCATAAAGGACTGCCTCATTCTTGAATGAATCAGCTGTTTGAACGAATCGACTCAATGACTCACTCATTAAGACGGTCACCTGTCGCCACCTACTGGCGGTTTAGTTTCATGTTTAAACACTTTCCAACATTTCTTATTTGTATATTGAACACATATTTAAAACAATCTCATAACATTATTTAATGCATATGTTGTAATTTTTCAGTGTAAATTAATCTGATTGGTAACACAGCCCTATCGTGTCTTATTCTAATTTAATTTATTGATCAAATGTAAGAATATAAAAATGTAAGCTGAAGCATAGCCTATATTTAATAAAATTAGGGGGAAAAAATGCCCTTTATAAAGTAGACATGTGCCAGATATACGATATATCACGATAATAAACATGCACAATATTGTTATTGAGGGAACTTCAAAATACTGTGAATAATAATTTATTACGAATTATTAATATTTTTTGAATGCATTTTAAGAATACTTTACCCATCAACCGTTTAAAATGATCAACACCGCTGTATGCTGCGTCAAAGAGAAACGCGCACTGATGTAAACAAACCCAACACGCGTGAGCAGCGCATGGCCGGACGAGTGAAGGAGACGCGCTGAATAAAAGTGCACATTCACACATTTTTTAACTAAAGTTAACAAAGAATAATAACTTTGTAACAAATGTAGCTATTGCTCATTGTTATTGTTAGTTAAAGCATTAACTAACGTTAACTAATGAGACCTTATTGTAAAGTGATACCTATTGTTCTTTATAATTCTTTAATCTGTTTGAAACATCTGTTTACTTTATACATTTTTGTGTATTGATTTATTGTATTTATATGTTCAGAGTTCTTTTTGTTAGAAGAAAAAGTTATTAAACCTGTTATGGTATGACAACACTTTTTTTTTGCAACTTATTTCAATATCGTGATAATACCGTATACCGCGATAAAAGCTTCAGCAATTAATCGCAACATGAATATTTGATACCGTCACATGCCTATTATAAAGTTAAAATATCACAAACATGCAGATTTAAATATGTCAAAGCTGATTGAACACTGGTGAGAATATTGCTTCAGAATAAAAAAAATGTTTTCATTTTTTCCAGGCAAATTTTTAACACGGACAAGTGAACGACAGGTTTACTTGTCCAAAGAACAAGCCCATGGACAGGCTTAATGCTGAGCCCTGCAATAAAATAAACACTTAAATGTGTATTTTGGATGTTTTATTTCCACTAGTCTGAAAGTAAACATGTTATGGAAGCAAAATGGCTCAAAATTTACCAGTGGTTGAAAAAAAAACAATGGTTTTGCCTGTAGTCGTGTGTAGCCTTATGTTTTCAAATCTAACGTCTGACATTATTAAAGGCAGCTTGGCAGCTGAAGTGTTTATTATTATTAATTTATTAAACATTATCATATTGTTTTTGCTGATCTTTCATAAACCATTAGCTACTCAGGATTACTGGTGCGTTTACAAGTCTACTTGTTGCATATCGCTTTATCTTAAACCCAATAAACTTTATAATCAATGTACATTTTCTTTAGTATTATTAGAAGGCGTTCACTCACTTCAGGTTCTCAGAGACAGTCTTGGCTTTATTGTAATGCCCTCCGGCAGGATTGGCGGCTGCGATGATGGAGGTTCGAGCAGGAAGGGTGCAGACAATCCCAGCTTTAGCCAGACTGATGCTCTGCTGCTCCATGGCCTCCAGAAGAGCCTGATGCTGACTGCCCATCTTATCAAACTCATCAATGCAACAGATGCCTGGAGAAATTAATAAACTCACTGTTTTTAAATGAATATACCCAGGTAACACTCTTCCACATTGTGAATGGATTTGGAAGACTATGTTTCTCAAAATATGGACTTCACTTCAGTTTAAAAACCTTGATCTCCCAACACCAGCGCTCCAGCCTCAAGAGCGTAGTCTCCCGATCCGCTGTCCCGGGACAGAGATACAGTCAGTCCTGAGGTGGTGGTCGTGTTTCCACAAACATATACACCCCGTGGAGCCACATTACACACAGCCTGGACATACACACACACACACACACACATAATGCATTTTAATAACCTTACAATCATCTGACTGGGTGATAAATGCATTAGAAGGGCTAATATTATCATGTACCTGTAACATCTGACTTTTACCAAGTCCAGGGTCTCCAACGATAAGCATATGTGGGTCTCCTCTTATTGGGATACGATTTTTATCGTCAACATACTTCTGACATCCGCCAAAAAGAGCCAGAGCCAATCCTGCTTTAACAAGCTGAGAAAACACAGGGAGAGCAGACAAGTTAAAGAAGTCATGCCATTTTATAGTATCATTTACTAAATCTAAGCTGCAAAAACGAGACAGGAATAATGATTCAAGTTAAATAAGAACACAATATTTGGACACTCACCAAATGGCCATAAATGGCAGGACAAAGAGAGCTGCAATTAAATGGACAAAGTCACATTAGCTTCTTCATTGATCATACACAGTATATGCAACTAGTGAAGATGCTATGTTATTAAGATGTTAAGTCTAATTATTACACGGCTCTGTGGAATACTTGATTCTGATTGGTCGATCGCACCATACAGCAGTAACAACTGGTAAAAACTGATAACACAGGCTCATCCGGGTAACTGAAGTCGGCGCTGTACCAGGGCTCGACAGTGCGACCATTTCACTTGAATTTGCGACTAAAAATAGATGTGCGAACTGAACAATATTTTGGAGCACGTGTGCGAATAAAAAAAATCCCAGCAGATCAGTTTTCTTAAATGTAAGATCATCAGTCTTCAATACCTTAAATCAGTGTTTTCCAACCCTGTTCCTGGAGGCACACCAACATTACCCATATTCCAACTCTTCCTGAACAAACACACCTGAATTAACTCATCAGCTCGTTAGTAGACTTCAAGACGGGGAGATAAAGGGGTTAGATGAGGGAGACATCCAAAATGTGCACTGTTGGTGTGCCTCCAGGAACAGGGTTGGTATTAAACTAAATAGATTATTAAACTTCAAAAGGCTATGATTTCATTAAATAAATGTGAGCGCATCACGTTTCAAAGCCTGAACTTGAAGTAAACAGCGCTTTAGATCAGTTCGCGATCACATTTATGCCAAGCGAATGCTTATGAACTAATGCTGATCCATTATGAAAATGTTTATTTTACTGTGTTTATGTTGTAATATGTTGTATACGGTTGTAAGAACGCATATTTTATCTCCCTAATCTGAATTTAAATGAGCAGCTGCATTAATAAAGCATAGACATTTCAAAAATAAGAGTCCCGGTGTGTTTCAGGCTTGTTTATAAATAAATCCAATTTCCATCCTGGTTATTGTTTGGTTACACAAACTGTGTGTCATTTTATTTAATTTCCATTTAATTTAAAGTAAACTATTTTAGCTTTTGTCTGGGATGCCCCATCACAGGAAGGAAAGACTAAGAACATAATTTGACACATATTATTAAATATATAGATTTTACTAGCATCAGTGTTATTATAGTTAACAAAAACTAAAACCATAAGAAAAATCGCTTTACTTGAAATAAATGTTAACTGACATAAAATAAAATATAAAAAAAAAAACTTAAACTTTTCTTATTTTCATTTAGTTGGAATTAACCTGTTATTTAGTTTCATTAACCTGATGTACCAAACTAAAACTGAAATAAAAATTAATAAAAACTATACAGACATTTTTAAAAATAACAAATGAAAAAATAACAAAAAAAAAAGACAAAACAACAAAATTACTAAAAGTTTTAACTAAAATTAAATGAATTCAAAATATTAACAAAAACTATATAGTATCTCAGTGATACTAAAACACTATGGCAAAATGTTACAGTGTCTTTTATACACTCACCTAAAGGATTATTAGGAACACCTGTTAAATTTCTCATTAATGCAATTATCTAATCAACCAATCACATGGCAGTTGCTTCAATGCATTTAGGGGTGTGGTCCTGGTCAAGACAATCTCCTGAACTCCAAACTGAATGTCAGAATGGGAAAGAAAGGTGATTTAAGCAATTTTGAGCGTGGCATGGTTGTTGGTGCCAGACGGGCCGGTCTGAGTATTTCACAATCTGCTCAGTTACTGGGATTTTCACGCACAACCATTTCTAGAGTTTACAAAGAATGGTGTGAAAAGGGAAAAACATCCAGTATGCGGCAGTCCTGTGGGCGAAAATGCCTTGTTGATGCTAGAGGTCAGAGGAGAATGGGCCGACTGATTCAAGCTGATAGAAGAGCAACTTTGACTGAAATAACCACTCGTTACAACCGAGGTATGCAGCAAAGCATTTGTGAAGCCACAACACGCACAACCTTGAGGCGGATGGGCTACAACAGCAGAAGACCCCACCGGGTACCACTCATCTCCACTACAAATAGGAAAAAGGGGCTACAATTTGCACAAGCTCACCAAAATTGGACAGTTGAAGACTGGAAAAATGTTGCCTGGTCTGATGAGTCTCGATTTCTGTTGAGACATTCAGATGGTAGAGTCAGAATTTGGCGTAAACAGAATGAGAACATGGATCCATCATGCCTTGTTACCACTGTGCAGGCTGGTGGTGGTGGTGTAATGGTGTGGGGGATGTTTTCTTGGCACACTTTAGGCCCCTTAGTGCCAATTGGGCATCGTTTAAATGCCACGGCCTACCTGAGCATTGTTTCTGACCATGTCCATCCCTTTATGACCACCATGTACCCATCCTCTGATGGCTACTTCCAGCAGGATAATGCACCATGTCACAAAGCTCGAATCATTTCAAATTGGTTTCTTGAACATGACAATGAGTTCACTGTACTAAAATGGCCCCCACAGTCACCAGATCTCAACCCAATACAGCATCTTTGGGATGTGGTGGAACGGGAGCTTCGTGCCCTGGATGTGCATCCCACAAATCTCCATCAACTGCAAGATGCTATCCTATCAATATGGGCCAACATTTCTAAAGAATGCTTTCAGCACCTTGTTGAATCAATGCCACGTAGAATTAAGGCAGTTCTGAAGGCGAAAGGGGGTCAAACACAGTATTAGTATGGTGTTCCTAATAATCCTTTAGGTGAGTGTATATATAAATGCAGAAATAGTTAGTCGGGCCCCTAAAGTTTCTAAATGCGCTCCTTGGGGAAAAAAGTAAGCGTCAAGCCCTGTATATGTTTTGCGTTTGGTGAGCTAATAAAATATTAAAATATTTAGTTATGGATTATAAGATAACAAACAGGTAAGATTTTAAAACTGTTTCATCTCATATCAATATCTCTTATCCCCATAATTATTATGTGACGAAACGCCGTGTAATAAATGGTACACCTCTACTGTACCATATCCCTTAAAAACAAATGAAAATAATGACTTTATTCAACAATTTCGTTCTAGCCTGTGTCATGTAAATACGATGTAAATTCAGTGCAGCTCCTGTATCATCTCGAGAGCGCTGCACTGTGTTTATAACGTCAACAGCGTAGGAGACTGACACAGGCTAGACGAAATTGTTGAATAAAGTTGTTATCTTAATTTGTGTTCTGAAGATGAACTTAAAGGTCTTACGGGTTTGAAACGACATGAGGGGGAGTAATTAATGACAGAATTTTCATTTTTGGGTGAACTATCCCTTTAAATATCTGTCTAGTTTGAGTTTGCCGCTTGCTAGCAACTGTTTAAGTCAATATTTTGAGTCAAATTATTTACTTATGTGGCAAGTAGCTGTGTAATGGGTGGGATAATGTACATCCATCCAGTTGTTATCGCAGAATTAACCCCTTCAGGCTGATGCAAGACCTGATCACTCTATCAAGGTTTATTCTGCGATAGCAACCGGCTGGATGTACTTTATCCCTTACATGTTACTCACTTCACTAAGAGTTTAAAAAGGTCCTCTTGCGCTTGGATCTCTTGGATGGCGTAGAGATCTTTGATGGAGAACTCCACTGAAGGTCCCTGGCCCTCAGATTCAGACGCGGCTTTGCTTTTCTGACCCTTCGAGTTGCTGACCGAATTTGCCTGAATGTACAACAGGAACATACACTTGTCCTTCTTGTTTCTGCCACTTCCTGAAAAAAGACACAAACACAAATCATGGAATACAACAGTCTTTTAATGTTATTTTATCCAGGACTGGATAATTAATAATGCAAGTTTTAATGTGCTGTTATAGGACACAACAAGTCTAAAAAGCAGTCCATCACTTTCACCTAACGTTATTGGACAAAATAATATTGGTCATAAAAGCTTATTACACAGCTACTTCCCAAATAAATAAAGATGGTAATAGGGAGAAGAATGGGACCGGGAAAAGGTGGATTCAAACTCAGGTCAGCCACATTAAAAACTTTATTTACTTTATTAAAACTTTGTCCTAACTTTCCTGTTACCACATTTTCTTTACTACACCTTCCTCTTCCTAAACTGGGGGCTGGGGGTAATATCGGCTTTGTGTAATTCGTCTGTTTTGTTGTCATGTTGACTTTTCGCAGTCATGTTGGAACTGGAAGGGGCAATCCCTAAACTGTTCCCACAGTTTGGGAGCATGAAATTGTCCAAAATGTCTTGATATGCTGAAGCATTAAGAGTTCCTTTCACTGGAACTAAGGGGCCAAGCCCAACCCCTGAAAAACAACCCCACACCATAATCCCCCCTCCACCAAACTTTACACTTGGCACAATGCAGTCAGGCAAGTACCGTTCTCCTGGCAACCGCCAAACCCAGACTCGTCCATGGGATTGCCAGACAGAGAAGCGTGATTGGTCACTCCAGAGAACACGTCTCGACTGCTCTAGAGTCCAGTGGCGGCGTGCTTTACCCCACTGCATCCCACGCTTTGCATTGCTCTTGGTGATGTAAGGCTTGGATGAGCTGCTCGGCCATGGAAACCCATTCCATGAAGCTCTCTACACACTGTTCTTGAGCTAATCTGAAGGCCACACGAAGTTTGGAGGTCTGTACCTACTGACTCTGCATAAAGTTGGCGACTTCTGCGCACTGTGACCCTCAGCATGCGCTGACCCCGCTCTGTGATTTTACGTGGCCTATCACTTCGTGGCTGAGTTGCTGTTGTTCCCAATTGCTTCCACTTTGTTATAATACCACTAACAGTTGAGCGTGGAATATTTAGTAGTGAGGAAATTTCACGAATGGACTTATTGCACAGGTGGCAACCTATCACGCTTGAGTTCACTGAGCTCCTGAGAGCGACCCATTCTTTTACAAATGTTTGTAGAAGCGTCTGCATGCCTAGTGCTTGATTTATACACCTGTGGCCATGAAGTGATTAGAACACCTGAATTCAATGATTTCAAGGGGTGTCCCAATACTTTTGGCAATATAGGGTAAATAAATAAATATAATATATCATTTTGAGTCAAAGTAATTTTATTATGTGGAGGGTTATAACAGCTCAACACAAAGAGCAGCAAATGTGACCATCATCTAGTAACCGAGTCGGACAGAAGGCCACCCGAGGCTGTCCTGTTTCCACAGACCATTGAGGTCAGATTTTAAAAATAGCACCAGACTGTAATATGGACACATTTCTGAGCTTGCTAATTTAATGAGTTTTGTTGATAAGAAATTGGCTTAAGAATCTGAGTAGCACCAGCTTCATGCATATGAGTCTAAAGATCTTTGGACTGACAGTGTGGACAATGTCTCATACCCTCTTCACTGGACACTTTAATGACCCCTGTGATGGTGACCATGTCTCCAGGCACACAACTGTCCACCAGGTCCTGCGTGAGCTCACATTCAATGGTGCGTGGAATTCGACCGGACTCACGCTGGTCCCCTGACATCATTTCCTGAACCCTGCAAAGAGCACAGGAGGAGAAATCATGGCAATGAGGGATGGTGTCCTCTTCACATCTCACACCAAAGTGCTGCAATTGTTAACCAAAACTATAAAAAAATGGAAATCAAGCTCAAACTAAATAAAATATAAATATTAGATAAAACAAAAAACAACTCACTGAAATAAAATAAGTTGTAATATTATAAGTTGCTATATAGAAATATTATTTAAATAAACTAATAAAAATGACAAAACAAATGACTAAAAATTAAACTAAATTAAAATTATAACTGAAAATATACAAATATAAAAGCCAATTTCAAAGTATTAATGAATACTTAAAACAACACTGGCAAACAATCATCAGAATTATTTTATAATAGAAATGAATTAAAAAAATTAATTCTCATGAAAGGATAGCTGAACATATTTGATGATGACTATTTTACATGGCATTTACACTGAAAAAGGAGAAAACATGTATTAATAAAGGAATATGAAACAGGTCCCGCTCAGGCACAATTATACATTTTCATACTTTATTGTTTGCCAGTCGACAGTGAGTGTGAAAGGTGAACTTCTGTTTGGCGTGAATGACCGTCCACGACATTCAGCCTGTAAACACTGGAGAAGAAAATAATAAACATGTGTGACGTCACTAAATACAGCAACAGTGACATTTACTACTTACTATGTGCAATGTCTAATTTTATATGTATTGTTTACAGATTATCTTTCTTTTCTCTGTAATTTTCCTAGTAGACATATTGAAATTAGTTTTCTTTCCACTGAATAAAATAAAATATAGATACTACATAAATATGGGTGGAATGGCACTAAACTAATATAACTTGTTAAACATATTATACACAAGTAATGTCGGCTGAAGTTGAAAGCACACTACCTTAGTTGGTATGGTGTATTTCCCATCAGGCAGTGTGACGCTCTGTGTGTCTCCACAGCTGTTACAGACGAATGCCAGCTTACTGCAGAGCGGTTTAATGTTACTCACTCTCACCACGGTTCCTCTGATCGCAACAAACTTGCCATATAAATTCGCTCTCAGACTTTTCAAAGGAGTCAGTGGATCATAGTTATACACCCTAAAAGAGAGAGAGAGAAACAAAAACAAGAAATGAAAACACTTTTCTTTTCTTTTTTATTCAGCACAAAATGTAACTATCACCCAGCTCTATATATAAAGTTGGCTATATAAGCATTTACAACTTTATCAGCATAGAGTATACCAGTGTATACTAGGGTGATATATACTATATATCAAATCTCAACTGCTTGATTGCTTGTATCGTCACAAAATGTAAATTATATTTGGTTAGTTGACAAATATGCTTTTTTTTGTTAAAAAAAAAAAAAAAAAACCTTTGTATTTAGTGTGAACTCTGATGTTTGAGGAAATATAAGGGATCACTAATTTTGTCAATTCTTTCACTGTTTTTTGAACATTTTACTGAAATGTGTCCTATGGTGTGACAGCAACAATTAAGATTATAGGGGTGTCGTACCAAAAGACAACCAAAAAGTTAAATATTTGAACAATTCTGAGACAAAAACGTACCATGTGCACATCCCATGGGCTACATGACCTTTTAAACTTTATTTAATTGCCCGATTTAAAATCAGGATATGGTGTCACACCGGAGGACATGGTTTTCAGTGACAAAATATATCAAGTTCCTACACGTTTAGAAATATATGGATGAAAAAATGATTGCCATTTACTAAAATAGACAAAATTATGCCTGAGGTATTTATTAACATGTCTGCTTTTCTGTTTAATTTATAAAAGTTGTAATTTATTGAACCATGCTTGAGACAGTCACACCATAGGATAATTTTGAGGTCAAATTTACAGGTTAAATTTGGCTCAAAAATGTAAAAAATCTAATAACAAAGCAGATTTTTATATCAACAGGTCCATGTAAGACAGGGGTGTCCAGTCCTACTCCTGGAGGGCCACTGTCCTTCAGAGTTTAGCTCCAACCCCAATTAAACACACCTGAAACAGCTAATCAAGGGTATTACTAGGCATACTAGAGACTTCCCTTACGAAAAATAACCATGGTTTTATTATAGTAAGAGTGTAGTAACCATGGTTTTTTGGCTAATTGATTACCATTTATATAACCACAGTTTTACCACAAATACCATGGTTAAACTATGGTTAATTTGTGGTTACCATGGTTTAACTACAATAACCATGGTTTTTTGGTTTTATTTGTAGTAAAACCATGGTTCATTTTTGTAAGGGTTCCAGCAGGCGTTGAGGCAAGCTGGAGCTAAACTCTGCAGGACAGCGGCCCTCCAGGACCGAGTTTGGACACCCCTGATGTAAGACAAAGAAATGTTTAACCGATTTACTGCATTTTAAATTATGACAATACTAATTCTATTAATTTTTATCTTGTGTGACAGTGAAAATGCCATGTCACGTCAACAACCCATTTAGCTCTAATTTGCTAAAAGCAACTATAAGGTATGAAGATATTAAGATATTTTAAACATTAACATCATGGTTTACTGTAAAGCTCCTTTTAAACCATGTGCATTGTGAAATATACAAATACATTTGACTTGACTTTATTCATAAAGGCAAGTAAACAGTCTCACCTGGCGCTGATATGCGGGATGTTGATTATGGGCCGTACGCCTGCGGGAAGCTCCTCCTGCCCCTGCAGTTCTGCTGCATGTTTCTCCAGATCCACAGTCAGCACCTGCGGAGAAAGATTCAATTATTTCAGCTTGATCTTTAGAGATTTTGACATAATGTTTAACTGAAAACAGTCAAATGTAAATGCATACAAAACCCACCTTATGAATTGCCACACCCAAGCAGTCCAGGATCTTCTCAGGCATTTCTTTAAGATCTTTGGTAAGATCGGGTAAATTGTGTGAAATCTGTTTGTTGGACAGAAGATCTTTGTAGTCCACCAAAATGCTGCCTTTCCTTTCAATCTCATCCTGAGTGTTTGAAAAAAATCCAAAATGAGTATTTAGTTTTTCAACACTGGAAATAGTGAAAAATCACACTATGACTTCTGATACCTTATCATAAAGATCCATCTGCGACGTGAAGTACCGCTCAAACACTTTTATCTTCTCAACATAAGGTGAACTTTCAACAAATCCTGGAAAAGGAACAAACGTAAATCAGACTATTGCAATCATAAATCAAAATCAAGAAGATATTAAGACATATACACTCACCTAAAGGATTATTAGGAACACTTGTTCAATTTCTCATTAATGCAATTATCTAATCAATCAATCACATGGCAGTTGCTTTAATGCATTTAGGGGTGTGGTCCTGGTCAAGACAATCTCCTGAACTCCAAACTGAATGTCAGAATGGGAAAGAAAGGTGATTTAAGCAATTTTGAGCGTGGCATGGTTGTTGGTGCCAGACGGGCCGGTCTGAGTATTTCACAGTCTGCTCAGTTACTGGGATTTTCACGCACAACCATTTCTAGAGTTTACAAAGAATGGTGTGAAAAGGGAAAAACATCCAGTATGCGGCAGTCCTGTGGGCGAAAATGCCTTGTTGATGCTAGAGGTCAGAGGAGAATGGGCCGACTGATTCAAGCTGATAGAAGAGCAACTTTGACTGAAATAACCACTCGTTACAACCGAGGTATGCAGCAAAGCATTTGTGAAGCCACAACACGCACAACCTTGAGGCGGATGGGCTACAACAGCAGAAGACCCCACCGGGTACCACTCATCTCCACTACAAATAGGAAAAAGGGGCTACAATTTGCACAAGCTCACCAAAATTGGACAGTTGAAGACTGGAAAAATGTTGCCTGGTCTGATGAGTCTCGATTTCTGTTGAGACATTCAGATGGTAGAGTCAGAATTTGGCGTTAACAGAATGAGAACATGGATCCATTATGCCTTGTTACCACTGTGCAGGCTGGTGGTGGTGCTGTAATGGTGTGGGGGATGTTTTCTTGGCACACTTTAGGCCCCTTAGTGCCAATTGGGCATCGTTTAAATGCTGGCCTACCTGAGCATTGTTTCTGACCATGTCCATCCCTTTATGACCACCATGTACCCATCCTCTGATGGCTACTTCCAGCAGGATAATGCACCATGTCACAAAGCTTGAATCATTTCAAATTGGTTTCTTGAACATGACAATGAGTTCACTGTACTAAAATGGCCCCCACAGTCACCAGATCTCAACCCAATAGAGCATCTTTGGGATGTGGTGGAACGGGAGCTTCGTGCCCTGGATGTGCATCCCACAAATCTCCATCAACTGCAAGATGCTATCCTATCAATATGGGCCAACATTTCTAAAGAATGCTTTCAGCACCTTGTTGAATCAATGCCACGTAGAATTAAGGCAGTTCTGAAGGCGAAAGGGGGTCAAACACAGTATTAGTATGGTGTTCCTAATAATATCTTTAGGTGAGTGTATATCCCACAGGTCAATAATACATTCTTAAACATAATGGAAATGAAAAGATTAAAAACCTTCAGAAAAATAGAGTCGCCATCCTTTGTATGGACATGTGATATCAAGGGTTGCTTGACTTACACGAGCCTGACTAACTTGTGGAGTAAATCCTGTGGAGTAAAAACAACAACATGCATAATAATAAAAATAGTAATAAATTATAATTTCTTAAATACAACATTATTACTATAATTAATTAGATTTAATTTGTTTCCTAGTTCAGTTAGTTTTCTAATCTAGCTTTTAAAGGTATAGTTCACTCACAAATTACAATTTTCCATTCTAGGTGGGTATGACTTCTTTCTTTCAGCCAAACACAATTGAGTTATATTAAAATATATCCTGGCTCTTCCGAGCTTTATAATGGGGGTCGAGATTTTGGAGTCCAAAAAAGTGCATCCATCCATCATAAAAATAATCCATACGACTCCAGGGGCGTTTTTGTAAGAAAAAAATATCCATATTTATAACTTTATAAACTATAATCGCATTATACGCGAGTCTAGTTATAGCAGAAGAATGACCTCTGACCCGACGGCAGACGTATTGACGAACGAGGAAGCGCAGAGGAACGAGCAAAACAAAACACCAGGCACAAATTAGTCTAAAACGAGAAGTTTTAAAGAGAAATGAGTTTGTTGTCCAGCCCAATTTGTTTGAACCGCGAGAGGTGTCTACTCTCACCTAAGTTTATGCTACGTTACCAGAACCCAGTGATGATAGTTTATATAAGTATCATATATTATTTCACAAAAACGCATCGCTTCACTTCAGAAGGCCTTTATTAAATCTCTGAAGCCGTATGGATTACTTTTATGATGGATGGATGTGCTTAAAAATCTATGGTACCATGCACTCCCATTATAAAGCTTTATTATAACTCAGATTGTGTTCGGCTGAAAGACCTAGGATGGCTTGAGGATGAGTAAATAATGGGATAATTTTTTAACCTTTAATAAACCTGCCATTGTATACTATGAATACTGTTGGCTTTGTGACTAATTGCTCATGTTTTTCTTTTGCTTTGGATAAAATGCATAAATGTATAAAATGTGTGTCAATAAACACAAGCAACCCAACTGTTAAGACGCTTACTATTTTGTGTATTGTTGGTGGAATAGTTCCCTCCTCCTCCTCTGCTCCACTGACGGCCTCTCCAGCCACTGTACTGACCACCATTCCATCCTCTTCCTCCTCTCCATCCTCTTCCTCCAGCAGCTGAGCTGTTTCCACCCCTCCATGACCCTCGGTCAGCGCCCTGACTGCTCATCCTTCACCCTCTAAAGTCTGAAAGCAAAATCACAACAAATAAAGCTATCAACGTGCCACAGAAACATCCTAATATAGATCAATTTAAACGATACACAGAATAAAATCAATACACACCTGCTATGTTACTGACACTTTAACATGTATTATAATGACTGAACACGTATCTAATATTTTTCTAAAACATAAAGAGACTAAAATTAATCAGTTCTAGAATGAGTCAAATAATGACACACAATCTCTGTGTTTGGACTATTTAACTGTTGTTTCTAACTTTACAACGGCTCCAATTAACTTTATAAGAATGAATGTGGGGGAAAAGAATATAAACTGAGGAAAATATTCGACAAATATTTTATTAAAGAAAGATATTTTAACAGATAGTGTACTTACAGCCACTGTTTGTTTACTTCCTCACAGGCTTCAAGTTTGGCGCTAATCATGACGCCACTTCCGGACATGCGCAGAGCCGTAAATATCGTTTTTTTGCTGTTGTTGTATTTTATTTATTTATATTAGTTTTCTTTCGAAGCTACATTTAAATCCGATTTATTTATTTATTTTGACCAAATACACTCTTTAGGATTTATTTTAAAACTTTTAATTCTTTCTTTTTTTTCATATTTAAATTCTTTAATTTGTATATTTCCGTATTTATTGATTTCATGCATTTCTTTACCCGTTTATGATAATAAGGGGACGTAGCTGCGTCTTCATTTATTTATTTATTTATTTATTTATTGCATAACAAGAACACACATACAGATTATCTATTACATTCATAATAGCAACAGAAAGAATAAAAAAATTAATAAAATAAACTATACAAAAAATTCCAAAAAGATTCTTTTGCATCTTTTAGGGCCTCAATATAATGTTTAAGTTTTAAGTTTTAAAGTTTTAATTTTTCAATTTTAAATAGTATAATGTTAGGTTTATTATTTGTCCATTTCTGTTTGTGTATATGTTAACCACTGCACATAATTTTGCTTCAAGCTCTTATTTTTGTATAACAAAAATATATCTTTACCAGATGTGAATTTAAATATCAGATATTCACTGCGTCTTCATTCATGTATAATAAGAGGGCGTGGCTACGTCTTTCAGCCAAATAGTGTCGCAGTTCCTCCTTCATGAACGCGCATCATCAGCATCACCCGACAGCAGGAGGAGGAGGAGGAGGCGAGCATCCTTCATGATTCTGCATTAAAGCCGCACTCTATATCAACAAACACCGGGCCTTTACCGATCCAACAGCAGCTTCAACGCCACACATTAAATCATGGATAATTCCGGGAAGGAGAAGGAAGCCATGCAGCTGATGGCAGAGGCGGATAAAAAAGTCAAATCATCGGGTTCATTCCTCGGAGGGATGTTCGGGTGAGACAGCAATGATGCTAGTCACGATCTGACATTCAAAGACATCCAATGTCCTGTAGCATTATCAAATAGCAGAATGAAAATACCTTATTATTAGTGCTTTTTATACCCTAGCACGTATAAAAATGAGCTGATGCGTTTCTTAACATGTCCAATGTCAAATATTTTCTATGTTGCGCCTTACACACCGCTTTGTACTGAACTATTCATTTTGAAATTGCCTTTAAATCCCGTAATGAAGGAAATGTTGATGTTTTCACAGGGGAAATCATAAGGTTGAGGATGCATGTGAAATGTATGCCAGAGCTGCCAACATGTTCAAGATGGCCAAAAACTGGAGTGGTATGCACAAGTCATTTCACAATTTATATGTATAGTGATTATTTCACTAAATGCTTAATTTTGTAATGCCTTTGGAATATTATTAGATAGATTCACTCCACAGCATCATTTGACTGGCCATCTTTGTGCTCTAGTTCATTTTAAGTGGTCTTACTGCCGTACACCGGTGTGTATTTAAGCGTTCACCCTGCCTCTGAAGAGTTGTGTCATTATTGTCAGTGATCTAAAGATTGATGTGTTTCGCTGTTGTAGCTGCAGGCAGTGCTTTCTGCCAAGCTGCAAGACTTCACATGCAGATGCAGAACAAACTGGACTCGGCCACCAGCTTTGTTGATGCTGGAAATGCTTATAAGAAGGCAGATCCTCAAGGTGAGAGAGCATAAAATGGCACTGGGACCTATGATGGTGTTTAAACATAAATGGTTCAAACCCACCCACTCTTTTTTTAATCCCCATAAATCATAAGCAGTGTCTCAGAATAAGCCGTTTGCAGATTCTAGCAGTGTGACATCACATATGCTTAGGCCCCGCCCACGACTGCTGACAGACCCCGCCCTATTAGCATAGACCCCGCCCCTCAGTGAGCTGTACACAGTCTGCCATGTTTAGCGCTCTTATTAAAGCTACAATTATTCAGTCAAGAGCAATGAGTGATTTTCTGTTTTTCTTTTGTTGTTTGATTCATATTAACAGCAGATATAGCAGTACTGTATTATGCTGCTGTCATTTTAATACACAGATCTAATATACATATTATGTGAACTGTGTGTATTTGACAGTTTAAGCGCAATAAGACATGAAAGAGAACTTAGTTTAATAATCACGGGACACGCCGTCTGACATCCAGCTTTCTGTGCACAAGCTGTAAAGGCTCCGCCCTCTTCTGCATTTAAAGATACATGCACGAGAACAGCATGTTTTTCCTTCCACTCAAAAATGGGCATTTACAACATGATATAATAAATGATCTATGTTTTTTTTTAGCTGAAACTTCAGTGATACATTCTGGGGACACCTGAGACTTAGGACATAATAGGTCCCCTTTAATAAACATCTAATTTCCAAAGGTTGTAACACATCAACAGATGTCTGTTGCTTGATTTAATGATTGCTTGGATGCGATTATGAGTGAATATGAATTTGTTAGAATTTCATTTGACTCATTTTGTTCTCTTCTGTTTGAATGAATCGCACAGAGGCTATCAACTGTTTAAACGCAGCCATCAACATTTATACAGACATGGTAAGACAATGAGACTTATATTGATGCATACAATTAATGCATTTTCTGTGGTTTGGTAACCTGAATGTGCCTGTTTACTGAGCATGTGGATGTTATATAACATTTAATCTCTCGTTTGTATGTGTGATTGACAGGGAAGGTTCACGATTGCCGCAAAGCATCACATGACTATTGCAGAGATCTATGAATCCGAGCTTGTGGATATTGAAAAGGTGCCGTTTGCCTTTAAACATGCAATGTGCATCATTTCCCAAAAAATGCTATTGAAGGTCAATGAATGTTGTGATGTTGTTTTAGACCATTGCACACTACGAGCAGGCCGCAGATTATTACAAAGGCGAAGAGTCAAACAGGTTTGTATTTTCATTGTTTGTCGTTTTCCTCTGTGTAAATTCTATTAGAATGTCATTCAATATTTATAATGATCTTCCATTTCCTTTCATTGTGGGTTGTAAACAGAGCTGTTCGCTCTTTGTAAATGCTCATTCATATTGCTTGATGTTTTCTGGTTAAGCTCTGCTAATAAGTGTCTGCTGAAGGTGGGTTCGTACAGCGCTCAACTCGAGCAGTATCCAAAAGCCATCGAGATCTATGAGCAGGTCAGTGGGACACACTCAGCCCTTCTTTTATTATTTGTCAATTATTTATTTTAATATATATAATAACATTATATAGGCCTGTTATACACTCACCTAAAGGATTATTAGGAACACCTGTTCAATTTCTCATTAATGCAATTATCTAATCAACCAATCACATGGCAGTTGCTTCAATGCATTTAGGGGTGTGGTCCTGGTCAAGACAATCTCCTGAACTCCTAACTGAATGTCAGAATGGGAAAGAAAGGTGATTTAAGCAATTTTGAGCGTGACATGGTTGTTGGTGCCAGACGGGCCGGTCTGAGTATTTCACAATCTGCTCAGTTACTGGGATTTTCACGCACAACCATTTCTAGAGTTTACAAAGAATGGTGTGAAAAGGGAAAAACATCCAGTATGCGGCAGTCCTGTGGGCGAAAATGCCTTGTTGATGCTAGAGGTCAGAGGAGAATGGGCCGACTGATTCAAGCTGATAGAAGAGCAACTTTGACTGAAATAACCACTCGTTACAACCAAGGTATGCAGCAAAGCATTTGTGAAGCCACAACACGCACAACCTTGAGGCGGATGGGCTACAACAGCAGAAGACCCCACCGGGTACCACTCATCTCCACTACAAATAGGAAAAAGAGGCTACAATTTGCACGAGCTCACCAAAATTGGACAGTTGAAGACTGGAAAAATGTTGCCTGGTCTGATGAGTCTCGATTTCTGTTGAGACATTCAGATGGTAGAGTCAGAATTTGGCGTAAACAGAATGAGAACATGGATCCATCATGCCTTGTTACCACTGTGCAGGCTGGTGGTGGTGGTGTAATGGTGTGGGGGATGTTTTCTTGGCACACTTTAGGCCCCTTAGTGCCAATTGGGCATCGTTTAAATGCCACGGCCTACCTGAGCATTGTTTCTGACCATGTCCATCCCTTTATGACCACCATGTACCCATCCTCTGACGGCTACTTCCAGCAGGATAATGCACCATGTCACAAAGCTCGAATCATTTCAAATTGGTTTCTTGAACATGACAATGAGTTCACTGTACTAAAATGGCCCCCACGGTCACCAGATCTCAACCCAATAGAGCATCTTTGGGATGTGGTGGAACGGGAGCTTCGTGCCCTGGATGTGCATCCCACAAATCTCCATCAACTGCAAGATGCTATCCTATCAATATGGGCCAACATTTCTAAAGAATGCTTTCAGCACCTTGTTGAATCAATGCCAAGTAGAATTAAGGCAGTTCTGAAGGCGAAAGGGGGTCAAACACAGTATTAGTATGGTGTTCCTAATAATCCTTTAGGTGAGTGTATATTATTCATTTAATTTTTTACAAAAAATGTAAATATAAAAATAAATAAATGTATTATAATTATTATTATTATTAAAAAAATAAATAATATATCTAACAGTATAGTACTATAGTGAGTAGCAAAAACCACATAATAATGTAACATAATAGAAACTAAATATTTTCCAAATAATTTTTCACACATATTTTTTTTTTAATATGTTGGGGAAATGAGAGTGAGAAAGAGAAGTAAACTTCCTTCAGTACAGGGACAGATGATATGAGAGGTTGAGAAGTGGCTTAGTAACCAAAAGGTTGAAAGTTTAAATCACAGAAATAGCAATTCATGTAACATCAGCATTTTTGTCTTTGAGTCTATGTACTATAAGCAAGAAAGCATCTGATCTATGATCTATGGAGATCCATGGAGCATGTAATTGGATTAGACTCATATGTAATATAAGGGTGGTTTAGGTAGAGAAGGCATGCTGAGTACCATTGCACCTTCATGTTTGCATTGTAAATCTAATCATATCCTTCTCCCCTCGGCAAATGAACACGGAGGGAATGAAAGTTAAAGCTGGTCTCTTCACATTCAGGTTGCAACCAGCACAATGGACAACCCTCTACTGAAATACAACGCTAAAGAGTACTTCTGGAAAGCTGCTCTGTGCCACTTCATCGTGGATGAATTAAACGCAAAGGTCAGTCTTTTTTAACTTGCAGTATAAAGTGTGTAGGCTATTTAGTTCTTTAATTCAATTACTCTAGTCTCTTATAGTAACAGTCCTTCTCGGTAATCACATTTATTTATCTAGCTCTTTATACAGTAATGATTGTTTCAAACCAGCAAATTAGCTTCATGTTAAAAAAACAGGAAAATAACAATGTTAAGGCCTGTTCACATCAAGGATGATGACTGTAAAGATAGAGTTCTAAAAATCATACAAAATATAAAAGAATAGCAGTGTTCACACGACAACTATAACGATAACGACACAAAGAAACAATATCGTTGGAATCACTTTCAGAATGATTTTTGTCCAGCTGATGAATGATGAAAACATTGACAGCCAATCAGAATCCATCCTGCTTTAAAGAGCTTGAGCATTTAAAGTGACAGATGATAAAACTGCAGCGTGTGCTTACAATAAACAGAACGATATTGTGCGCTGGTGTGGACGCTAATATACACCTAATATTGTGTTGGTCCCCCTTTTGCTGCCAAAACAGAGACTCCACTAGACCCCTGAAGGTGTGCTGTGGTATCTGGCACTAAGATGTTAGCAGCAGATCCTTTAAGTCCTGTAAGTTGCGAGGTGGGGCCTCCATGGATCGGACTTGTTTGTTCAGCACATCCCACAGATGCTCGATTGGATTGAGATCTGGGAAATTTGGAGGTCAAGTCAAACTCGTTGTTGTGCTCCTCAAACCATTCCTGAACCATTTTTGCTTTGTGGCAGGGCGCATTATCCTGCTGAAAGAGCCACAGCCACCAGGGAATACCGTTTCCATGAAAGGGTGTACGTGGTCTGCAACAATGCTTAGGTAGGTGGTACGTGTCAAAGTAACATCCACATGGATGGCAGGACCCAAGGTTTCCCAGCAGAACATTGCCCAAAGCATCACACTGCCTCCTCCGGCTTGCCTTCTTTCCATAGTGCATCCTGGTGCCATGTGTTCCCCAGGTAAGCCACGCACACGCACCCGGCCATCCACGTGATTCATCAGACCAGGCCACCTTCTTCCATTTCTCCGTGGTCCAGTTCTGATGCTCACGTGCCACTGTTGGCGCTTTCGGTGGTAGTCAGGGGTCAGCATGGGCACCCTGACTGGTCAGTGGCTATGCAGCCCCATATGCAACAAACTGTGATGCACTGTGTATTCTGACACCTTTCTATCAGAACCAGCATTAACTTCTTGAGCAATTTGAGCTCCAGTAGCTCGTCTGTTTGATCGGACCACACGGGCCAGCCTTCGCTCCCCACGTGCATCAATGACCCTTGGCCGCCTATGACCCTGTCTCCGGTTCTCCACTGTTCCTTCCTTGGAGCGCTTTTGATAGATACTGACCACTGCAGACCGGGAACACCCCACAAGAGCTGCAGTTTTGGAGATGCTCTGACCCAGTCGTCTAGCCATCACAATTTGGCCCTTATCAAACTCGCTCAAATCCTTACGCTTGCCCATTTTTCCTGCTTCTAACATATCAACTTTGAGGAAACAATGTTCACTTGCTGCCTAATATATCTTACCCACTAACAGGTGCCGTGATGAAGAAATAATCAGTGTTATTCATGTGTTATGTTATGCCTAATCGGTGTAGTTATTGTTATAATTATCTTTCTCGGTGTGAACGGGCATTTAATGTTGTAAAATTAATCAATTATGAAACAATTTCAACACAGTAGTGTAGACAGTAGTGCCATTCAGCTCAGTTTAGTTCAGTGTCGTTCAGTTCAATAACTGTCAATTTTACAGAGTTCATCAATTATGAAACAAGTTCAATTCAGCTCTGCAGAAGGCAATAGTGTCATTATTCAGCTCAAGTCAGTAGTAATGCTCTTAAAGGCATAGTTCACCCAAAAATGAAAATGAAAAACTCACCCTCGAGTTGTTCCAAACCTGTAGGAATTTCTTTGTTTTGCTGAACACAAAAAAAGATATTTTGTAGAATATAGGTAACCAAACAGTTGATGGGCCCCGTTGACTTCCATAGTATTCTTTTTTTTTATTATACTATAGAAGTCAATGGGGCCCTGGGCATATTTGGTTACCCATATTCTACAAAATATCATCTTTAGTGCTCAGCAGAACAAAGAAATTCCTGCAAGGTTGGAACAACTCGAGGGTGAGTAAATGATGACAGCATTTTAATTTTTGGGTGAACTATCCCTTTAAGCTGGCTGGTATTGCAGTTGTCTTGTCTTACACTGACACCTAGTGGCATTCATGCAGCAAACATTTTCAGTCACCAATGCCATTGTAGAAATATGCTGTTCCCAGTCAGCCATGATTAATTCAGTTGTTGCTCCTGACATGTAACAGCTCATCTGATGTAAATATTCTGTGTTTTCTTTCAGCTTGCCATTGAAAAGTATGAAGGGATGTTTCCTGCATTCTCTGATTCAAGAGAATGTAAGCTGTTGAAAGTAAGTACAATTGTTTAGTTGAATTAGCAAGAGTGCTGCAGTGATGACACCGGCTGCATCCGAAATCACATACTCTCTTGAGTAGGTACTACTAATAAGTAATTACTTCAGAGGTATGTTCTATATAGTATGAATGTGTGTAGTATGAATGTAATCTGGACGTACTACATCCGCTATGTCATTATCATGTGATCTACCAGCGTCAGTTACGTTGCATCACTGTCCTTCATAAATCCTCTCCCGTGGCCTCATGGGATAGTAAAGTGTCCATCATATGTGCACTTCAGAATCTCGCCGGAAGTAGTTGGTCATCCGGGTACTTTTTACCTACTCTTTTATGAGTACTGTGAATTCAGACATAGCCTACTTCTTTTGTCACATACTGTTTTTCGCCTACAATATAGTAGGGAAGTATGTGATTTCAGATGCAGCCATACTTTTGTAGGCCAACCCGAAAGTTAGCATTCTCTCAACAAAAAAACCAACAGGATTTTTCCATTGCCTTTTGAATTATTGCAAAAAATAATCTCTGTGAACAAAAGTTTATGTTTTGCTTATCATGATCATGACATGGTGTGTATGCCTGATGAAGGTCAATGGACCGAAATGTTGCTTGTAAAAAGTTTTTGATATCTTCTGCAAGTATCGATAGTGTGCGGGATTTCCTTTAACTTTTGAGGTTTTTGGATTTTTTTTTTTATCCTCTTTCCTACGCACCTATCTATTACCAACAGGTGTGCGATGGTAATCGTCAATTAATTATCATGATAATCACAAATAAACATGGTTCATTTGAACCATGGTTTGTTTAAAGCAGGGTTCCTCAGATCCGGTCCTGGAGGGCCACTGTCCTGCAGAGTTTAGTTCCTACCCTAATCAAACACACATGAACAAGCTAGTCAATGTCTTCAGAGTTACTAGTAAATTGCAGGTAAGTGAGTTGGATTGGGTAGAGTTAAACTCTGCAGCACAATGGCCCTCCAGGGCTGGATTTGAGGAACCCTGCTATAAACGAACCATGGTCACATGACTTGGGACAACTTCTGACAGCTCTTTTAGTCTTTATTTTAAAACATTTTCCCTGAAAATTCGAGTTAGAATAGTACGCAAGAGTGTGATTACACCAATCAGGTGAAGTGAATAACACTGATGATCTCTTCATCACGGCACCTGTTAGTGGGTGGGATATATTAGGCAGCAAGTGAACATTTTGTCCTCAAAGTTGATGTGTTAGAAGCAGGAAAAATGGGCAAGCGTAAGGATTTGACCAATTGTGATAGACGACTGGGTCAGAGCATCTCCAAAACTGCAGCTCTTGTGGGGTGTTCCCGGTCTGCAGTGGTCAGTGTCTATCAAAAGTGCTCCAAGGAAAGAAAAGTGGTGAACCGGAGACAGGGTCATGGGCGGCCAAGGCTCATTGATGCACGTGGGGAGCGAAGGCTGGCCCGTGTGGTCCGATCAAACAGACGAGCTACTGGAGCTCAAATTGCTCAAGAAGTTAATGCTGGTTCTGATAGAAAGGTGTCAGAATACACAGTGCATCTCAGTTTGTTGTGTATGGGGCTGCATAGCCACTGACCAGTCAAGGTGCCCATGCTGACCCCTGTCCACCGCCGAAAGCATCAACAGTGGCACGTGAGCATCAGAACTGGACCACGGAACAATGGAAGAAGGTGGCCTGGTCTGATGAATCACATTTTCTTTTACATCACGTGGATGGCCGGGTGTGTGTGTGTTGCTTACCTGGGGAACACATGGCACCAGGATGCACTATGGGAAGAAGGCAAGCCGGCAGGAGGCAGTGTGATGCTTTGGGCAATGTTCTGCTGGGAAACCTTGGGTCCTGCCATCCATGTGGTTGTTACTCTGACACGTACCACCTACCTAAGCATTGCTGCAGACCATGTACAGCCTTTCATGGAAACGGTATTCCCTGGTGGCTGGGGCTCTTTCAGCAGGATAATGCGCCCTGCCACAAAGCAAAAATGGTTCAGGAATGGTTTGACGAGCACAACAACGAGTTTGAGGTGTTGACTTGGCCTCCAAATTCCCCAGATCTCAATCCAATCGAGCATCTGTGGGATGTGCTGAACAAACAAGTCCGTTCCATGGAGGCCCCACCTCGCAACTTACAGGACTTAAAGGATCTGCTGCTAACATCTTGGTGCCAGATACCACAGCACACCTTCAGGGGTCTAGTGGAGTCCATGCCTCGACGGGTCAGGGCTGTTATGGCAGCAAAAGGGAGACCAAAACAATATTAGGTCATAATGACATAAAGGCATAATGTTATGCCTGATCTGTGTATAAACACAGCGATGCTGTGAAAGTGGACTAGTGAGTAGACGAGTTTACCTGTTCGGTGTGACATTTAATGTCCCCGACAACCTCTGTAGTCCCATTTAGCCACTTGTTAGCAACCGTCTTTTACAAGACAAGTAAAGGCTTTAAAAAAATCACAAGAGAGTAATACTGATGTATTTTATATCATAGAATAAAACGTGAAAATATCTTGAGCTTGTGTTCATCACAGACCTTAGTTGTGTAACAAATGGCGCAATACACTATGCACTTATACACTATGTACTCAACTGTGTAGTGTATGAATTTTATAATGGTTATTTTGTCATTGAACATCGGAGTCTGTTAGCCCCTCCGCTACGCAATTAAAGCGGTGACAGTTGAGTGCATGAAGTGTCCAACATTCCACACTTTTTTTCGATTATTATGTTCATCATCCGGGTATTTAAAGTGCACTTTTTCTTTTTGGAATTTTCAGTGTGAAAACACTACTCACACTATTTATACTACAAAATGGCATAGAATCGTGCATAAGTATTTGAATTTGGATGCACTTCTTATTTCAGGCATTAAACCAAAACCCACTGAATTTGGGACGATGGTTTTGGTCTACAAAAATATATCATCCCTGCAGTATTAGTATACTTTATAGTGAATAGAAAAAGTATAAGGCAATCAGTCAGTATGTATACTGAGTGCAGTAATGTGGTTGCACTTATTGTTTTGTCTTCCTGTACAGAAACTATTGGAGGCTCATGAGGAGCAGAACAGCGAGGCGTTCACTGAAGCCGTAAGTTTATAACATCTCAAATCTGCAGTGGCTTTGGATGATCATACTGTACACTCTTACATATGAAGGTCCTTTATTGGCATTGATGGTTCCATGAAGAACCTTTAACATCTGGAAACTTTCCATTGCACAAACGGTTCTTTATAAATATTTCAGATTATGCAAATATTCTTCACAGAAAGAAGAAAAAATGGTGATACTGATATTATTGTATGTTACATTTTACACTTGCTATTGTGTTTTAATTTAGCTGAAAAGAAAGGTTCGTGTTTAAACAGAAATTGACTTTCTTTAGAAATAATTGAGAAAAAGGTCTAACACTTTATAATAAGTATACATCATTTGAAAACTATTAGTTTATAATTAATTAATAGTTTATCAACTGTAGTTAATACGTTAATAGACTATAAACAAATAGTGAGTTCTTCATTCATTAGCACTGTAATTAACAAAGTGTTATTTTTTAATTAGCTCATATGTAAAGAGTTAGATAATGCGTTGTTAACAACTTATTAACCATAAATAGTTCTCACTTTAGATTAGGTCACATAAAAATGGAAAATGTCATTAATTAAGTGCTTTAATACAGACTTTATTAGACATTAATTACAATAGTAAGAATTCCTTAAAGTTTTTACAAATAAATTAAGTGCGTACACACACACGTTGGGTTTCCAAGTTTTATGGGGATTTTTCCGCAGAAAAATGATTTCTATACTGTACAAACTGTATATTCTATCCTCTAAACCTACCCGTAATTATGTATATTAACAACGTGACCTAATGAGTATTTCATGTTGACAACATGTTATTTTATTTTTTAAAAGTGGTTATGTTTAGCTTTGGGGATAGGCTTAATGTATTTGTAAACATTTTAAGGATCTCTTAATACTAATGTAATTAATGTCTAATAAAGTTTGGTTTTAAAGCGCTTAATTAATGACATTTTCTCATATTCCGTGACCTAATCTAAAGTGAGAACTATTTACGGTTAAAAAGTTGTTAACAAAGCATTATCTAACTCTTTACATATGAGCTAAATAAACAATAACACTGCTAATTGCAGTGACAATGAATGAAGAACTCACTATTTGTATATAGAATATTAATGTATTTACTACAGTTTATAAACTACTAATATAAACTATAGTTTGCAAATGATTTGTAAATATTTTATTACTGTATACTTATTATAAAGTGTTACCGGTGTGACAACTAGCCCCTATGAAATGTATATTTATGCATTTGTCAGACATTCAAGATTTTATCTGTTCATGCTTTGGAACATCACAGAATCACTGTACAAATGTGTAGAAAATATGCTTTTCTTACTTAGCATTTCTGTCTTGTTTCCAGTCCAAATATAAAAAAAATCTTAAATCAAGATGCACTTACTAGGTGACATAAGATATTATGTCTTGTTTACTAAAAAAAAGCAAAATTGTCTGCCAGTGGGGTAAGAAAAATAATCTAAATATTACAAGGATATTTTTCTTACACCATTCGCAGGCAATTTTGCTTTTTTTAAAGCAACAACTCACTTAATTTAGATTTTTTTTTTGTGCCAGAAAACAAGACATAATATCTTTTAGTAAATGCATCTTGATTTAAGAATTTTTTTATATTTGGCATGGAAACAAGACAAATATTAAGTAAGAAAAAGCATTTTTTGCAGTGAATCAGGTGCAGCTCATATGTTTTTCTCAGGAGTTTTCGCTCATTTCGATCTCTAAATCATGTGCTGACCTCCTCCAGGTGAAGGAGTTTGATTCGATCTCCCGTCTCGACCAGTGGCAGACCACCATGTTGCTGCGTATCAAGAAGACCATCCAGGGTGATGCCGGTGACCTGAAGTGATGCGTCCAGGGCAAATACTGTGGCATAATATCTAGTTTAATTTCTTACCGTATTGTGTGTGTGTGTGACAATCTGGTTGAACATTTCTGTAGTGATACTAGCTCAAATATCAGCCGTTTCTTGGAAAGTTCAGAGGGAACTTGCATTGCAATTGCCTTGCATTTGAGAAAATAGAAGTATATACAATATTAATATGGATAATTCTCTCATGGAAGGCATTTCTCTATCCCTTTACTTCATCATGAAGAAATCTTTACCGTACGCCCTTGTTTGTACTTGTGTGTGGCATGTGAGACCCGTAGAGCTGTTCTCTTTCTAATGTTCACCTCAGTGTTGTCACTGGCATTGTCATGCATGATAAATGTTTAAAGTGTTTATGTGCTGTAGAGTGTCAGGATTTTGTGAGTGCACTTTATTTCAGACCTAATCAGATGTCTGTTTAGATTGAAAACACATCGCCTTTGCTCAGTTAAACCATTTTTGTGCCATTGGCCTCAGAAGTGCATCCTCATGTTGTCTTTGTCGATATGGCAGTGTCAGTTCTGTCGGAGTATTTGGTTTAGTGGTTGAATTAAGCGTCGTACATGTTTCATAATCAGTAGAATAGTGTCTCTTGTTCACTTATGGTGGTGAAGTGCTCGGCTCAAGTGATGATATTACAGAAAGCTTTGATTCGCTAATACAGATCATGTTGAATATGTACATGTACGTTCTGATTTCTTATGTATTATTTGTAATTTTATGTTTAATTGGTTGTCGTTTCACATGGATATGGGGCATTCGTTATTTTGGGCATTCAGAACTTATGAATTATTATTTTAGTTTTAATGCTACTTTTTGTGCTTTGAAGTTCTTTACACTATTGTCGATACTTTAATGAAGAATAAACAGCTTTACTCTTTGTGTCGGTAATTAAATGATGCTCTATCTAAGATGTTGTATGACTGACAGGGATTCAAATATGTATGTTAAAATGTACTTCAAAAAAGTCTTATTGAGACGTTTTAATAAATGTTCTAACTATTTATTCAAAGAGAAATGAATAAATGATCATCCACACCATGTCTGAAGTTTATGGTCATATTTTATGTTCATGCTCATGCATGGAAACTCTGGAGTTAATTCAGTTCGAACAGCAAAAAACTGCGGTAAAACATCACTTTTTTCTGACGCGTGTTTGTGACTTTAAATGCTGTAAGTATGAAGATCTATTTTATAGTAAATAATGAAGAAATATCATTTAACTTGAGACTGATGCATTCATTTTTGTAATATTTTATAGATCACTGGAAGAGAGATGAGTCCTTACAGCAAGAATGAGGCTGCAAAATATATTTAGTAGGGCTGGGTATTGACACAAATTTCACAATTCGATTCGATTTCTATTCACAAGCTTGCAATTCGATTCCGATTCGATTCAATATCGATTATTTTGGATATATATCAGGTACAATACATGGCAAATTTTCTCAAGGAAAACAAATCTCTTAACTAATGCTGTAAACTATGAGAGTCAGTTGTAGCTAGGCTACATTAGCCTAATATAATACTGAAGGTAAAAATTATAATTTAAAAATAAATATTTAAATGGTGGCTGTCATAAAAGCTTGCCAGATTTATTCAAACATGCATTAAATATTGAAAAACATTAAAAATTATAATGAATATGTAATATGGTGCATATTATCAAAATGCTCCTCTCTAGAGTTCATTTTTCTAGCTGACTAATGAGTTTATGGACACTGAATATGGTTTTTCTGAGGTAAATGTGATGTTACATGACATTGTTTACAAGCTGCTTTACTGACGTCTTTCCGCGGTTGAAACACTGATTGAGCTGAGACATGATACGGATTTCGGTAAGTTGTACTCTTTTAACACACTTTCACGTTTATTTTGCGCTGTAACTGGTATTTAGGCTGTAGAGAAGATCCGTTCATGTGTGCTCCAAGCTGCCGCTTCTCTTACGCTGAGCGGTGCCAGAGCGATCTCACGCCACAGTGCCAAAACAGTAATCATGTTTTTGAATTTCGTAATAAAATGGACGTAACAAAGATTAGCACAAAGCACAAAGATTATTGGGATTTATTGGATGGGAGGCGCGCTACAATGTCCCGTTCATTCATCAACTGAAAATAGGATGACTAATCGATTCTTGATATTTAAGAATCGATATCGGTTCGTAAAAAAGTGAGAATCAATTAAAATCGAGAAATTGATATTTTTTACCCAGCCCCAATATTTAGACAAAATGGCTCAAACGAGGTTTCATTTGTTAACATTAGTTAATACATTAGCTAACATGAACTAACAATGAGCAATATTTTTTAAAGCAATAATGAATCCTTGTTAGTTCACAGTTGTCACGCCTGCCAGCCGGTCTTTTTGGGGGGAGGGGGGCATTGTGTAATGGCCATGATTCCAACGCTTTCAAATCTGGTGATCGCTAGTCCAGTGCTCTCTGTCTCCGGCCGTCATGGATGCTGCCCCTGAAGCTACTAAGGTGGACCCTAGGCATTTGAGACTGACTTCCAGTTTGGTGGACACACCGCTGACATCTCTGTGGTGGTATCTAGTCTGGGGGTCTCAGACGTTCTTCCACCATCAATTGTACTCCCTGTTACAACTATGGCCATTCTGTGTGTCTGGGCCGAGTCCAGTTTCTCCAGAGGCGGCGGCATGTACCTAATCTAGTTTTACCTGTGGCGGCGGCGTCTGCCCATGAACTTGCTGTCTGCCCTGATGCGACCACGGAGGTTGTCCATGAACTTCCTGTTTGCTACATCACGACCACAGAGGTCACCTATGAACTCCCAGTCTGTCCTGTCACGACCACGGAGGTCATCCCTGATCTTGTCTGCCAAGATACGACCATGGAGGTTGTCCCTGAGTTTCCTGTCTGCCTAAATCTTCCTGTCTGTTATTTCTCTCCTGATGTTGTTCATGTTCTTCCTTTCACAAAATGGAGTCTGTTGAAACAGTTTCACGTTCAATATAAACTGGTTAAACTGGTTGATATTTTAACCTGTAAGAAAGGAAAACAATGTTGTCCGTGTGTAAAAAGCGTGTGAACAGCCGTTTTCTTCATTTCTGAATATATCCACATTTAATCCAAAAACAAACACAAAAGCATGTTTACAGTAATGCTCTGACTTTACATGAGTTAAGATGACAACAGCATGTATTGAAATACATGAACACAACATTAAAGAAAATGTCAACTAGTTCTGCAGTAGTGATATGAACCACAGAGGAGAACCGTGTAGAGAAGACAGAGCAAAGATTACAGTGAAAGGAGACCAGAGGAGTCATTGGTGAGCATGAAGAGAGAGTGACAGAAAACTGGAGAAAGAAGTGACAGAGAAATTTAATGGAGAAACAAGGTGGTTGTCAGTGATAAATGTCTGATTTATCTGCCTTAAGGCCAGAGCTCTGAACTGACCCTCAGTTACTATCAGTTCCATTTCCTGGAAATGAGAAACTAAATATTCCTCCAGGTGGCGCTCAGAGACTCAGAAAGACAAAACTCCTGTTGAGCCGCATCCAAATGTCTTTATAAAAACGCAACAGAAGTCTGTGGTGTGTCTCAATTAGACTGAAGTGTGTGTTTCTATATACACACTGGGAAGTTAAGATTAGAAGAGAGAAAGAGTTTACAGCTGTGAGAGTTAAAGAGAGAGTTAATGTGAGTGTGTTTCTTTCACTCAACTGTGTGTCTCAGTTGTTTCTCACACAGAGACACTGAACTATTGAGACAAAGAACTCCAAATCCAGCATAGAGGGGTTCAGTGAATGTGCTGTTGAATGTGTGTAAGTGTGTGAGTGTGCGTGTGTCAGAGACGCTGTAGAAGGACAGAGTGCCGGCCGGCCAGTTCAGAAACACTCCTACTCTGTTAGAGCGACGAGAAGGGACAGATATGTTTCTGCTCTTCTTATTGTGTCTGACAGTGAAACTGTTATTAAGACAGTTCAGATTCCAGGACCTTTCATTGTATCCAAACACACAGTCATTACTTCGTCCTTTCCTGCTGATTCCTTTATATGCCACTGATATATTAACCTCCTCCATCCCGCTCCATTTAGCCTCCCAGTAACAGCGTCCAGTCAGACTCTCTCTACACAGAACCTGAGGACACTTATTAAATCTGTCTGGATGATCAGGATACAGCTGCTTCTTTTCCACATGCGTCACTTTTTTGTTCCTCTCAGACAGAGTGAGATGAGGGTTTGCTGTGTTTAAATCCAGTGTGAGATCACATGCATCTGAACACAAAAAGAGAGATAACATTTATAATACACCTTAAATGTGTTTGTGTGTGTGTGTGTGTGTGTGTTCATCTTACATTTCTGTGATCCTGCTGTAATTCTGAACTCTCCTCCATGATCCACACTGTAAAAAAAACAAGAGAATGAAGATTTTATATTAAGTGGATGAAGTGAATGTTAAATTGAAGATGAATCTAAACACTCATGTTACATTTTATTATAAACAAACAAAATTACAAAACACGAAAACAAAAAATCTTGGTTTAAAACCAACATTATGATGACTTTTAGCCACAGGCTTCACCTTTACATGCATTGATCATTTGTGTCTATATCATTTAAATTAATCTACAGACATCTCTTGCTGTTCAGCTGATCTGCTTTATCATGAGGTCAAACATAATTTGTTTTCGTTCAGATTTTGATCTCTGAGTCTGTATCTTGGATATATTTTTTGCTTCATGTCTCTAACAGCAATGAGAATTTACTTTCTAGAGCAGCAACAAGCTTTGAATTGTTGTTTTGGGATCAGAGACTTGAGTCTGTTTCTCAGATGCTGCTGTTATGAGTCACAAGCAGCTGTTGATCTAAATCAAGATCATCTTTAGTTCAAGACACATCCTTATTTTCCTGTGCAGTATGTATGTGTGTATATGTGCTGTATGCAGAGATCTATGTACATATAAGTTTTCACTTGTATTTTCACAGCATGAAGGTAAGATCTTACGGATTTATAAATGACTACTCTGAATGAAACGTCTACTGACTACTCCGCTTCAAACATTACAATGCTCATTATGACTTTCGTTAACTCTACAATAAGTAAATCTACTTCACAAGCTAATTACTCTTCAACAGTGATGCCATATAAATATACAGAGCTACCGCAACACGGAAGTTTAAACACAAAATTCTAAAGATGGCTGCGTGTTTGTTTCTCTGGCACATAAGATCTATAAAGCACACGTCCAAAAACACATGACAGGATGATTGTTAGTGCTGAACATACTTGAGTTTGAGTTTGCCAAGTCTGTAGTTTGGATCAGAGAGCAGCTTGACTAATGATTGTCCTGGGTGATTGTAGCTCAGATCCAGCTCTCTGAGGTGTGAGGGGTTTGAACTCAGAACTGAAGCCAGATCACAACAGCCTTCCACTGTCACCATACAGCCAGATAATCTACAAACACACACACACATAATCTGGCACTGGAGATAATCTGAAACTGATTCTAACACAGGAGTGTTTTGATTCCTGTACATGTTTTTCTTACCTCAGTATGTTGAGTTGACAGTGTGAACTCTTCAGTCCACCAGAGAGCAGCTTCACTCCTGAATCCTGCAGGTCATTGTTACTCAGGTCCAGCTCTCTCAGTGAGTTTGATGATTGTAGAGATAAAGACAAATTTCCACAGCACTGATCAGTGAGATTACAGTCAGAAAGTCTATAACACAAGACAAACATGGTTCAATAAAGAGGAGATGGTATGTTAAAGTTAAGTTCTGCACATGGTATTGATCACATGACTAATATTCTATTTTTCATCAGGAATTCTGAATGTTGATTTACATTCATCTTAAACATGCTTGAATTAGTCTGTTACTATGAACCTTTATTCAAGTTTTAACAGTAATTTCAGAATGATACTTGGGTTCCTGTAGCTCAACTGACACTAACAACAACAAAGTGTTGGGTTCACTTCCCAAAGAACACACATTGTGATAAAATATAAACACTGAACACATTGTAAGAACAGATGTAAACAAAGCTGAAATTCGAACGTCTGCCCAACTTTGTCACAGATTTCAAGGCACATTTTTATTTTTCTATGCAGTGTGTCTGAGTGTGTACCACTGATCTATATAGAGAACTGGATTGCTTATGACGTCATAAAAAGTGAAGCCGCCGCACCGCCATATTAGTATTCCCTAGTAAGTTCACACATCAATAGGAAATTATATGATTTTACTGAGAAAACATTGCCTAAAAGTTACGTTCATATTCATTATAGTTGTTACAGGGTGTTTTGGTTATGTTTCATGAGTTTAAGTTTGCCATGTTCACTGTCATGTTTTGTCATGCACTTCCTGGTCTTGTCATGTGATCCTGCCATGTGCTCCTTTGTCTTGTGGTTTGTCATGTTCTCATTGGTTTATTGGTTTAATCATTGTTCACAGGTGTGTCTTGTCTGGTCATTAGTCCATGTGTATTTAAGCCCTCATGTTTGCCGTGTGTCTTTGTCGAGTATTGTTTTATGTAACCCACTGTTGGTGAGTCTTTGGCCATGCCATGCCATGCCATGCCATGCCATGCCATGCCATGCCATGCCATGCCATGCCATGCCATGCCATTGTTTTTGTTCAAGTCAAGCTAAGTCAGGTCAAGCCAAGTCTTTGTTTTATGTTGTGAAGATTTAAGTTTAAATAAAGCTGCACATGGGTTCAGCAAACCTGCCTCCAGTGGACTAATGTTACAGAATACTCGACCTCCAAACATGGACCCAGCAGTTTCTCTGCTTCGCCTTCATCAAGGCAATCATGCCATTGAGCATTACGTTCAGGATTTCTGTGAACTGTGCTGCCATGTGGAATTTAATGATGTTGCCCTCAAGGGAATCTTCCTCAATGGACTCAATGACTTTTTAAGTTATTCGATGCCCGAGAGCACAGTAGCGTGGACTTTGGCCCAGTACATAGACTTTGCACTGCAGTTGAGTGGCTCATCTTTTACTGTGGGATTGGTGGAGGAGCCCCGCCATTCCACAGTACCTTCCACCCCAGAGAGTCCGGTCCATGTCCAGAACCAAGCCATGTCTCCTGTCCATGTCCTGAGCCAAGCCATGTCTCCTATCCACGTCCAGAGCCAAGCCACGTCCCCTGTCCACGTCCAGAGCCAAGCCATGTTTTCTGTCCAGAGCCAAGCCATGTCTACTGTTCACGTCCAGAGCCAAGCCATGTCTCCTGTCCCTGTCCTGAGCCAAGCCACGTCTCCTATCCACGTCCAGAGCCAAGCCACGTCCCCTGTCCACGTCCAGAGCCAAGCGACGTCTCATGTCCGCGTCCAGAGCCAGGCCATGTCTCCTGTCCACGCCCAGGGTCATCCCCCAGATCAGCGTCCTGAGGTGGCTCCAGCCCCAGACCAGCGTCCTGAGGGGGCTCCAGCCCCAGACCAGCGTCCTGAGGGGGCTCCAGCCCCAGACCAGCGTCCTGAGGTGGCTCCAGCCCCAGACCAGCGTCCTGAGGGGGCTCCAGCCCCAGACCAGCGTCCTGAGGGGGCTCCAGCCCCAGACCAGCGTCCTGAGGGGACTCCTGGCCATGACCCCATAGTCCTACCCAAGAACATTTTTGAGGGGGGCAGTGGATACCCTGAGAAGGCCTGGAAGGCCCATGCTTCATGATCCAGGTCCGCCCACGCTTCACGGTCCAGGGTCGCCCACGCCTCACGGTCCAGGTCCGCCCACGCCTCACGGTCCAGGTCCGCCCACGCCTCACGGTCCAGGTCCGCCCACGCCCCAGGGTCCAGGTCCGCCCACGCTCCCAGGCGCGTCCAAGCCATGCCGGGGTCTGTGTCCGGTGCTTTGTCGAGTATTGTTTTATGTAACCCACTGTTGATGAGTCTTTGTTCATGCCATGCCATTGTTTTTGTTTAAGTCAGGTCAAGCCAAGTCTTTGTTTTATGTTGTGAAGGTTTAAGTTTAAATAAAGCTGCACATGGGTTCAGCAAACCTGCCTCCAGTGGACTAATGTTACAATAGTAGTGAACATCAGCTCGGCGGGCGGACGAGACACTTCAACGTATGTATTACAAATGTCAAAGTGCACATTTTGAAATCGGAATAAAGATTTATGCCTTGTAATTGTAACCTGAAATCGCATTGTACTGTTGTGTTTATGTATTTATGTTGTGCTGTAGTATCATACAGTAGGCTAACTGCATATATTTCAACAATACTTTTGTTAACAGCATGCATTTTGAAGCAGTTAATGATTTAAACGATGATTAAATAAATATTTAATTCAACAACATGGTATACATAACACTTATATGGAATACTTATATAACACTTATACTCATATGGAAACTGTAAACGGCATACATTTGCTCTGTCTTGATTCTGTTGCTCAATCAGGAAATAAAATACACACATCATAACTTATTCAGGCAGATAACGCTGACTGCTTTATTTCCAAGATGATGCATGGCAAACTTTGAATTGTAATACAATATAGTGCAATATAGAGGCTTGTATTAATATTTATTGTATAAGCTATTCGAATCAATTTCTGCAGCTAAATAAACACAGATATACGCTAATGTTTAATATTTTCTCCACAATTACATACAAAAAGAAATATATTTTTGTGTTAGTTCAGTTACGTTACCTGTGTCGGCAGTGTGCAGTAGACACACCCACATTAACGGTTTCAATATGACTCATCCTCTCCAAAAAGACCATAAACATTACGGATAACATTTGAAGTAACTATTAATTTACATCCATATATCATAAAACTAATCCTATGAGAATGAGATGCTGCAAATCGTGTGATTTTAGGTCAATGTTTTGGCTGTACGTCAATGATGCCCTCTGTTGGTAGGGAATAGTAAGATGGCCGCTCGAACACTTCCAGAGGGTTCACTGCCTGAAGGCAGTTTAGAACGCAATAAGCAATCCAGTCACTTATATAAATCAGTGGTGTGTACACAAAATATATATCACTATATATAGAGATGAATGTTTATATGAGAGCATGTAAGTATTTTTTGTATCTCAGTTGTGACGACTCACGGGGTGTAATATTTTGTTTTGTCCAGCAGGGGTCTCTGGGGTAATGTTGTTTGTGTTCTTAGGTTGAGCGCTGTGACACAGGTGTGGAGAATTGACGGTGATTAACCATGCGGCTTATAAGAAGCTTGAGAGTTGACAAGAGTGGGGGAATATGAAGTGTTGGGACAAAAGGCTGGGAGCGTGATCTCGCCAATCCTGGAAGCTTGGTTACCCTGTTGGCTCTCTCGTCCTCTCCAGTTCAAGGCTTGATGTTGTTGTCCTCTGATTTTTGTCATTTTATCTTTAAATATAGTTATGTCTTTCTTTTTGATTAAATACTTATTATTTTTGCAAATTTGATTACGTGTATGGCCTCTCCCTTTCATGTTGCTTCTCCTCGAGTCAAGGGGTTGTAACACAGTGGGTGTGTGTTGTCACTGTATGTAATAACTAATCTCGGTTTCAGGCGAACAGATCACACACTGCTCACTGACATGGTGATCAGGACCAGGGCAGAGAGCAGAGGGTATCTTTAATTTGATAACCAAGTGAATTTTAATCTGTTTTCTTACCTCAGTATGTAGAGTTGACAGTGTGAACTCTTCAGTCCATCAGAGAGCAGCTTCACTCCTGAATCCTGTAGGTCATTGTGACTCAGGTCCAGCTCTCTCAGTGAGGAGTTTGATGATTGTAGAGATGAAGACAAACTTTCACAGCACTGATCAGTGAGATTACAGTCAGCAAGTCTATAAACCAGAATTAAAAATGGTTCAATAAAGAGGAGGAGGTTGGTTAAAATACTGTTTTCCGAGTTAAAACAGAAAAAAAATCACATATTGATCATGACACATATTCGGTTCTTCATCAGGAGGAAGCTCATTCGCATTGCTTGATGTGCAAGAATGAACCTCACTGGCTGTTCGGAGTGTACAAGAATCTCCACACTACTCTTCTGGACTTCCTGCTTCCACTGCATGAAAAGCCCCCAAGGCCTCTAATGGATTGCATCACTGATTTTCAAAGTACAAGATATGACGAATCTTTTTCTTCAAAACAAAAGAGGCTGATTGATGAGCGCCATGGTTTGATAGAGGAATTACACAGTTTTATAACAAAACAGACACATTCAGTTTAATCTCCAATCACATAAATTAATACTCACAGAGCTTTTCTGCAGTTCAACACAGCTGGTATCAGTCTCATTCTACCTTCATCTGATGTGTTGTATTTCTTCAGATCAAACTCATCCAGCACCTCCTCTGATATCTGAAGCATGTAGGCGATTGTTGAGCAGTGACCAGGAGAGAGTTGATTCACTGAGTGATTCTCTGACTTCAGAAACCGCTTAATCTGTCTGTACAGAGTCTGATCCTTCATTTCCAGCAGACAGAGGAACATATTGATGCTTTGGTCAGCTGAGAGACAATCATCTTCCTTAATTTTGTTATTAATGTAATGTGTGATTTTCATGATGGTCTCTGATTTGTTCACTGTGTGTGTCAGTAGATCCTGTAAGAGTCTCTGATTGGACTCCAGTGAGATGCCCAACAGGAACTGCAGGAAAAGATCCAGGTGTCCATTTTCACTCTGTAAGGAATTAACAACTGCTGCTTTTAATAACTCATATAAAGAGTTTATCCGTCTATAGCGCTGATATCTTTTATTTAGAAACAACTGCAGTGATTGCTTATTGTTGAAAAAATGGCAGTAAAACAGATATAACGCAGTTAGAAACTCCTGAAAGCTCAGATGAATGAAGCAGTAGACTTTCCTCTGATGAATCACAGATTCCTCCTTAAAGATCTCCGTGCAAATCCCAGAATACACTGAGGCGTCAGTGACGTCTATGCCGCTCTCAATCAGGTCCTCCTCATAGAACATCACATTGCCTTTCATCAGCTGTTTGAAAGCCAGTTCAGCAAGTTTCACAATCATGTCTCTGTTGGACTTCAGGAGTTTCTCTGGATCTTTCTCATCATACTTTTGATTCCTCATGTTGATCTGAGTCAGCAGGAAGTGGATGTACATTTCAGTCAGAGTTTGAGGGATTTCTGCACTGTCATCTTGTTTCAGGAGGTTTTGAAGCACAGTGGCTGAGATCCAGCAGAAGACGGGTATGTGACACATGATGTGGAGGCTTCTTGATCTTCTAATGTGTGAGATGATTCTGCTGGCTTGATGCTCGTCACTGATTCTCTTCCTGAAATATTCCTCCTTCTGAGGCTCATTGAATCCCAGAATTTCTGTCACACGGTTGATGTATTTTGAGGGGATCTGATTGGCTGCTGCTGGTCTGGAGGTGATCCAGATGAGAGCAGAGGGAAGCAGCTCTCCTCTGATGAGGTTTGACATCAACACATCCACTGATGAAGACTTATTCACATCACAAACTTTCTGTGTGTCTGAAAACATCTGTGTGATTCTGCTTTCATCCAGACCATCAAAGATGAACACAACTTTACAGTCCTCATAAATCTTTGAGTCCAGATCTTGAAGTTCAGGATGAAAGTCCAGCAGAAGTCTGTGAAGACTGTACTGGTGAGCTTTAATCAAGTTCAGCTCTCGAAATGGAAGCACAAACATGAAATCTACATCCTGATTGGCTTTTCCCTCGGTCCAGTCCAGAATGAACTTCTGCACAGAGACGGTTTTTCCGATTCCAGCGTTGCCTTTAGTAAGAACAGTCTTGATTTGGTCTTTCTCCTCACATCCTGGTTGATGTAAGGGTTTAAAGATGTCATTGCAGTAGATTGGAGTGTCTTGTGTTCTGGCTGTTTTCTCCATCTGTAAAACCTCATGTTCTTCATTCACCCCTTCACTCTCTCCCTCTATGATGTAGAGCTGTGTGTAGATCCTGTTCAGGAGGGTTTGATTCTCCTGTAGTTTGATTCCCTCAAATAAACTCTCATACTTGTTCTTCATGCTGGCTTTGTGTCGTTCTTTGACTCTCTGCTTGGTGAAGGCCTGACAGTCAGACTCAGTGCAGGTCACTGATCTGATCACATCATCTCTCATTACTCTTCAGAAACAGAGAGATGAAATGAGACAAAAACTGACTGTGAAAAAGCATAAAAATCCATAAAAGCATTTAGATATATTTTCAGCACAACAAACTCTAAGATATAATTTGATTCCACACTCAGACAGACAGGGTTTGAAATTAACACTCGCCAAATGCGGGTGAAAATTTGCATATCAACACACTAGCCGGGTTATGATTCTATCACTTTATGTTCCATCACTTTTTCCATGGCATCGCTATCAGAAGCCTTTCCCCTAAAAGGAGCCTCAAATGACTCCTAATGACTCCGGTTGTTCAAAATTATGCCACGCCACAGCATCGCTCACATAGCTTTTCTTAAAATACAATTTGGCACAAATATATGCAAGTACTTCACCCTATGGAGATTGTGCATTGTGCAATTTTCAGTAACAAGTTTGTTTTGTGGCTTGAATAAATATGCTTCATGCTGTTTTTTCTAATACCTTAATTCATTGACACTAGGGCTGTGCTATATGGACCAAAAAATCGATCACGATTTTTTTGATCAATATTGCGATTTTGATTTGAATCACGACTTTGAAACAATATTTTCTTACACAAATACTTGTGTGTATCGTTTTTTTGGAGGAAACTGGCTTCATTGGCAATATTTGCGGGCACAATATCTTTGCATAAATGATATTGTGACGTTGGTTATTTCTTTATGCCTTTTTTAACTTTTTTCGTATGTTGTGCAGTTCGCAAATGCCTGTATTATATTTTTGTATACATGGTTTGGAAAAATCTTTTTCACGTCTTTTAAAATAAGTTCAACAAAAATGCGTTCTGAGTGAATATTCTGTTCTGCCGCAGTGAAAGTTTGACAGGTCTCGCAAATTACCTGGCACGTCATCTCTCCTTTTTTTGGCCCTTATCCTGTCCTGACTTCACCTTCCCTGTTTCTGTGCTTTCTTCCATGTTGTAATGGTAAACAGACTCTGTTCTGCTCTTGTGCTAGATTAAGGAGCGCTGCATTCAGATTGCACACTACAGTTCACGTCGCATCTTTTGCACGCTCAAGTTCGTTATTTTAAATGTAGACGCATGCACGTTTTTTCAGTTAAAAAAGGGGCAGACCTGCCTGTGAGATGGTCGAAGTGCGGCACTTCCTGTCCGGTTTTCTCCGCAAGAGCCCTAGGAGACAATTAAGAAGCCACTTTTTCCAATCCATTCTCATAAATGCTGCATGTCCAAGACTTTCGGGCTAAAATCACCCTAGTGCTTTCATCTGTCACTCTTCATAGACACACAACTGGGTTTTGGAGATGCTGTTTTGTGTGTGTGAACACCTTCCTCGTCCTCCCTCTTCTCATAGAGACTTTGTGTGCACACTGGTCATCATTGTATAGTGATGCTGCCAGTTTGAGATTTCAGAAATGGATGTTATGACCGTGATTATGTTTTTCATAAGGGCAGTATATAGATGTAATTCCCAAGAAAGAGACGAAACAGGCCAAATTTACATTTCTCCAGGCCCCTGACCTAGCCACAGTTGACCTGCAGGACTGCAACAATTTAAATTGAATTGTAACATAAATCATTCAACAATGAATATAAAAAAAACACATGAAATACAATTTGATAATTTGATAAGCTTTAACAACAATCTGATTTTAATTCAAGATTTTAAAGGTGTCTTGGATCAGATTGCATATGTTTTTGTTCCTGCTATAAACAGAGATGAGCAAAAAAATGTATACAGATTTTTTTCTTTGCTTCAGCCACCTTTGGCTTGTCACTGGGAGTTGAACAGGCATTTTTCTTTTTTGAATTTATATTTTGAAAAGCACTAGATAAAATACAACTGATGAGACTTGCTTTAACAAATTCTGATTCTTTAAATGTCTCAGTCAAACAGTGAAATCACATTGTACTTACTCAGGGTCAGAGGTCACTGCTTCATCACTGAGATTAGGTCGTATCCCCATGGATGCGTCACTCTTCATAGACACACAGCTGGGTTCTGGAGACGCTGTTTTGTGTGTGTGAACACCTTCCTCCTCCTCCCTCTTCTCATAGAGACTCATTTTACAGGCAGTGATCCTGAAACAGATCATTAAAATGTACCAACATTTACAGAGATTTTACAGAGCATGAAACATTTAATAAAAATATGGATGTCTTCAGTATGCTTTATATGTTTCAGTATGACCGTGAATTCTTCGCTAAATACACAGATCTAAAAATACTACGATTATTGGTAACACTTCAGAATACTGATCCATCATTAATGAATAACTACACAGGAACAAGTAAGTAATGCATTATGAACACTCTAGTAACTACTATTAACTAACAGGAAACTCTGATTAATAAATTAGTAAGTAATAGTGCTTAGTTGAATGTGGTAGTTCACTATTAGCTAATCAGTAACTATTATTTTTTCATAACTCCCAGAGGACTACTAAGAACTACTAGGCTATATACAGGTTTATAATTAATGTGAATAATGCATAATGTATAATTATTTCTAAAGTGAAGATCATGGTAACCCACTAGTAATGACTCAGGTTCCTTCAGAAGGAATTACTAATTATTTGGTCATTGTAAGCTTTTGACGTTTTTGGAGTAATGACTCAAGTGTTACTACTACTTCTATTATTTACTAGTTATTTGGATCAGTATTCTAAAGTGAAGATCATGGTAACCCACTAGTAATTACTTAAGTGTTACTATCCAAAACCTTATAAAAGCCTGATGGTGGACGCCTGTACCTAGACACGACCACAACTCATCCCTGAAGTGTCAGCAGAGATTGCGTCAACTAGACTAGATTTTTGATCGTGGATGATTAAAATGTGTCCACGATCTGCTTTTGAAGAAATATCGTAGTATCGTGCTACAGCACACATTCTATCAGTTGCAGTTCTGGCGCCTCCGTCTCAACACTGGACAACGCGACGTACATTCACATCACATGTTAACACTGGGGTAGAGTAACACTCACACAGGACACTACCGTTCACAAAAGTTCATTATTTGCATGTGCTTTAGTCCTTTTTTTGTCCTTTTCGCGCGCTGATGCGCTGGTCTAACATGCGTTTTTCTGAGCGCATACACCCGAAGCACACAGACGCTGAAAGCCTGTCAAACAGCGTTTGATAACAGTTATCTTTCGAGTCTTATTGCGCTAATACTGTCAAATACACACAACCTTTGCATAAACACAGTTGGTTATGTCTAAAGTAAAAGTAGACAAAAAAACGTTGCATGTCTATAATAAGCCCGGGACATATTTTAGCAATCCTATAAGATCATTACAAATGACACTGTGCGACATGGATCTATTAAACTTGGGTACGACATGTAGACTGTGCGATGATGGCTCCTATTGACTCGTAGGCTACGATGCACGTTTCTATAGAAGAATAAAACGTCTTCAGCGTGTGCTAGTGGTGAAAAGTTGTCTAGAGGAGAACTGGCACCCCGACTGAGCCTGGTTTCTCCCAAAGTTTTTTTTCTCCATTTTGTCACCTGATGGAGTTTTGGTTCCTTTCCACCGTCGATTCTCTGTCGCCTTTGTCTTTTGACTTGCTTAGTTGGGGACACTAAATATTCAACAATATTACTGATCTGCCCGCATTGACACCACATGGGAATTGAACTGAGCTGGACGATGACATCAGTGTTTTCTCCAGAGCGGCTGTACAGCCGAATCAAATCATTATTTTCCTGTTACCACTGTGAAGCTGCTTTGAAACAATCTGTATTGTAAAAAGCGCTATATAAATAAAGGTGACTTGACTTGACAACAAACCAAGATGCTTTCATCAGTTCAACTCACTGTTCATAGAAACCTGAGTGTATGAATCTATTTATGACTACACAACTACAAAAGCCAGCAGCCAAAAAACTAACTACAGAGAATAAAACATCGAAACAGACTGACATTACAGTAGACTGTGAAGGATATTTACACATTGTACAGTGCATGACAATTAATCCAGAATTGTGTTTGTTCAAACCTACCTCTGTCTCAAAGAAGAACATCAAACACAAACTTCATTCAGTTCATGAATCCATTCAGTCTCCAGATAACAGCATTAGACTGATCTGTTCTCTAACTGATTCACATTATTCAGATTTCCTCTCCTATTGTTCACAATCTCCCTGTAACAAAATGGCAGTCTTCTGAAATGGTTTCACTTTCAACAGTGTCACATGACCAGTGAGAGAAGTGAATGAGATGACAACAACATGTCTTGAAATAGGTGTACACATTATATCTACAATTTACAGAATGTCAAAAAGCTCTGCAGTAAAGTGAGATGACAGGTGAGAATGAAATTAATGTTAATATTCCAGTCTAAATTTAGCAGTAAGTTTATATTTGTCAAAGAATTTTCAGGGGTAGCATTCAGTGTCTGCTGTGTTCACACTGCACAATGGATCGGCGACAGGGGGTTTCACACTGCATGACTTTACAATAGGAAGAATCACTGACAACTCTGTCTGGTCCGTAAACTACGTTTCACAACCAAAAAATTATAGCCCGCAAGAAGCTTGCAATCCAAATTGTCTGTGCGCTAATTTGCAGCGAAAAGAAGAAAAAGAAAAAAAGATTATGGAGAAGGAAATGGTTGGGGAGACGCAGGAAGTTCTACATTGTGTGTTCTGCAAAGAGAGTTGGAGGTAAATAAATAATTTTGCAATGTGCTGCTGTTGCGGCTGGTCGAGCAAATCTATTGAAATACTGATATTCAAACCTCCCACTGCCCTGTATCTTGCTCTCTCATTGGCTGTAAGTCATCGCCAATGTAATTTTCAGTCAGAACACATTTCACACAGCAGGATTTTAAATCGGCGACAAGTCCAAGTATTTAGCATGCCAAATACACTATATATCTTCTGGGAAGGCTTTCCACAAGGTTTAGGAGTGTGTTTATGGGAATTTTTGACCATTCTTCTAGAAGCGCATTTGTGAGGTCAGGCACTGATGTTGGACGAGAAGGCCTGGCTCGCAGTCTCCGCTCTAATTCATCCCAAAGGTGTTCTATCGGGATGAGGTCAGGACTCTGTGCAGGCCGGTCAAGTTCCTCCACACCAAACTCACTCATCCATGTCTTTATGGACCGACGCTTTGTGCACTGGTGCAGTCATGTTGGAACAGGAAGGGGCCATCCCCAAACTGTTCCCACAAAGTTGGGAGCATGAAATTGTCCAAAATGTCTTGGTATGCTGAAGCATTAAGAGTTCCTTTCACTGGAACTAAGGGGCCAAGCCCAACCCCTGAAAAACAACCCCACACCATAATCCCCCCTCCACCAAACTTTAAACTTGGCACAATGCAGTCAGGCAAGTACCGTTCTCCTGGCAACCGCCAAACCCAGACTCGTCCATGGGATTGCCAGACAGAGAAGCGTGATTGGTCACTGCAGAGAACACGTCTCGACTGCTCTAGAGTCCAGTGGCGGCGTGCTTTACCCCACTGCATCCCACGCTTTGCATTGCTCTTGAGAACATAACTAATAGTAAATATTTTCATTTTTGATATCAACAATTCAATTGCCACTAGTGTTAATTTCTGATATCATGAATGTGATTGTTACTATAAAAGCCATTTTAGATATCTGAAATTATATTGATATCGGGAATTGAATTTGAATGGCAGCCTATGGTGACATTTCACTAGTGAATTACTGATTTAAGAGTTAGCATTTTTAACTAGTGAAAATTAAATTGTTGATATCAAGAATTCATATCCTGTGAGTGAATAAAAGTCCAAACGGCTTGCCATAGTTACCTGAGATCGACCAATACACATTTTGAATAGTTCAATATGTGCAGTATTAGATTCAGTGTTTAAAAAATAGAACAAATAAAGTTTAATTTTGAAGAGTTACAACAAATGTTGCACCCACTCTTCGAAACGAGCATCGTTGAAACAACGACAACTTGCGGTTCAGTGAGTGAGTCAAATGTTGATTCAGTGCCGCTCTGACGAATTCCTCCAGTTCATTCAGAAGGATTGGTGTTCGTTAGACTGATTCAAACCAGTAACGTTAAGAAAATAAAATGAGTCATGAAAAGAATCTGCTCAAATGAGTCATTTGCTCGTGACTCGGACTGCGTTGTTTGATTCGGCGTTCAGCTCGCGAGGACAGGACAACTCAACAGAAGCATTAACGCGATGTTTTTATCAACACATTTAATTCAGCCTTCAAAATTACATCTGGTAAATATGTTTTGTTTGTGTGTGTAAATATTGTGGCTCTGGAGAGTCTGCATCGCAAATACTGACTGGAAAACTGGTAACTCATATATTGTTACCCACCTCTAAGGTGATTGAAATCGAGTCAGTAAATGTAACCTGAGTACAGGAAATTGTGTTAAATTATTTATTTTATATTAATAACAATATATAGATCATTAGTGAGTGAGCAACAACAAAAACCGTTGAGAAACTGCTACTGTCAATCAATCCGTTTCTATGGCAACCATGGAGCGTCACGTGTGATTGCGTCACAGACGGCACTTACTATAAAGACTCTGACCCGCAGTTTCTTCAGTGCAGCGATAATCCGAGCAGAGGCGATTTTGAGCGACACATCTGACTACCGATATATTACAGCAATAACCTACCGATACTAACTTCAGAAACACCGCCATTTCATACAGATACAGAGTCTATATTCAGCGTGTTCATACTCACAGATTATAGACTCGCATTGTGCATCACACATACAGTTTTGTACATCTGACATTATCAGTTTCCTTTGGATTTGTCAGCATACAAAACACACAATGTCTTCAAACTGCAGAGAGGTGTGTGTGGAGGTCTATGTGAACGGCGAGTTGTACTGCACTGACAGTGTCTGGGTCCCGGATGAGGAAAATGTGCAGGTGGAGTTTATGGTCACCGATCGCATCTACGAGCTTCTCGGGTGCTCACCGGGCCAGATAACCGCACAGCTGGAGGTGGACACGGATGAGTGCATGTCAGTCAGTCACGCCGCTTTAGATGGGGAGGATGTGCAGATCAACATTGACATGAAGCACCCAACCTGTACCTGTGCAACCCCTGAGAACAGCCCGACAGGTGATGCTCAACATGCACCACTCACAACTTTCCCATATAACTTACTGTCATCATTATGATGATCACAACTTACAATAATAACTGTTTTAATGAGATCATTATTTCTGCTTAAATGAATGCATGATTTGTATTGTCTTAGAACTGTACATTTCTGACATATGGGCATTATTTGGGCCCGGTTTGCACCTGGTATTAAGATGCGTTTGGTCGATCGGATCACAAGTAGACGAGGGAGACACATTCCCGTTTACACCTGGTGTTTTAATCTCTTTTGTCCACTTTCAAACACTTCTGTCTTGATTTCTTCCAGAGGAGGGTCTATGGGCGGTTATTGGTTATTAAAAAGCAATTGGTGATTCTCAGACTCTGACAGTCTGCAAAAGCATCCTAAGATACAGTTCTGCTCATAAGTTTCATACTCCTTGCAGAATATGAAAAAATTCATTTCCTTTTAATTTTAGCAAAATAAGAGGGATCTGGGATCATAAAAACAATCCTACAATTCTGACTTTTTTCTGAGAATTGTGAGACAAACGCGTAATTGCGAGTTATAATGTCCAATTCTGAGGGGAAAAGATGCAATTGTGAGTTTAAATCTCGCAGTTCTGAGGAAAAAAGTCAGAATTGTCGGATGCAAACTCGCAATAGAGAAATGTCTTTCACGTCAGACTAATTATTCATGTCTAATCTGTGGTTTGAGATGTTTCTAATAACATATTATTTGTTTTTCAGAAAGTACCACAGAGTGGATGAAGAGAAAAATGAGTGGATTCTTCCAAATGCTTTTTTGGATGGATCCGGCTGTTCCAGAGCCAACACCTGAAACGGATCGAGTTCCTGAACCGGAACCTGAAGTGAATCTGGTTAGCGTCTGCTGGCCAGCAGAAGAGCCAGGGATCGAAAAGAACAGCCCAAAAAGAGGTGAATGTCAACAGAGCATTTGAGATGCAACATTACAATGGCCATGTACACACTGTAAAGTTTCAGGAGTGACAACCGCATTTAACGTCATTAACAACTAGTAGTTCAGTTCGGTTTCGACACACTGCGTACAGTTTTTGTAAATGCGGTCGTCACTCCCATAAATTACTGAACTGTGTGTGTGCAGAACAAATGAGATGCAAACAGAAATTTCTTTCAAGTTGGACTAATAATTCATTTTTGATCTGTGGTTAGTGATGTTTCTAATAACATTATTTGTTTTCTTCTTTTTTTTACTAAAGTGAGGAAGAAAATGAGTGCTTTCTTCAAAAAGTATTTTCCAATCGATCCGGCTGAGCCCTCGTGTGATCCTGAGATGGAACCTGAATTGGATCTGGTCGATCCCAAGGAATCATGTGTCCCAGTTCCAAGCGTTCCTGAGCCAGAACCTGTGTCTGCAGAAGGTCAGGAGGTTGACGTCAGGGATGGCATGGATGCTTCTCCGGAAACTCCTGAAATGAACGACCCAAGAGGTGAAAGTCAACAGAGCATTTGAGATGCAACATTACAATGGCCATGGACACACTGTAAAGTTTCAGGAGTGACAACCGCATTTAAATGCAGGAGTGAGTTCCATGTGTCCGGAACACGACTCACTCCTGAAACTTCACACACTGCGTAGAATTTTTGTAAATGTGGTTGTCACTCCCATAAATTTCTTTCAAGTTGGACTAATAATTCATTTTTGATCTGTGGTTAGTGATGTTTCTAATAACATATTATTTGTTTTCTTCTTTTTTCAGAAAGTACTAGAGAGGAGAAAATGAGTGCTTTCTTTAAAAAGTATTTTCCGTTGGATCCGTCTGAGCCCTCGTGTGTCCCGGATGCAAGCGTTCCTGAGACTGAACCTGTGTCTGCAGAAGGTCAGGAGGTTGACGTCAGTGATGGCATGGATGATCAGGGTGTCATGGATGATCAGGGTGGCATGGATGATCAGGGTGGCATGGATGATGAAGGTGGCATGGATGCTTCTCCGGAAAAAATGAAGAAGATGAAGAAAATGAGGGCATTCTTCAAAAAGTATTTTCCATTGGATCCATCTGAGCCCTCGTGCATTCCTGAGACTGAACCCGTGTCTGCAGAAGGTCAGGAGGTTGACGTCAGGGATGGCATGGATGCTTCTCCGGAAACCCCTGAAATGAACGACCCAAGAGGTGAATGTCAACAGAGCATTTGAGATGCAACATTACAATGGCCATGTACACACTGTAAAGTTTCAGGAGTGACAACCGCATTTAAATGCAGGAGTGAGTCCCCAAAATTATCATTCCATGTGTCCGGAACACGACTCACTCCTGAAACTTCACAGAGCGCACTCTTGCGGTGTTGCCATGTCCACTTATTATAAGCAGTTTGGGTTTTTTATTTAAGCTTGGCTCATACAGCGATCGAGTTTATGGTGTTATTAAAGTGTACAGGTGTGGGTCGCAGTATTTCATTGATTTCGTTTTTTGATGGGCTTTTCTGCTGATTTGCTTGCAAGATCTGGCATCACGAATAAGTCAAGGCTCATACCACTTTCCCTGTGATTTCTTGCACCGCACATACAGACGAGATACATCTCTGGTCTCATCATCGGTCATCTCTTATATCTCTCATCGTACATCATAACTAGTTGTTCAGTTCGGTTCAGACACACTGCGTAGAATTTTTGTAAATGCGGTCGTCACTCCCATAAATTACTGAACTGTGTGTGTACAGAACGAATGAGATGCAAACAGAAATGTCTTTCAAGTTATTCATGTCTAATCTGTGGTTTGAGATGTTTCTAATAACATATTATTTGTTTTTCAGAAAGTACCACAGAGTGGATGGTGAGAAAAATTAGCGGACTCTTCCAAATGCTTTTTTGGATAGATCCGGCTGTTCCAGAGCCAACACCTGAAACGGATCGAGTTCCTGAACCTGAAGTAAATCTGGTTAGCGACGGCTGGCCCGGGAGCGGCAGTGGGATCAAAAAGAACAGCCCAAAAAGAGGTGAAAGTCAACAGAGCATTTGAGATGCAACATTACAATGGCCATGTACACACTGTAAAGTTTCAGGAGTGACAACCGCATTTAACGTCATTAACAACTAGTAGTTCAGTTCGGTTTCGACACACTGTGTGCAGTTTTTGTAAATGCGGTCGTCACTCCCATAAATTACTGAACTGTGTGTGTGCAGAACAAATGAGATGCAAACAGAAATTTCTTTGAAGTTGGACTAATAATTCATTTTTGATCTGTGGTTAGTGATGTTTCTAATAACATATTATTTGTTTTCTTCTTTTTTCAGAAAGTACTAAAGAGAAGAAAATTAGTGCTTTCTTCAAAAAGTATTTTCCGTTGGATCCGTCTGAGCCCTCGTGTGTCCCGGATGCAAGTGTTCCTGAGACTGAACCTGTGTCTGCAGAAGGTCAGGAGGTTGACGTCAGTGATGGCATGGATGCTTCTCCGGAAAAAACGAAGAAGATGAAGAAAATGAGGGCATTCTTCAAAAAGTATTTTCCGTTGGATTCGGCTGAGCCCTCGTGTGTCCCAGAGACGGAACCTGAATTGGATCTGTTTGATTCAGATGATTCGTGTGTCCCGGGTCCAAGCAGTTCTGTGCCAAAACCTTACTCAAGCACTCCCGAGCAGGAACTATCTCCAGAAGAACATTGTTTACTATTAGAGAAGCGTGTGAAGGGCGTGGGGAAGAAAGCGCACGAGACGAGACCGCTACAATTATTAAGACAATTGATTAAGAACACATTTATACATAGTTAACCAAATCAAAATGACTGACAGTTACAGTACAGCTTCATATCTGTTAGTAGTCAATTAAATATTACAAGTAGTAATAATAAAGCTAATTATTATGTGTGTGTGTGTGAGTGTGTTTGTGTGAAACCAAATAGAAAACAAAACAACTGTGTGTGTGTGCTTAATAAACATTTTAAAGAACACTGGACATGTGGCAATTAATGTCTTATAAAGTTGTTGGTTTAACTCTATGTTAAGTTCATCATTTATTACTAGTGTATTTATGCTTAACTAATGCATAATTCTGGACCCTTAAGCTAAAGTGTTACCGGTGTTTTAAGTGTTTGCTATGTAGTGTCCAGATTGTACTGGGAGGTTAGGGCTCAGTAATAAGGATGAGCTGCTAGTCTGGACCCAGTGTGAGAGAGTTCTGGCCCGTTAGCAGACCTGTCACTTGCTTTTTGGTCCAGTACTGCGGTGCACTGAACATATTTTTATTCACTGATTTTGTACATTCATTTTGGAGAAAAAAAGAATGGAAAAAAACAACTGTTTTTCTGTGCCCTTATGAAAAAGAAGCACACGTTTGTATTTATGTAAAGCACACTTTTGCACAACTGTATTGAATAGACTTGTAGTGTAAATAACATAAAATATTAATGAAAGAAAATGCCACTTAAAAGGCCGTTTTTTCCGTCGTTAAACTAGCAAAAGTGGATTCGGACACCCTAAGTGCACCGGCGCCATGCACTCAGAACGTTAAAATAGGGCCCAATGTCTTAAATGTACTAAATTGCTGCTTCATGTCTACAAATGTGTAATTACAAGACATACAAGGTTAAATAGAAATGACATTAATGTAACATTTTAGGCTGAAAATAAAGATGATTCAGAATCAAAAATAAATGTATTCAATAAAATCCACTCAGATACCAAAAGCATGAATCTACGAAACAGCGTGCATAGCACAAACAATACCAGACAACTGAATGAACCAAAATGAGGGACTTTAATACGGCAGCTCTTCCGGCGCACTCAGTGTCTGAATTCACTCACTCGTTTTCATTCACTCCTTCAAGTGGACTATATCAGCGGAGTAATGTAGGGAATAGTGAATGAGGGTATAGGGGCGATTTCAAACACAGCATGAGTTTTGATTCATTTTTGTGACGCGCTCCACAAACTTCACGGAAAGGAAACCGGGAAAGCGGCATCTTGTCTGTTTTCTTTATTTTACAAAACCACATCGTTTAGTTTTTGTCGTGAGTGCACACAAATAAAAACAGACCTCTTAGTTTCGATGATGTCTTACTCTAGTCTGTACGACCAGAAATGACAGAGTATTTTAAGTTGTTTCCGCTGTAATGAGACAAAATCATTTGGCGTTGTGCCGATTTGTGTTGTGGACGTCTCACTACAGACCAGTGATGAAATGTGTGTGTCCTTTTGTTTTTTATCAGTCCTATAAAAAATATGACCTATGAAAGAGTGCATTCTGCTTCATACACTAAAGGAGTCTGTACTGTACCAACTACCTCAGGAGGACTAAATGCCGCTAGGTGGAACAAACTGTCATTTGCACTACCGTCTGTTCAAAATAAATGAAAAGAAACCTAGCATTGGGTTTTGTTGCCTTTTTCCTGTTGTACCGAACTCGTATTGAACCGTGAGCCCAAAAACTGTGACTTCTGTGTACCGTTACACTCATACAAGGTAAAGCAACACAACATACATAAAACGCCTTTATCAACTGTATGATATGTGCTAAGAAGCTTTCAGATCCTCAGAAATACACATGCGACTCCACAGTTATCTGCTGCTCTTAGCGTCCAGTGATGTTATCTGTGGTTTAAAACACAGACCGTGATTTGTGGTATCTTCGTGTTTAAGTTAACCTAACCCTCATCCTTCCCCCGCGGGTCAAAATGACCTGAAGCCCTAAAATCAAACTTAATTTTTTCTTTGTCCAGAAAGCTTATTTTATTTCATTTTGATAATATTTTTTCAATTTTTTGTTATTTATTTTATTTACCTTTAAATTACTAGATTTTATCAATAAATAAAAAATAAATAGTAATTTTATATTATAACCCTTTTAATTCAGCTCAAAATATCTTACATTGGGTGTGTTTGTCTTTCCTTTGTGGAAAAAAGATAACATTTCATAACTCTTGCCACTAGATGGCCTTATAGCTCTATATGGAGCAAATGAGCTGTTCCGCTGGGTCCTAAAGTCAGTTTCTCTTCCGTATGCATTTAGTTACACATTGTAAAATAATTTTTTGGTATTTTGAGCATGTTTGGGTTTTTCTATGTGTACTCAAGCGTTCCTCGCATGCCATTCATTCCTTGGGGGTCAAATTGACCCGCAGGGGAAGGATTTGTTACTTTTTTAAATTTCAACCAGAAAAAACTCCTCTAATCCCGTCAATTTGTGGTTCAAGTGCGACAAAATTCCTAGGGTCTTGGACCACTCCGATGAACTGCCCTCATGCCTGTGGTCTCCCACAGTGTTAAATCTGTTCTGACACTCGCGTGTCCCAGGCACTTAGTCACAGAAATAGTGGCAGGACTAAAAATGAGGCATATCAGGCAAATGTTTTCTTTATAGAGCTCAACTGGTAGCACTTTATTTTACTGTCCTGCTCCCCATGTACATACTATGTACTGATTATAGTAATTACAATAACTGGGTAATAACTAAGTACTAACACAGGCGTAAATCGCAGGGGGGTCAGGACCCCCCCTATCTGAGGGTTGTCCCTTCTTAAAAGTATCATTAAAAACCACATTGTGTATTATAAATAATATAATGATATATACTTAAAATGATTGTGAAAGTAGTAAAACAATAAAAACGCAAACGGGGCAAAAATGCGTTTTAAGTTTAGAACCCCTCTCTTGCCTCACAGTGGTTTGGTCCACCGTGCACCTCACCTACACACCAGTCCGGTGGGAGAGAACAAAGTTATATTCAGTAGTTGTGGAACTCCAATAAGTAGTCTGTCAAGTCAAGGCTATTTTATTCACTTTAAATGGATGAAGTGATTTTATTTCTCTTTAATACATACGATGCTGAGTTGTTAATAAATTGGCAATGACAAAAAATGATGATACCGTTGTAAGTCCGATATTTTAATGATTATTGTTTGGTTGTAAGTCACCCACTACAACTAACACGGCGATAAGCCTATGTGTGAACTGACATTAGGCTAATGTAGATTTACCGCTGTGTTGTGTTTTGCTCAATGCTATGTGGAAGAAGAAAGATAATTTAATAATTATATTACCACGTGGTGAACCTGATAACTCATATTTAAACAACTATTGATTTGTGTTGTTGGCCAGAGAAAATTACAGAGAAAAGAAAAACGGACATAAGATCACTTTTCAGAAAAATGGTACACATATCCTTACAAGTAGACAATTTTGGCTGTATTATTTGTGTCCCCTTCAAAAATTGCTCATGAGATATTAAACCTATCCGTAAACCTAACTTTAACCCATGTAGTTACCTTATATTTAGTGCGGTCAAAAATTAGCATTTAGAGCAGTAGTCAACCACAACTTAAAGATGTTCATTTTGCCTTATGCTTTGGACATGGCCTCATGAGATCTACTCCAATCATATGGCCTGGTTCAATGATGGGTGTAGATTGGAGGTGACCAGATAATTTGCTCAAAGATGGTTTGTGATACATTCTTTGCAATGCTTCCAAACATCAGATCTTACACTTGGCCAGTATACCATATCCAGCAGTCTGAGTAAAGTTTTAAGTTTTATTCCCAAATGTCCACTCATAGGGTTATCACACAGGGACCTGTTTGTCTGTCTAGCACACTCCGAAACAAAAGATCATTCTCAATCAGATAATGTACACAAGAAATGTCTCGGGCTGGCTGTGATTTTACCTTTAAGATAAGCTCCTGGATCTCTGGTAAGTTGGTTGGTAGGTTTCTGAGTTTTGAAGCTCTTACCACTGCAATCATCTCTGAGGTTAGCTGTCCTGGAGACCTGGATAGCACATCAGGCACTACATTGCAATGGCCTTTACGATATTTGACAGTAAAGTCGTAACCTTGTAGCCGTATTGTCCAGCGGGTAAGTCGTGATGAAGGCTTTGGATGTTGAAATACCCAAGTAAGTGCACTATGATCAGTAATGACCTCAAATGTTCTCTCTTCTAGATACGGTCTCCATTTTTCAACTGCCCAGACGACCGCTAAACACTCCTTTTCAGATACCGAATATGACTTCTCTGAGTAATCTGGATGCATAAGAAATGACTCTTTCTCCATCCTCCATTTCTTGGGTAAGTACAGCACCCAGTCCTATCTCGCTTGCATCCGTTTGCACCCGAAATGGTTTATTGATGTCTGGCGGTAAGAGAACTGGTGTTTGACTCAAGTCCTTTTTTATGATGTTGAAAGCTCTTTGACGTCCTTCTTCCCACATCCAGATGGATTTTTTCTGCTTGAGGGCATGTAAAGGTGCTGCTTTTGTGGAAAAATGTGGAATGAAACGATAGTACCATCCAGCTAATTCCAAAAATCTCTGCACATCCTTTAGAGACTGTGGAACAGGAAAGTTGCCGATGGCTGAGACTTTGTTAGGATCCGTCTTGACTCGCTCTGCTGAGATTATGTGACCTAGTTAAGTGATGTTGCGTTTCATGAAGTTACATTTTCCAAGGTTATGGGTAAGTCCAGCATCATGTAAGCATTGAAATACCCGGGTGAGATTGTAGATGTGCTCCTCTTCATTTTTGGAATACACTACTACATCATCTATATACACCAGACAACACTTGCCTTTAAGGTGTCTCAATACAGTCTCCATAAGTCTCAAAAAAGGTCAAAAGGTAAACGCAAGAATTCAAATAAGCCTGCAGATGTCACAAATGCGGTTTTCTGTACGCTATCCTCCTCCATCTCAAGTTGCCAGTATCCACTTTTAAGATCCAGTGTACTAAAGACAGTAGCACCATGGAATGACTCCAATATCTCCTGGATTTGTGGCATGGGGTACGCATCAAGATGAGTTTTGGCATTAAAGCCTCTATAATCAATGCACAACCTAGAACTTCCATCCTTCTTGGGGACAACAACAACAGGAGATGCCCATGGGGAAACCGAAGATTGTATGATCTTTTTGTCCAGCAGTTCCTGGATTTCATTGTCAACATACTTCTGTTTGTCATTGGAGAGTTTATATGCCCTTTTTCTGACCAGGAGTTCATCAGTGGTTATAATTCGATTAACTATTTTTGTATGTCCAACCTCTTTAGAGCAGACAGGACAGTCCATCAACAAATTTTCTATTTTTTCCTTGAATGGTGGTGTAGTCTCTGCTTTACTTGTTAGCAGTTGTATGGATTCGAGTACTGTGTCATCAATGTTAGGTGTGGGTATAGCCAAGTAGAAATCGACTGAAGACGTAGAATCTTGCGTCACAAATGGGAAAAACTGGTTAGCGTCCTGGCTGTTTGCAGAAGGTAAACCATATTGGGCTTTACTAAAATCCAACACAATCCCAGACTGTGACAAAAAATCCATTCCTAGAATGACTGGTACTGTTAAATCTCTGTCTTTCAGGATAAACAGTGTCAAGGTAAATGGCTGACCCTGCACCTTACATTGCCATGTCACCTTTCCAGTTGCTGCCTGCTTCTGCCCATTAGCCAACATAAAGGTTTGGCCTTACTTGGCTGACTTGGTTCACCCTTGTTCATTTGTTTCCAGATTGATTCTTGGATTAAGGACAACGAACTACCAGTGTCCACCATGGCCAAAAGAAAACGATCACGTAAGATTATAGGTATGTTGACCGTCTTTGTTACAGTTGGATACTGCATTTCAATGGACCGCACCACTCTAGTACTTGCTGGCATATTAGATTAGATTAGATTAGATTCAACTTTATTGTCATTACACAAGTACAGGTACGAGGCAACGAAATGCAGTTTGGGTCTAACCAGAAGTGCAATAGCAGCAAGTGCAGGACATGAATATGTACTGAATAAATATAAAGATGGCTATTACTATAAATAGAATTTACAGATAGATAGATAGATATGTACTGAATATAATATACAGATGGATGTTGCTATAAACAGTTTGCAGATAGATATATACTGAACAGAATTTACAGATAGATATGTACTGAATATATATATACAGATGGCTATTATTGTAAACAGAATTTACAGATAGATAGATATATACTGAATATATATACAGATGGATATTACTATAAACAGAATTTACAGGGTAGATATGTACTGAATATATATACAGATGGCTATTACTATAAGCAGAATTTACAGATAGATGTATATAATGATATGTTAGCTAAGATGGGCAGTATAGCAATGAACGATATAGTGCAAATGAGCATATTCTAGTTAGGTAGTAGTGCAAGATGCATATATGAACAGGGGTTACTGTAATAAACAGTCGATAGTGCAAATGAGCATATTCCAGTTAGGTAAGTAGTGCAAGATGCATATATGTACAGGGGTTACTGTAATAAACAGTCGATAGTGCAAATGAGCATCCAGTAGTGCAAATAACAAGTGAAGGCAGATGTGAGGGGGAGAGGAGGGTTATCAGTATATAGGGGGAGTGGGATCAACGAGGGATAGAGTTCAATATGGAGACAGTTCTGGGAAAAAAACTGTTCTTTAGTCTGCTGGTCCTGGTCCGGAGGCACCTGAAACGCCTACCAGAGGGCAGGAGAGAAAACAGTTTGTGGGCTGGGTGAGAGGAGTCCTTAAGGATGCTCGATGCAGACAGCGTTTCCTCTGGATGTGGTCGATGGCAGGTAGTGGAGTCCCTGTGATGCGCTGGGCGGTTTTCACCACCCGCTGTAGTGCCTTGCGCTCTGCAGCAGAGCAGCTCCCATACCATACTGTAACACAGTTGGTCAGGATGCTTTCTATTGCGCAGCGATAGAAGTTCACCAGTATAGCCGAGGATAGCTGATTCTTCCTCAGTGTCCTCAGGAAGAAAAGACGCTGGTGAGCCTTCTTGACCAGGCTGGAGGTGTTGGTTGTCCAGGACATGTCCGCCGAGATGTGGATCCCCAGGAACTTGAAACTGGAGACACGCTCAACAGCCGTTCCATTGATGTGGATGGTGTCGTGTGTGCCTCTTGCCTCTTTCCTGAAGTCCACGATGAGTTCTTTTGTTTTGGTGGTGTTGAGGAGCAGATTATTTTCAGTGCACCATGTGGCCAGGTGCTGGATCTCCTCCCTATAGGCGGTCTCATCGTTGTTGCTGATGAGTCCAATCACCGTAGTGTCGTCCGCAAACTTGATGATGGAATTAGATCCATACACAGGCTTGCAATCGGAGGTGAAGAGGGAGTAGAGAAATGGGCTTAGCACACAGCCCTGTGGTACGCCAGTATTGAGTGTGGTGGAGGTGGAGTAGGTGGAGCCTGATCGAACATTCTGGGGTCTGTTGGTCAGGAAGTCCAATATCCAGTTGCACATTGAGGTGTTGATGCCCAGGTCTCCAAGTTTGGCTATTAACTTGGTTGGGATGACAGTGTTGAATGCTGAGCTGAAGTCAACAAACAGCATACGTGCATACGTGTTCTTATTGTCCAGATGTGTAAGCACAGAGTGCAGTGCCAAGGAGACTGCATCCTCTGTGCTCCTATTGCTACGGTAGGCAAACTGGTGTGATGTATATGTTTTCATCACACCAGTGAAGAGAAATATGTTTTCTCTTTTGCTCTTCGGAATGCACCTGATTCCAGTATTTCTTGGCTTCATCAAAATCACGTTCAATTCTGCCCAGCTCACCAACATTTGCCACAGTACCTCTTAACAGACTAGCCAGGCGAGGATTGCAGTTACGGCCAGTACAATATCCTTCTCCGACATATTCTTTCTCCATCTCAAACACAAAGCTCGATAATGAAAAGCAAAGTCTCTTATGCTTTCCTTGGCCCCTTGTTTTCTCTCCACCAACCTTCTTGATGTCACATCCTCATAATCTTCACTCAGAAAAGATCTTAAAAAAACATCTTTGAATTGCCTCCAACTATTCACTTTCCTTCTTTCTGCTTGCCACCAGTCTTTAGTGGTTTCTTTGAGCACTGTGTTAAGCAGTGCCAGGACTTCCTGATCACTCAAAGGCCTAACTGCAAAGTACTCCTCACAGCGTTCAATAAACAGAATAGGGTCTTCATCTTGCTTATTACTAAAACAAGGTAAGTCTAACTTTACTGGAGGATTGTAGGGCATTAACATAGTCTTCTCTTGACTGCTCAATGAGTTTTGCTGAACTTCATAGGTATGATGCTGACTTGGTCCAAAATCATGAACACAACAACAAATTTTGGACGTTACAGGTGTGGACATTGGAGTCAATGATTTGAACTTAGCGTCAAGCTGCACATCCTTTCTCTTTCCACCCCTTTCTTGACTCTCGATACGATACACCAACCGATTTTCTATCCCTTTACATTTGTTCTGGAATTCTTCTTGTGAAACACAGCCACTCATCGTCTTGATACATTCAGCAACCCATCCTTTCATTGACTTTATCAGTAAGTTGTTCTATGAGGTTGGTAATAGACTCAGGAAGTGTCTCTCTCTCTCTCTACTGCAGGTGGTGGTAAGTTTAAGTCAGAGTCATCATCTTTACAAATCTTACATGTTTTTCCCCTCTGGAACCAACAGCATAGAAATTAAAGTCTTATCTGTTTTTGGGTGATGATGACGATGAAGACGATGATGACAAGGACAATAACGTTAAAAGTTTATTCACCCCACTCTAGGAATCACATCCCAAAGTTTCCCAGTGCAAACCTTAGTGCTGATATCAAATCACAGCAAACCAGAAAGTCTTCAAAATCACATGTGTGGCATAATCCAGTTTCAGGATCCACAGCAGTGAGCGTGTAATCCAGTTTCAGGATCCACAGCAGTGAGCGTGTAATCCAGTTTCAGGATCCACAGCAGTGAGCTTGTAATCCAGTTTCAGGATCCACAGCAGTGAGCGTGTAATCCAGTTTCAGGATCCACAGCAGTGAGCGTGTAATCCAGTTTCAGGATCCACAGCAGTGAGCGTGTAATCCAGTTTCAGGATCCACAGCAGTGAGCGTGTAATCCAGTTTCAGGATCCACAGCAGTGAGCGTGTAATCCAGTTTCAGGATCCACAGCAGTGAGCGTGTAATCCAGTTTCAGGATCCACAGCAGTGAGCGTGTAATCCAGTTTCAGGATCCACAGCAGTGAGCGTGTAATCCAGTTTCAGGATCCACAGCAGTGAGCGTGTAATCCAGTTTCAGGATCCACAGCAGTGAGCGTGTAATCCAGTTTCAGGATCCACAGCAGTGAGCATGTAATCCAGTTTAGTTTGTAATAGTTGATTGTCTTTGTCCTGCTGTTGGTGAGCCAACATTTAGACCGTCGAGTCACTGGTGTCCTTTGTTGCCAGAGGACTACTGCTGTTGGCCTAGCTCAACTTGACTGGTGAGCTGGTTCTGCCTGAAATTGCCGGTTGATTAGTGGCGATTAGCACCGGGCTAACGTCACTAGCGTCCGGCATGATGTTGAAATATTCCACTTCTCAACTGCTGAGTCTCAACTGGATCACTGCTCCACCTTGTATTACAGCCATAAGACAACTTGGACTTCTGCGCCGACCCCGGTATAGCCACAGAAGTGCCCGGAAAAACTTTGTTTACCTCCTGCATGGTACAGCGACGATCCCCTCCATCTGGTCTTCAGCTGCACGTGTCGCGCCTCAGCGACGTCATCAGGACACTGCCGCACTTGGAATACGTAGCAACCCTCCACCCCACCTCCTCCCTCTGCGAGCTTCTAACACTGGGAGAAATACAAAACATGGAGTGGACCACAGTGTACTGCGGAGCACCATCAGCTCTGTCTCCTGCCACTATGGAATTATTCAACACACAATCCCTCACCAATAAATCCCCGCTCATCCACGACTATATTCTGGATAAAGGACTGGACTTCATGTGCCTAGTGGAAACTTGGCACAAAACAGGGGACCACTCAGTGCTCAATGAAGCCTGCCCCCAGGGCTATAGCTACATGGAAAAAGCCCGCAGCTCCGGACGTGGGGGTGGTTTGGCCGTCATTCATCGGGATGAACTGAAACTTTCTCCCCTGCCACTGCCTGATTTTACCTCAATGGAATGTTTAGCCTTCAAATGTAAACCCCCATACTCCATGACAGTGCTTCTCATATACCGTCCCCCCAAACCACACTCCTCATTTCTCCCTGAAATGCATGATCTACTCACATCACTCTGTTCCATGTCAACCAGAATTGTTATTCTTGGTGATTTTAATATCCATCTTGCAACAGAGTTCCTGAGTTTGATTGATTGTCTTGGTCTCCAGCAACATGTGAAGGCTCCTACGCACATCAGGGGCCATACCCTAGATCTGGTCATCACTGACGCGGCCCCCCATAAACAGCCTGGAGGTAAACGATCTGGGTGTGTCTGACCACAAGTTGGTCTCTATGGTCTTTACATTTTCGCTGCCTATCATCAGACCTAAGCGCCAAATATCTTTCCGGAACTGGAAACAAATTGACCCAACCTCCATTACTGTAGACCTTCAATACAACATCAACTGCCCAGTTTCTGCAACAGTGGACGGACTGGTGGATCATTATAATACATCTCTGAGCAGTGTCTTTGACCTCCATGCCCCTATCAGGACACGGGAAGTAAATTTTGAACGCTCTGCCCCCTGGTTCACACAGGAACTGCGGCAAATGAAAACTGAGGGCCGTATCCTGGAACGCCGCGGTAAGCAGTCAGGTCTAACTGTTCACAAGCTTGCCTTCCGTGACCATCAAAAGGCATATCTTAAGTCCTTGAAGGGTGCGCGCTCTCAATTCTATTCCAATCTCATCAATACAAATACTGGAAACTCTAAGCATCTTTTTTCTACAGTAAACAATCTCCTGAAACCAAAGTCATCTTCATCCACTGAAACCACAGTGGAGCGATGCAACAGCTTCATTGACTTTTTTAGATCTAAAGTCAATAACATCCGCTCTTCAATATCTGGCTCTTCCTCCCTGTCTCCCCCGTCCTCCAACCCCTCACCTGGGAGATTGCCATCCCTTCCACACTTCACTGCAGTTCAGCAGAGCCACATTGAGGAAACCATCAGGAAAATGAAGCCGTCCACCTGCACCTTGGATCCCATCCCGACTGTTCTGCTCAAGTCATTCATTCCCATTGTTAGCCCAATCATCGCCCAGTTTGTTAATCTCTCTCTCAAAACTGGTCACGTCCCTCTTGCCCTTAAAGCTGCTGTCATCCGTCCAATACTCAAGAAACCAACCCTAGACCCTGAAGTCCTTGCAAATTACAGGCCGATCTCCAACCTCACCTTCCTTCTAGAGAAGGAAGCCGCCTCTCAGCTCCACAACCATCTAAAACACAACAACCTATTTGAGATATTTCAATCAGGTTTTCAAACAGCTCTGCTCAGGGTGACCAATGACCTTCTTATGGCAGCTCACTGCTCATTCTCCTCGACCTAACAGCGGCATTCGACACAATGGACCATACCATCCTCCTGGACCGTCTCCACAACACAGTTGGACTGTCAGGAGCAGCACTACAGTGGTTTCAGTCCTACCTTTCTGGCAGGACTGAGCGTGTTATTTTAGGAGAATGTGAGTCCAGACTGCTCCCTGTTACATGTGGTGTTCCGCAGGGGTCGGTTCTCGGTCCAATCTTATTCATCCTTTACATGCTTCCCCTCGGTCCTGTCATCAGCAGATATGGACTATCCTTTCATTGTTATGCTGATGACACGCAACTTTATATCAAAACTGCCCCAAGCCCCTCCACAGCCCTGTCAAGACTCACCACATGTCTTGAGGAAATAAAGGCATGGATGAAAAGCAACTTCCTCCAGCTGAACTCCAGTAAAACTGAGGCACTACTTGTTGGCACCCCTCATCAGATCCACTCCTTATCCCAGCTCATCTTTGATGGCCAGGTCATCACTTTCTCCTCCTCAGTCACAAACCTTGGGGTTAGGTTTGACCCCCAGCTGACCTTCAATGACCACATTAAACACATTTGCAAAACTTCCTTCCACCATCTACGAAACATCTCCAAACTCCGCCCCCTTCTAACCCTTCCAGATGCAGAGAAACTCGTCCATGCCGTTATCTCCACCAGGCTGGACTACTGCAACGGACTCTTCATTGGGCTTTCTGGCAGAAATATCCAGAAGCTACAATACATCCAGAACAGCGCTGCCAGAGTCCTAATGAGAGTCCGTAAATATGATCACATAACTCTCATTCTACACTCACTGCACTGGCTCCCCGTCTCATCCCGGATCGACTACAAAATCCTCCTGCTCACACATAAATGCATCACCGGACATGCACCACCATATCTACAAGAACTCATCACTCTGAAATCCTCCCCCCGCACCCTCAGATCATCAGGCCACCTGCTTCTTCAGGTCCCCACCACCAGGCTCCGTACCATGGGGGACCAACCTTTCTGCTCGGCTGCACCGCGGCTTTGGAACCACCTCCCCAGTGAGCTGAGAGCAGTACAGAGCCTAGACCATTTTAAAGCAGAACTGAAGACTTTTCTATTCAGAAAGGCTTTTATGTGTTGATTGTTTTATTATTCTGTAGTTTTCCTTGTTTTTAGTCATTTTCCTGTGTAGATTCTTCGGAATGAAAAGTGCGTTATAAATAAAATCTATTATTATTATTATTATTAATGAGGAGGTTACAGGTTACAAAACCAAGATCATGTAGTTGTCAGACAGATGTAAACATTTTTTTTTTTTTTTCCTGGATCATTGTCAAGGTTATTTCAGATCAACACATGCAAGTGACCACTAGGTGTCGCCATGGAGACGGGTGTCGGTTTGTTTCGAAACTTTGACACAATACGGCGCATTTGCTTCAACTGTGTTTCACGAAGCCTCGGGGTGCTTCTCAATATCCCTCCTCGTTTCCTCGCTCCTCCGTCCTCCATCCTATGACCCGGAAACCGATCGAGCTCAGACATCTTGTAGGACATCTCAACTCTCTAATTGCACCGCGAGGAGGCGAGGATCGAGGAGTGAGGAGGCTTCCTGAGGAGTCATGAGCGAGGATACACAGGTGTATCCTTTGCGGAAGTGTTTTATCGACTAAACGTGACGCACGTATTAATTCTCCTCCCCCTTCACATCTTGCCACAGTTGATTAATTATTATTATTATTATTATTATGTTTACATGTACAAGACACAAATGTATGTCAAATAACAACAACTGTAGGACAGTTGCAGAATTATATCAAAACACAAGAAAATTAAAGAAACTGTAATAGCCTACTAGCTTATACAATTCATTGTTAATAATAACTGGTAATATTAAATAAAATATGGACAAATGTGGTATTTTGTGGATGTTGAAACTATTACAATATAAATGATTATCTGTAATGTTCAAGAATCCCGATGTGCAAGCTAAATCCAGCGGCGTGGAGTCATCATCAATTGATGAAGCTTTGAAGTGACGCTAAAGGGAGCGGGGACATATCATTTCACTTGATTCAATTCCTCCGTCCTCACGTCTTTTTCTTGTGTCCTTAAGGGGTGGAGATAAGACGCGAGGAAAGGAAACGAGGATGCACAAATAAGAATTGAGAAGCACCCCCGGTCCGCCCATCACTACCAGACAGGCATGTGAAACAAAGATAAATCCCACAGAATGTGTAGAACATAAATATACATACATACCAGTAAACATTTAATAAAAATAATAAAAGAAACAATGCTTACTTCAGATTGGGCATCAAACTTTCCCAATCAGGACAAATGATTGTTTGGATCCATAAGCCATGCTTACTCCTCCATTACAAATCTACTACTTCTACTCTCTACACCCGTTTAATACCTGAGAGTATTACTCCTTGTTGCCCCCTCATGATGAGTAGTATAATTACAACAATGAAAAAAAACATGTTAACAGGTTTGACTGTTACATAGTTATTAGCTATATTCAAATAAAAACAAAGAAAATAAGAACATATAATCAAACTACAAGCAACAGCACAAATACATACAATAGAGCAAAGATGCATATAAAATAAACAGTGCTTTTCAGGTTTTTCAGGTATCTAACAGTGGTTTTATGATACAGAAACTGAATGAAGTAATCAAATATAAAATAATAACATTGCATATTATAATCTTCACTGTATAAATGAAAGATGAATCATTATTGAAGTTACAAAAGTTATCGATTTGTTATATATATGTGTGAGGACTTTGCCTCCTCATTTTAAAACACCACCACACACCACTGATATATAAATATCAGTGAAATGAACAGGTGGAGGTTGACCTGAACTTCATCTTTAACAGTGATCATCTACTATGATGCATTATCAGAGCTGAAGATCTGAGCGACCCAGCAGGGCCTTCGAAAGTGACAACCAAGCTTTCAGAGTCAGAAAATTGTGTTCCTCCAAATGTGTTTGATTTGGATAACCAGGTGAACGAGTGCAGACTGTCCCACACACCTGTGACTGAGGTCTGGCCCAGTGTCTTCATAGGAAATGAGTAAGTCTACAACACGTAGAAAAAAAAAGTTTATTCAAGTGTACAATTAGTATACTTCTTTTAAAATAAGAAAAGTACTTCCAGTCCACTTTTATGTACTTCAGAGAAATACACTTAAAACCACACTATACTTGTACTCAATCTTTTGATCGAGATGTTTAAAAGTATAATTAAGTATTCTAAGTATACTTGGCTTGCAGTTGTGTTTACTCTTTTGATTGAGTAGCCTATTAAATACTTTCACATATCTTTATATACTGCCTTGTAAACCTGCATTGTTTGAAAATATTGATTTACAAAGAAAACAGATGTTCCTAAATCTGAGTATGTGAATTCTTGTGTGGTCCACAGTTAGTGTACATAGGAAGTTTAATTTTGAAGAGTTACAACAAGCAAATGGCCCGTTAAGTAACGTTTCACGAGTCTTCGGTACACTCGTTTCGAAACGAGCATCGTTGAAACAACGACAACTTGCGGTTCAGTGAGTGAGTCAAATGTTGATTCAGTGCCGCTCTGACGAATTCCTCCAGTTCATTCAGAAGGATTGGTGTTCGTTAGACTGATTCAAACCAGTAACGTTAAGAAAATAAAATGAGTCATGAAAAGAATCTGCTCAAATGAGTCATTTGCTCGTGACTCGGACTGCGTTGTTTGATTCGGCGTTCAGCTCGCGAGGACAGGACAACTCAACAGAAGCATTAACGCGATGTTTTTATCAACACATTTCATTCAGCCTTCAAAATTACATCTGGTAAATATGTTTTGTTTGTGTGTGTAAATATTGTGGCTCTGGAGAGTCTGCATCGCAAATACTGACTGGAAAACTGGTAACTCATATATTGTTACCCACCTCTAAGGTGATTGAAATCGAGTACAAATGTAACCTGAGTACAGGAAATTGTGTTAAATTATTTATTTTATATTAATAACAATATATAGATCATTAGTGAGTGAGCAACAACAAAAACCGTTGAGAAACTGCTACTGTCAATCAATCCGTTTCTATGGCAACCATGGAGCGTCACGTGTGATTGCGTCACAGACGGCACTTACTATAAAGACTCTGACCCGCAGTTTCTTCAGTGCAGCGATAATCCGAGCAGAGGCGATTTTGAGCGACACATCTGACTACCGATATATTACAGCAATAACCTACCGATACTAACTTCAGAAACACCGCCATTTCATACAGATACAGAGTCTATATTCAGCGTGTTCATACTCACAGATTATAGACTCGCATTGTGCATCACACATACAGTTTTGTACATCTGACATTATCAGTTTCCTTTGGATTTGTCAGCATACAAAACACACAATGTCTTCAAACTGCAGAGAGGTGTGTGTGGAGGTCTATGTGAACGGCGAGTTGTACTGCACTGACAGTGTCTGGGTCCCGGATGAGGAAAATGTGCAGGTGGAGTTTATGGTCACCGATCGCATCTACGAGCTTCTCGGGTGCTCACCGGGCCAGATAACCGCACAGCTGGAGGTGGACACGGATGAGTGCATGTCAGTCAGTCACGCCGCTTTAGATGGGGAGGATGTGCAGATCAACATTGACATGAAGCACCCAACCTGTACCTGTGCAACCCCTGAGAACAGCCCGACAGGTGATGCTCAACATGCACCACTCACAACTTTCCCATATAACTTACTGTCATCATTATGATGATCACAACTTACAATAATAACTGTTTTAATGAGATCATTATTTCTGCTTAAATGAATGCATGATTTGTATTGTCTTAGAACTGTACATTTCTGACATATGGGCATTATTTGGGCCCGGTTTGCACCTGGTATTAAGATGCGTTTGGTCGATCGGATCACAAGTAGACGAGGGAGACACATTCCCGTTTACACCTGGTGTTTTAATCTCTTTTGTCCACTTTCAAACACTTCTGTCTTGATTTCTTCCAGAGGAGGGTCTATGGGCGGTTATTGGTTATTAAAAAGCAATTGGTGATTCTCAGACTCTGACAGTCTGCAAAAGCATCCTAAGATACAGTTCTGCTCATAAGTTTCATACTCCTTGCAGAATATGAAAAAATTCATTTCCTTTTAATTTTAGCAAAATAAGAGGGATCTGGGATCATAAAAACAATCCTACAATTCTGACTTTTTTCTGAGAATTGTGAGACAAACGCGTAATTGCGAGTTATAATGTCCAATTCTGAGGGGAAAAGATGCAATTGTGAGTTTAAATCTCGCAGTTCTGTGGAAAAAAGTCAGAATTGTCGGATGCAAACTCGCAATAGAGAAATGTCTTTCACGTCAGACTAATTATTCATGTCTAATCTGTGGTTTGAGATGTTTCTAATAACATATTATTTGTTTTTCAGAAAGTACCACAGAGTGGATGAAGAGAAAAATGAGTGGATTCTTCCAAATGCTTTTTTGGATGGATCCGGCTGTTCCAGAGCCAACACCTGAAACGGATCGAGTTCCTGAACCGGAACCTGAAGTGAATCTGGTTAGCGTCTGCTGGCCAGCAGAAGAGCCAGGGATCGAAAAGAACAGCCCAAAAAGAGGTGAAAGTCAACAGAGCATTTGAGATGCAACATTACAATGGCCATGTACACACTGTAAAGTTTCAGGAGTGACAACCGCATTTAACGTCATTAACAACTAGTTGTTCAGTTCGGTTCCGCACACACTGCGTGCAGTTTTTGTAAATGCGGTCGTCACTCCCATAAATTACTGAACTGTGTGTGTGCAGAACAAATGAGATGCAAACAGAAATTTCTTTCAAGTTGGACTAATAATTCATTTTTGATCTGTGGTTAGTGATGTTTCTAATAACATTATTTGTTTTCTTATTTTTTTTACTAAAGTGAGGAAGAAAATGAGTGCTTTCTTCAAAAAGTATTTTCCAATCGATCCGGCTGAGCCCTCGTGTGATCCTGAGACGGAACCTGAATTGGATCTGGTCGATCCCAAGGAATCATGTGTCCCAGTTCCAAGCGTTCCTGAGCCAGAACCTGTGTCTGCAGAAAGTCAGGAGGTTGACGTCAGTGGTGGCATGGATGATCAGGGTGGCATGGATGATCAGGGTGGCATGGATGATGAAGGTGTCATGGATGATCAGGGTGTCATGGATGATCAATGTGGCATGGATGATCAGGGTGGCATGGATGATGAAGGTGGCATGGATGCTTCTCCCGAAAAAATGAAGAAGATGAAGAAAATGAGGGCATTCTTCAAAAAGTATTTTCCATTGGATCCGTCTGAGCCCTCGTGCATTCCTGAGACTGAACCCGTGTCTGCAGAAGGTCAGGAGGTTGACGTCAGTGATGGCATGGATGCTTCTCCGGAAACCCCTGAAATGAACGACCCAAGAGGTGAATGTCAACAGAGCATTTGAGATGCAACATTACAATGGCCATGTACACACTGTAAAGTTTCAGGAGTGACAACCGCATTTAAATGCAGGAGTGAGTCCCCAAAATTATCATTCCATGTGTCCGGAACACGACTCACTCCTGAAACTTCACACACTGCGTAGAATTTTTGTAAATGTGGTTGTCACTCCCATAAATTTCTTTCAAGTTGGACTAATAATTCATTTTTGATCTGTGGTTAGTGATGTTTCTAATAACATATTATTTGTACTCTTCTTTTTTCAGAAAGTACTAAAGAGGAGAAAATTAGTGCTTTCTTTAAAAAGTATTTTCCGTTGGATCCGTCTGAGCCCTCGTGTGTCCCGGATGCAAGAGTTCCTGAGACTGAACCTGTGTCTGCAGAAGGTCAGGAGGTTGACGTCAGTGGTGGCATGGATGATCAGGGTGGCATGGATGATCAGGGTGGCATGGATGATCAGGGTGGCATGGATGATGAAGGTGGCATGGATGCTTCTCCGGAAAAAATGAAGAAGATGAAGAAAATGAGGGCATTCTTCAAAAAGTATTTTCCATTGGATCCGTCTGAGCCCTCGTGCATTCCTGAGACTGAACCTGTGTCTGCAGAAGGTCAGGAGGTTGACGTCAGGGATGGCATGGATGCTTCTCCGGAAACCCCTGAAATGAACGACCCAAGAGGTGAATGTCAACAGAGCATTTGAGATGCAACATTACAATGGCCATGTACACACTGTAAAGTTTCAGGAGTGACAACCGCATTTAAATGCAGGAGTGAGTCCCCAAAATTATCATTCCATGTGTCCGGAACACGACTCACTCCTGAAACTTCACAGAGCGCACTCTTGCGGTGTTGCCATGTCCACTTATTATAAGCAGTTTGGGTTTTTTTATTTAAGCTTGGCTCATACAGCGATCGAGTTTATGGTGTTATTAAAGTGTACAGGTGTGGGTCGCAGTATTTCATTGATTTCGTTTTTTGATGGGCTTTTCTGCTGATTTGCTTGCAAGATCTGGCATCACGAATAAGTCAAGGCTCATACCACTTTCCCTGTGATTTCTTGCACCGCACATACAGACGAGATACATCTCTGGTCTCATCATCGGTCATCTCTTATATCTCTCATCGTACATCATAACTAGTTGTTCAGTTCGGTTCAGACACACTGCGTAGAATTTTTGTAAATGCGGTCGTCACTCCCATAAATTACTGAACTGTGTGTGTACAGAACGAATGAGATGCAAACAGAAATGTCTTTCAAGTTATTCATGTCTAATCTGTGGTTTGAGATGTTTCTAATAACATATTATTTGTTTTTCAGAAAGTACCACAGAGTGGATGGTGAGAAAAATTAGCGGACTCTTCCAAATGCTTTTTTGGATAGATCCGGCTGTTCCAGAGCCAACACCTGAAACGGATCGAGTTCCTGAACCTGAAGTAAATCTGATTAGCGACGGCTGGCCCGGGAGCGGCAGTGGGATCAAAAAGAACAGCCCAAAAAGAGGTGAAAGTCAACAGAGCATTTGAGATGCAACATTACAATGGCCATGTACACACTGTAAAGTTTCAGGAGTGACAACCGCATTTAACGTCATTAACAACTAGTAGTTCAGTTCGGTTCCGCACACACTGCGTGCAGTTTTTGTAAATGCGGTCGTCACTCCCATAAATTACTGAACTGTGTGTGTGCAGAACAAATGAGATGCAAACAGAAATTTCTTTCAAGTTAGACTAATAATTCATTTTTGATCTGTGGTTAGTGATGTTTCTAATAACATTATTTGTTTTCTTCTTTTTTCAGAAAGTACTAAAGAGAAGAAAATTAGTGCTTTCTTCAAAAAGTATTTTCCGTTGGATCCGTCTGAGCCCTCGTGTGTCCCGGATGCAAGCGTTCCTGAGACTGAACCTGTGTCTGCAGAAGGTCAGGAGGTTGACGTCAGTGATGGCATGGATGCTTCTCCGGAAAAAACGAAGAAGATGAAGAAAATGAGGGCATTCTTCAAAAAGTATTTTCCGTTGGATTCGGCTGAGCCCTCGTGTGTCCCAGAGACAGAACCTGAATTGGATCTGTTTGATTCAGATGATTTGTGTGTCCCGGGTCCAAGCAGTTCTGTGCCAAAACCTTACTCAAGCACTCCCGAGCAGGAACTATCTCCAGAAGAACATTGTTTACTATTAGAGAAGCGTGTGAAGGGCGTGGGGAAGAAAGCGCACGAGACGAGACCGCTACAATTATTAAGACAATTGATTAAGAACACATTTATACATAGTTAACCAAATCAAAATGACTGACAGTTACAGTACAGCTTCATATCTGTTAGTAGTCAATTAAATATTACAAGTAGTAATAATAAAGCTAATTATTATGTGTGTGTGTGTGAGTGTGTTTGTGTGAAACCAAATAGAAAACAAAACAACTGTGTGTGTGTGCTTAATAAACATTTTAAAGAACACTGGACATGTGGCAATTAATGTCTTATAAAGTTGTTGGTTTAACTCTATGTTAAGTTCATCATTTATTACTAGTGTATTTATGCTTAACTAATGCATAATTCTGGACCCTTAAGCTAAAGTGTTACCGGTGTTTTAAGTGTTTGCTATGTAGTGTCCAGATTGTACTGGGAGGTTAGGGCTCAGTAATAAGGATGAGCTGCTAGTCTGGACCCAGTGTGAGAGAGTTCTGGCCCGTTAGCAGACCTGTCACTTGCTTTTTGGTCCAGTACTGCGGTGCACTGAACATATTTTTATTCACTGATTTTGTACATTCATTTTGGAGAAAAAAAGAATGGAAAAAAACAACTGTTTTTCTGTGCCCTTATGAAAAAGAAGCACACGTTTGTATTTATGTAAAGCACACTTTTGCACAACTGTATTGAATAGACTTGTAGTGTAAATAACATAAAATATTAATGAAAGAAAATTCCACTTAAAAGGCCGTTTTTTCCGTCGTTAAACTAGCAAAAGTGGATTCGGACACCCTAAGTGCACCGGCGCCATGCACTCAGAACGTTAAAATAGGGCCCAATGTCTTAAATGTACTAAATTGCTGCTTCATGTCTTCAAATGTGTAATTACAAGACATTCACGGTTAAATAGAAATGACATTAATGTAACATTTTAGGCTGAAAATAAAGATGATTCAGAATCAAAAATAAATGTATTCAATAAAATCCACTCAGATACAACCAAAAGCATGAATCTACGAAACAGCGTGCATAGCACAAACAATACCAGACAACTGAATGAACCAAAATGAGGGACTTAAATACGGCAGCTCTTCCGGCGCACTCAGTGTCTGAATTCACTCACTCGTTTTCATTCACTCCTTCAAGTGGACTATATCAGCGGAGTAATGTAGGGAATAGTGAATGAGGGTATAGGGGCGATTTCAAACACAGCATGAGTTTTGATTCATTTTTGTGACGCGCTCCACAAACTTCACGGAAAGGAAACCGGGAAAGCGGCATCTTGTCTGTTTTCTTTATTTTACAAAACCACATCGTTTAGTTTTTGTCGTGAGTGCACACAAATAAAAACAGACCTCTTAGTTTCGATGATGTCTTACTCTAGTCTGTACGACCAGAAATGACAGAGTATTTTAAGTTGTTTCCGCTGTAATGAGACAAAATCATTTGGCGTTGTGCCGATTTGTGTTGTGGACGTCTCACTACAGACCAGTGATGAAATGTGTGTGTCCTTTTGTTTTTTATCAGTCCTATAAAAAATATGACCTATGAAAGAGTGCATTCTGCTTCATACACTAAAGGAGTCTGTACTGTACCAACTACCTCAGGAGGACTAAATGCCGCTAGGTGGAACAAACTGTCATTTGCACTACCGTCTGTTCAAAATAAATGAAAAGAAACCTAGCATTGGGTTTTGTTGCCTTTTTCCTGTTGTACCGAACTCGTATTGAACCGTGAGCCCAAAAACTGTGACTTCTGTGTACCGTTACACTCATACAAGGTAAAGCAACACAACATACATAAAACGCCTTTATCAACTGTATGATATGTGCTAAGAAGCTTTCAGATCCTCAGAAATACACATGCGACTCCACAGTTATCTGCTGCTCTTAGCGTCCAGTGATGTTATCTGTGGTTTAAAACACAGACCGTGATTTGTGGTATCTTCGTGTTTAAGTTAACCTAACCCTCATCCTTCCCCCGCAGGTCAAAATGACCTGAAGCCCTAAAATCAAACTTAATTTTTTCTTTGTCCAGAAAGCTTATTTTATTTTATTTTGATACTATTTTTTCAATTTTTTGTTATTTATTTTATTTACCTTTAAATTACTAGATTTTATCAATAAATAAAAAATAAATAGTAATTTTATATTATAACCCTTTTAATTCAGCTCAAAATATCTTACATTGGGTGTGTTTGTCTTTCCTTTGTGGAAAAAAGATAACATTTCATAACTCTTGCCACTAGATGGCCTTATAGCTCTATATGGAGCAAATGAGCTGTTCCGCTGGGTCCTAAAGTCAGTTTCTCTTCCGTATGCATTTAGTTACACATTGTAAAATAATTTTTTGGTATTTTGAGCATGTTTAGGTTTTTCTATGTGTACTCAAGCGTTCCTCGCATGCCATTCATTCCTTGGGGGTCAAATTGACCCGCAGGGGAAGGATTTGTTACTTTTTTAAATTTCAACCAGAAAAAACTCCTCTAATCCCGTCAATTTGTGGTTCAAGTGCGACAAAATTCCTAGGGTCTTGGACCACTCCGATGAACTGCCCTCATGCCTGTGGTCTCCCACAGTGTTAAATCTGTTCTGACACTCGCGTGTCCCAGGCCTTAGTCACAGAAATAGTGGCAGGACTAAAAATGAGGCATATCAGGCAAATGTTTTCTTTATAGAGCTCAACTGGTAGCACTTTATTTTACTGTCCTGCTCCCCATGTACATACTATGTACTGATTATAGTAATTACAATAACTGGGTAATAACTAAGTACTAACACAGGCGTAAATCGCAGGGGGGTCAGGACCCCCCCTATCTGAGGGTTGTCCCTTCTTAAAAGTATCATTAAAAACCACATTGTGTATTATAAATAATATAATGATATATACTTAAAATGATTGTGAAAGTAGTAAAACAATAAAAACGCAAACGGGGCAAAAATGCGTTTTAAGTTTAGAACCCCTCTCTTGCCTCACAGTGGTTTGGTCCACCGTGCACCTCACCTACACACCAGTCCGGTGGGAGAGAACAAAGTTATATTCAGTAGTTGTGGAACTCCAATAAGTAGTCTGTCAAGTCAAGGCTATTTTATTCACTTTAAATGGATGAAGTGATTTTATTTCTCTTTAATACATACGATGCTGAGTTGTTAATAAATTGGCAATGACAAAAAATGATGATACCGTTGTAAGTCCGATATTTTAATGATTATTGTTTGGTTGTAAGTCACCCACTACAACTAACACGGCGATAAGCCTATGTGTGAACTGACATTAGGCTAATGTAGATTTACCGCTGTGTTGTGTTTTGCTCAATGCTATGTGGAAGAAGAAAGATAATTTAATAATTATATTACCACGTGGTGAACCTGATAACTCATATTTAAACAACTATTGATTTGTGTTGTTGGCCAGATAAAATTACAGAGAAAAGAAAAACGGACATAAGATCACTTTTCAGAAAAATGGTACACATATCCTTACAAGTAGACAATTTTGGCTGTATTATTTGTGTCCCCTTCAAAAATTGCTCATGAGATATTAAACCTATCCGTAAACCTAACTTTAACCCATGTAGTTACCTTATATTTAGTGCGGTCAAAAATGAGCATTTAGAGCAGTAGTCAACCACAACTTAAAGATGTTCATTTTGCCTTATGCTTTGGACATGGCCTCATGAGATCTACTCCAATCATATGGCCTGGTTCAATGATGGGTGTAGATTGGAGGTGACCAGATAATTTGCTCAAAGATGGTTTGTGATACATTCTTTGCAATGCTTCCAAACATCAGATCTTACACTTGGCCAGTATACCATATCCAGCAGTCTGAGTAAAGTTTTAAGTTTTATCCGCAAATGTCCACTCATAGGGTTATCACACAGGGACCTGTTTGTCTGTCTAGCACACTCTGAAACAAAAGATCATTCTCAATCAGATAAAGTACACAAGAAATGTCTCGGGCTGGCTGTGATTTTACCTTTAAGATAAGCTCCTGGATCTCTGGTAAGTTGGTTGGTAGGTTTCTGAGTTTTGAAGCTCTTACCACTGCAATCATCTCTGAGGTTAGCTGTCCTGGAGACCTGGATAGCACATCAGGCACTACATTGCAATGGCCTTTACGATATTTGACAGTAAAGTCGTAACCTTGTAGCCGTATTGTCCAGCGGGTAAGTCGTGATGAAGGCTTTGGATGTTGAAATACCCAAGTAAGTGCACTATGATCAGTAATGACCTCAAATGTTCTCTCTTCTAGATACGGTCTCCATTTTTCAACTGCCCAGACGACCGCTAAACACTCCTTTTCAGATACCGAATATGACTTCTCTGAGTAATCTGGATGCATAAGAAATGACTCTTTCTCCATCCTCCATTTCTTGGGTAAGTACAGCATCCAGTTCTATCTCGCTTACATGCGTTTGCACCCGAAATGGTTTATTGATGTCTGGCGGTAAGAGAACTGGTGTTTGACTCAAGTCCTTTTTTATGATGTTGAAAGCTCTTTGACATCCTTCTTCCCACATCCAGATGGATTTTTTCTGCTTGAGGGCATGTAAAGGTGCTGCTTTTGTGGAAAAATGTGGAATGAAACGATAGTACCATCCAGCTAATTCCAAAAATCTCTGCACATCCTTTAGACACTGTGGAACAGGAAAGTTGCCGATGGCTGAGACTTTGTTAGGATCCGTCTTGACTCGCTCTGCTGAGATTATGTGACCTAGTTAAGTGATGTTGCGTTTCATGAAGTTACATTTTCCAAGGTTAAGGGTAAGTCCAGCATCATGTAATCACTGAAATACCCGGGTGAGATTGTAGATGTGCTCCTCTTCATTTTTGGAATACACTACTACATCATCTATATACACCAGACAACACTTGCCTTTAAGGTGTCTCAATACAGTCTCCATAAGTCTCAAAAAAGGTCAAAAGGTAAACGCAAGAATTCAAATAAGCCTGCAGATGTCACAAATGCGGTTTTCTGTACGCTATCCTCCTCCATCTCAAGTTGCCAGTATCCACTTTTAAGATCAAGTGTACTAAAGACAGTAGCACCATGGAACGACTCCAATATCTCCTGGATTTGTGGCATGGGGTACACATCAAGATGAGTTTTGGCATTAAAGCCTCTATAATCAATGCACAACCTAGAACTTCCATCCTTCTTGGGGACAACAACAACAGGAGATGCCCATGGGGAAACAGAAGATTGTATGATCTTTTTGTCCAGCAGTTCCTGGATTTCATTGTCAACATACTTCTGTTTGTCAATGGAGAGTTTATATGCCCTTTTTCTGACCAGGAGTTCATCAGTGGTTATAATTCGATTAACTATTTTTGTATGTCCAACCTCTTTAGAGCAGACAGGACAGTCCATCAACAAATTTTAATTTTTTTCCTTGAATGGTGATGTAGTCTCTGCTTTACTTGTTAGCAGTTGTATGGATTCGAGTACTGTGTCATCAATGTTAAGTGTGGGTATAGCCAAGTAGAAATAGACTGAAGACGTAGAATCTTGCGTCACAAATGGGAAAAACTGGTTAGCGTCCTGGCTGTTTGCAGAAGGTAAACCATATTGGGCTTTACTAAAATCCAACACAATCCCAGACTGTGACAAAAAATCCATTCCTAGAATGACTGGTATTGTTAAATCTCTGTCTTTCAGGATAAACAGTGTCAAGGTAAATGGCTGACCCTGCACCTTACATTGCCATGTCACCTTTCCAGTTGCTGCCTGCTTCTGCCCATTAGCCAACATAAAGGTTTGGCCTTACTTGGCTGACTTGGTTCACCCTTGTTCATTTGTTTCCAGATTGATTCTTGGATTAAGGACAACGAACTACCAGTGTCCACCATGGCCAAAAGAAAACGATCACGTAAGATTATAGGTATGTTGACCGTCTTTGTTACAGTTGTATACTGCATTTCAATGGACCACACCACTCTAGTACTTGCTGGCATATGTTTTCTCTTTTGCTCTTCGGAATGCACCTGATTCCAGTATTTCTTGGCTTCATCAAAATCACGTTCAATTTGAGTTCCAATTCTGCCCAGCTCACCAACATTTGCCACAGTACCTCTTAACAGACTAGCCAGACGAGGATTGCAGTTACGGCCAGTACAATGTCCTTCTCCGACATATTCTTTCTCCATCTCAAACACAAAGCTCGATAATGAAAAGCAAAGTCTCTTATGCTTTCCTTGGCCCCTTGTTTTCTCTCCACCAACCTTCTTGATGCCACATCCTCATAATCTTCACTCAGAAAAGATCTTAAAAAAACATCTTTGAATTGCCTCCAACTATTCACTTTCCTTCTTTCTGCTTGCCACCAGTCTTTAGTGGTTTCTTTGAGCACTGTGTTAAGCAGCGCCAGGACTTCCTGATCACTCAAAGGCCTAACTGCAAAGTACTCCTCACAGCGTTCAATAAACAGAATAGGGTCTTCATCTTGCTTATTACTAAAACAAGGTAAGTCTAACTTTACTGGAGGATTGTAGGGCATTAACATAGTCTTCTCTTGACTGGTCAATGAGTTTTGCTGAACTTCATAGGTATGATGCTGACTTGGTCCAGAATCATGAACACCACAACAAATTTTGGACGTTACAGGTGTGGACATTGGAGTCAATGATTTGAACTTGGCGTCAAGCTGCACATCCTTTCTCTTTCCACCACTTTCTTGACTCTCGATACGATACACCAACCGATTTTCTATCCCTTTACATTTGTTCTGGAATTCTTCTTGTGAAACACAGCCACTCATCGTCTTGATACATTCAGCAACCCGTCCTTCCAGTGCATTGACTTTATCAGTAAGTTGTTCTATGAGGTTGGTAATAGACTCAGGAAGTGTCTCTCTCTCTCTACTGCAGGTGGTGGGGGTGGGGGTGGTGGTAAGTTTAAGTCAGAGTCATCATCTTTACAAATCGTACATGTTTTTCCCCTCTGGAACCAACAGCATAGAAATTAAAGTCTTATCTGTTTTTGGATGATGATGACGATGAAGACGATGATGACAAGGACAATAACGTTGAAAGTTTATTCACCCCACTCTAGGAATCACATCCCAAAGTTTCCCAGTGCAAACCTTAGTGTTGATATCAAATCACAGCAAACCAGAAAGTCTTTAAAATCACATGTGTGGCATAATCCAGTTTCAGGATCCACAGCAGTGAGCGTGTAATCCAGTTTCAGGATCCACAGCAGTGAGCGTGTAATTCAGTTTTAGGATCCACAGCAGTGAGTTTGTAATCCAGTTTCAGGATCCACATCAGTGAGCGTGTAATCCAGTTTCAGGATCCACATCAGTGAGCGTGTAATCCAGTTTCAGGATCCACAGCAGTGAGCGTGTAATTCAGTTTTAGGATCCACAGCAGTGAGTTTGTAATCCAGTTTCAGGATCCACAGCAGTGAGCGTGTAATCCAGTTTCAGGATCCACAGCAGTGAGCGTGTAATCCAGTTTCAGGATCCACATCAGTATACCACATGGCCTCTAAACTCACTTCATAGACATTTTTTAGACAATTCCACACAGTAGGGATGGCTGATGCGAAACTAACGTTTTGACGCTGTGTCGAGATCCCGAAGCGCAAATGTTTCGAAACACTGCTCTGAACTGTGATTCAAAACACCCATGTTACGTGACTATGGCTAAATGAAGCTTCGGCGCGTTTCACAAGTGTTTCATCAGGTGGTGCCTGTCGAAACTGCGTTTGATTGAAAGGGGCGGGAACAAACGCCACAGTCGCACATCTGTATGAACCTAATTCCCCACAAAGTTTAAAAGTGAAGTTAATGCATCTTCACCTCATGGGTTTTTGTGATGAGAGAGATTCTGTGATAGCAGTGATTTTGTGATATAAGTGAGATTTATAGTGCGCTTTGGTTAGTTATATTTAGGCTAGATTTAAATTAGATATATTGACTGATAGGTATAGACAGTGACAGATTAGGATAGCTATAGTGACACATTCATATAGACTAAGTTAGATAGTGACAGATAGCACAGCATAAGTTAGAGATATAGAGTTATATAGATATAGATTCATAGCTGATATACACTCACCTAAAGGATTATTAGGAACACCATACTAATACTGTGTTTGACCCCCTTTCACCTTCAGAACTGCCTTAATTCTACGTGGCACTGATTCAACAAGGTGCTGAAAGCATTCTTTAGAAATGTTGGCCCATATTGATAGGATAGCATCTTGCAGTTGATGGAGATTTGTGGGATGCACATCCAGGGCACGAAGCTCCCGTTCCACCACATCCCAAAGATGCTCTATTGGGTTGAGATCTGGTGACTGTGGGGGCCATTTTAGTACAGTGAACTCATTGTCATGTTCAAGAAACCAATTTGAAATGATTCGAGCTTTGTGACATGGTGCATTATCCTGCTGGAAGTAGCCATCAGAGGATGGGTACATGGTGGTCATAAAGGGATGGACATGGTCAGAAACAATGCTCAGGTAGGCCGTGGCATTTAAACGATGCCCAATTGGCACTAAGGGGCCTAAAGTGTGCCAAGAAAACATCCCCCACACCATTACACCACCACCACCAGCCTGCACAGTGGTAACAAGGCATGATGGATCCATGTTCTCATTCTGTTTACGCCAAATTCTGACTCTACCATCTGAATGTCTCAACGGAAATCGAGACTCATCAGACCAGGCAACATTTTTCCAGTCTTCAACTGTCCAATTCTGGTGAGCTTGTGCAAATTGTAGCCTCTTTTTCCTATTTGTAGTGTAGATGAGTGGTACCCGGTGGGGTCTTCTGCTGTTGCATCCCATCCGCCTCAAGGTTGTGCATGTTGTGGCTTCACAAATGCTTTGCTGCATACCTCGGTTGTAACGAGTGGTTATTTTTAAGTCAAAGTTGCTCTTCTATCAGCTTGAATCAGTCGGCCCATTCTCCTCTGACCTCTAGCATCAACAAGGCATTTTCGCCCACAGGACTGCCGCATACTGGATGTTTTTCCCTTTTCACACCATTCTTTGTAAACTCTAGAAATGGTTTGGAGTTCAGGAGATTGTCTTGACCAGGACCACACCCCTAAATGCATTGAAGCAACTGCCATGTGATTGGTTGATTAGATAATTGCATTAATGAGAAATTGAACAGGTGTTCCTAATAATCCTTTAGGTGAGTGTATAGATAGATATATTAATAGAATAGATAAAAATGGAGGCTCCATGTAAGAGATGCCGTAAATCTAATTGGCTATAAATGTCATATTGTTGTCATTAATATAATTCATATGGTTTGCTCCTGTTTTGAACAGGCTCACACCTGCAAGAAGGTCTGCACTCCAGATTTGGGGGGTATGAGTCGTTCAGAGCCTTGGGACTTGCTACACTGCTGGACCCAAGGTTCAAAAATGTGGCTTTTGGAAATCCTGCCAAAGCCCAGGAGGCTGAAAAGAGCCTCACACTGGAGTGCGCTTCGCTGATGCGTTCAAACACAGCAACTCCTGGTGAGCAGTTTCAGTCTTCATCTAACTTTATGGAGATATCATCTGAATAATTATGTAACTTATACTTCATATATGCTGTCAGTTTATGCTTTGTAACTAATTGTTTTAATTTTCATTCAGAGCCACAAATGTCAACATCAGGCCCATCATCATCATCATCATCAACACCAGCAGAAACCCAGGACAGTTTATGGGAACTGTTTGATAGTCGTATCCATGAAACCCAGACGACACACAGTGCTACAGCTGATGCAACAGTAGAAGTGAAAAAGTACCTCAAAGATGCGTTTTTGCCCAGAACACATGATCCATTAACTAATTGGAAAGAGAGAGCAGTCATTTTTCCTCGTTTGTATGTACTTGCTAAAAAAAATTTGTGCATGCCAGCAACAAGTGTCCCTTGTGAGAGGATTTTTTTAAAGGCTGGAAACAATGTAAAAAAAAGAAGTCAGCTAAGTCCTTCAACAGCAGAGCAATTCATATTTTTTTATAAAAATGTTATGTAACAAATGTGACACATTGTGGCTTTATTTCTTTTATTTATCTTCATTTTCCATGACCAAAAAAACCCTATAGTTATTCACAATGAGGAGGTTACAGGTTACAAAACCAAGATCATGTAGTTGTCAGACAGATGTTTTTTTTTTTTTTTTTACCTGGATCATTGTCAAGGTTATTTCAGATCAACACATGCAAGTGACCACTAGGTGTCGCCATGGAGACGGATGTCGGATTGTTTCGAAACTTTGACACAATACGGCACATTTGCACGAAGCCTCGGGGTGCTTCTCAATATCCCTCCTCGTTTCCTCGCTCCTCCGTCCTCCATCCTATGACCCGGAAACCGATCGAGCTCAGACATCTTGTAGGACATCTCAAATCCTCTAATTGCACCGCGAGGAGGCGAGGATCGAGGAGTGAGGAGGCTTCCTGAGGAGTCATGAGTGAGGATACACAGGTGTATCCTTTGCGGAAGTGTTTTATCGACTAAACGTGACGCACGTATTAATTCTCCTCCCCCTTCACATCTTGCCACAGTTGATTAATTATTATTATTATTATGTTTACATGTACAAGACACAAATGTATGTCAAGTCAAGTCAAGTCAACTTTATTTATATAGTGCTTTTTACAATGCAGATTGTTTCAAAGCAGCTTCACAGTGTTAAACAGGAAAATAATGAACAGAATTTGATTCGGCTGTACAGCCGCTCTGGAGAAAACACTGATGTCATCAGCTCATTTCAATTATCATATATATTCAAGTAATGTAGTTGATATAATTTAGTTTAGTAATTAAATTTATTTGGATATTTATTTGAAAATTTTGTGTCCCCAACTGAGCAAGCCAGAGGCGACAGTGGCAAGGAACCAAAACTCCATCAGGTGTCCTAATGGAGAAAAATAAACCTTGGGAGAAACCAGGCTCAGTCGGGGTGCCAGTTCTCCTCTGGCCAATTAACAAACAGTGTATGTTTATTATTTTGGCAGCCTTATAGGTCAGAAGTAATATTAGATCGGATTATTCGAAAGATCGGAGGCATCACACCGGGTTTATTGAGGATGGCGTGTCAATTAAACAATTATTAAATAGGAATATTCGAAATATCGGAGTCATCACGCCGGAGATGGATCCATTGAGGATGCCATGTCGATGAGCAATTTCAGAGGGTAGACTAATTGACACGGTCTCTGCAGACACTTCAGGGATGCGTTGGTAATGTCTGGGCGCTGGTCCACCATCTGATCTGGATACGGCCCGGATCCGGCTGACTGCAGTAAACCTCGGGATAAACAGAGAGACTAACAGTAGCGTAGATGCCATTCCTCATTATGATGTAACGAGTACATCAGGTGTTATGGGAAGTGTTCCCAGTTCCGGCTGACCTAGTTAATGCAGCCTAACAATTTGAATAAAATATAAATTAAAATGTTTTATGTGTATGCCATAGTAAAGAGATGCGTTTTTAGTCTGGATTTAAACTGACAGAGTGTGTCTGCTTCCCGAACAATGCTAGGAAGGCTGTTCCAGAGTTTGGGTGCTAAATAGGAAAAGGATCGACCGCCTGCAGTTGATTTTGATATTCTAGGTATTGTCAACTGGCCAGAGTTTTGAGACCGCAATAGACGTGATGGAGTATAATGCGTTAAGAGCTCGCTCAAGTACTGGGGAGCTAAACCATTTAGTGATTTGTAAGTAATTAGCAAGATTTTAAAATGTATGCGATGTTTAATAGGGAGCCAGTGCAGTGTTGACAGAACCGGGCTAATATGGTCATACTTCCTGGTTCTAGTAAGAACTCGAGCTGCTGCGTTTTGGACCAGCTGCAGTTTATTTATTAAGCGAGCAGGGCAACCACCCAGTAGAGCATTACAATAATCTAGCCTTGAGGTCATGAATGCATGAACTAACTGTTCAGCATTTTGCATTGAAAGCATATGCCGTAATTTAGATATATTTTTAAGATGGTAGAATGCAGTTTTACAGATGCTAGAAACGTGGCTTTCAAATGAGAGATTGGTATCAAAGAGCACACCCAGGTTCCTAACTGACGACGAGGACTTGACAGAGCAGCCATCAAGTGTTAGACAGTATTCTCGGTTACTACATGTGGAGTTTTTTTGTCCAATAATTAAAAATTCAGTTTTTTCTGAATTAAGTTGCAGGAAATTACTAGTCATCCAATTTTTTATATCAGCTATGCATTCCGTTAATCTTGTGAATTGGTAAGTTTCGTCAGGGCGTGAAGAAATATAGAGCTGAGTATCGTCAGCATAACAATGAAAACTAACGCCATATCTCCCAGTGGTAGCATGTACAGGGTGAAAAGCAACGGTCCTAGCACTGAGCCCTGCGGTACTCCATACTGAACTTGTGATCGGTGTGAGATCTCTTCATTTACTGTTACAAACTGAAAACGGTCAGATAAGTATGATTTAAACCATGCCAATGCAATTCCACTAATGCCAACATAATTTTCGAGTCTATTCAAAAGAATGTTGTGGTCGATGGTATCGAATGCAGCGCTAAGATCGAGTAACACTAACAGAGAGATACAACCACGATCGGATGATAAGAGTAAATCATTTGTAACTCTAATGAGAGCAGTCTCAGTACTATGATGTGGTCTAAATCCTGACTGGAAAACCTCACAGATACCATTTTTTTCTAAAAAGGAGCATAATTGTGAGGACACTGCCTTTTCTAGTATTTTTGACAGAAAGGGTAGACTTGAGATTGGCCTGTAATTGACTAATTCTATAGGGTCAAGTTGCGGTTTTTTAATAAGTGGTTTAATAATAGCCAACTTAAAAGTTTTCGGTACATATCCTAAAGTCAAGGATGAATTAATGATATTAAGAAGAGGATCTATGACCTCTGGAAGCATCTCTTTTAGTAGTTTAGCCGGTATAGGGTCGAGCATACATGTTGTTGATTTTGATGATTTAACGAGTTTAGCCAATTCTTCTTCTCCTATAGCAGTGAATGAATGTAATTTTTCCTCAGTGACACTACAATGCTCTGTCTGATGTGATACAGTAGTAGACGGCTGCATGGTTATAATTTTTTTCCTAATATTATCAATCTTACAAGTAAAGAAGTTCATAAAGTCATTACTGCTGTGCTGTTGGCAGACATCAGAAGTTGAAGCTTTATTTTTGGTTAATTTAGCCACTGTATCGAATAAATACCTAGGGTTGTGTTTGTTTTCTTCTAAGAGAGTCGAGAAATAAGCAGATCTAGCAGTTTTTACGGCCTTTCTGTATGAAATCATGCTCTCTTTCCACGAAATGCGAAAAACTTCCAGTTTAGTTTTCTTCCAGCTGCGCTCCATTTTTCTGGCTGCTGTTTTAAGGGCCCGGGTGTGCTCGTTGTACCACGGCGTTGGACTATTCTCTTTAATCTTCTTTAAGCGCAGAGGAGCAACTGTGTCTAAAGTGCTGGAAAAGAGAGAGTCAATAGTTTCTGTTGCAACATCAAGTTCCTCTGGGCTATCTGGGATGCTGAGGAGATGAAACTGATGAGGAAGTTTATTTATAAAGAAATCTTTAGTCTCAGCAGTGATAGTCCTGCCATATTTGAAGCGAGGGGACGGCTTTGCAGCCTTTGCTAAATTAAGTATACATGATACTAGGTAATGATCTGAGATGTCATCGCTCTGCTGCAGAATTTCAACGGTATCAGCATTTATTCCATGTGACAATATTAGGTCTAGAGTATGATTACGGCAATGAGTGGGTCCTGATACGTGTTGCCTAACTCCAATAGAGTTTAGAATGTCTCTAAATGCCAATCCCAATGCGTCTTTTTCATTGTCTACATGGATATTAAAATCACCAACAATTAGGACTTTATCTGTAGCCAGTACTAACTCTGATAAAAAATCAGCAAATTCTCTGATAAAGTGTGTATTGTGCCCTGGTGGCCTATATACAGTAGCCAACACAAATGTTAAACAGGATTTATCAATTTCACTACATAACGTTACGTAAAGCAGCAAAACTTCAAAATAATTATATTTGAAACTAGACTTCTGAGTAATACTGAAGATATTATTATAAATTACAGCAACACCTCCCCCTTTACCTTTCAGACCCGGCTCGTGTTTATAACAATAATCTTGTGGGGTGGACTCATTTAAAGTAATGTAGTCGTCAGGTTTTAGCCAGGTTTCTGTCAAACACAGCACATCTAGATTATTATCTGTAATCATATCATTAACAATAAGCGTTTTAGAGGAAAGGGATTGAATATTCAGCAGCCCGAGCTTTATCATTTGTTCATCTGTATTATATCTGTTGTTTATTTGTTGGACATCAATTACATTTTTACCGTTGAATAGTTTTGGTGGTTTTTTGTATTTACTAATTCGTGGCACAGACACAGTCTCTATGTGATAATAGCTAGGTGAAAGAGTCTCTATGTGCTGGGATTTATCTGACTTCTGTGACGCGAGACAGCTAGCAGACGGTCGGGTAAGCCAGTCCGTCTGCTTCCTGACCTGGGCCCTAGTTAGTCAAGGTTTAGCTTTAAGACTATGTGCCAAATTACTAGAGAGAAGAGCGGCACCACCCCAGGAGGGATGGATACCATCTCTTTTCAACAGGTCAGGTCTGCCCCAAAAGCTTTTCCAATTGTCTATGAACCCTATGTTATTTTGCGGACACCACTTAGACAACCAGCCATTGAGTGATGATAGTCTGCTAAGTATCTCATCACTCCTTTTAACGAGGAGGGGACCAGAGCAAAAAATCCGGTTTGCCATCGTACTTGCGAGTTCACACAGCTCTTTAATGTTAATTTTGGTGATCTCCGACTGGCGAAGTCGAACATCATTTGTGCCGACATGAATAATAATCTTAGAGAATTTACGATTAGCATTAGCCAGCACTTTTAAATTTGCTTTGATGTCAGGCGCTCTGGCTCCCGGTAAACATGTGACTATGGTGGCTGGTGTCTCTATTTTCACGTTCCGTGTAATAGAATCGCCAATAACTGGGGCACTTTCAACAGGATTCTCAGTGGGTGCATCACTGAGTGGGGAGAACCTGTTTGATGTTCTAATCGGAACGGAAGAGTGGTTTTTTGATCCGCGACTATGCCGTCTCGCCGTCACCCAGTTGCCCTGCTGCACGGGCTCTACAGCCGAAACCGAACAATTTACAGATTTCACTAAGCTAGTCGCATCCAAAGCAGTGTCTAAAGCTGTTTTGTTCTCACTACTCTCAAATAGAATCTGGATGCGTGTCTCTAATTCTGAAATCTTCTCCGTCAGTCTGACTATCTCCTTACATTTATCACATGTGAAGCCCTGTTCACCAACGGAGACAGATATACTAAACATGAAACATGTAGTGCAGGTGACAATAAAAGGAGAAGACATGGCTTACCGTATTTGTTGATTAATCCAACTTACCACAGTTGTTTGATGGACTAGTAAAGGCACGAGAGACAAAACAGGAAACCCGGATGCACAAATGGCAGGCTAACAGGCTAGTGAAATGCTAACGCGTTGTGAAATGCTAACACGTTGTGTTAGTGATTTAAATTAAAAGCTAACAATGTCAATTTTAACGTGATAGGCAATATTAAACAATATATGGTGATGAGTAAGTTATATATTAAATATGTTTGATATATCAAAAATTTTTATGTCAAATAACAACAACTGTAGGACAGTTGCAGAATTATATCAAAACACAAGAAAATTAAAGAAACTGTAATAGCCTACTAGCTTATACAATTCATTGTTAATAATAACTGGTAATATTAAATAAAATGTGGTATTTTGTGGATGTTGAAACTATTACAATATAAATGATTATCTGTAATGTTCAAGAATCCCGATGTGCAAGCTAAATCCAGCGGCGTGGAGTCATCATCAATTGATGAAGCTTTGAAGTGACGCTAAAGGGAGCGAGGACATATCATTTCACTTGATTCAATTCCTCCGTCCTCACGTCTTTTTCTTGTGTCCTTAAGGGGTGGAGATAAGGCGCGAGGAAAGGAAACGAGGATGCACAAATAAGAATTGAGAAGCACCCCCGGTCCGCCCATCACTACCAGACAGGCATGTGAAACAAAGATAAATCCCACAGAATGTGTAGAACATAAATATACATACATACCAGTAAACATTTAATAAAAATAATAAAAGAAACAATGCTTACTTCAGATTGGGCATCAAACTTTCCCAATCAGGACAAATGATTGTTTGGATCCATAAGCCATGCTTACTCCTCCATTACAAATCTACTACTTCTACTCTCTACACCCGTTTAATACCTGAGAGTATTACTCCTTGTTGCCCCCTCATGATGAGTAGTATAATTACAACAATGAAAAAAAACATGTTAACAGGTTTGACTGTTACATAGTTATTAGCTATATTCAAATAAAAACAAAGAAAATAAGAACATATAATCAAACTACAAGCAACAGCACAAATACATACAATAGAGCAAAGATGCATATAAAATAAACAGTGCTTTTCAGGTTTTTCAGGTATCTAACAGTGGTTTTATGATACAGAAACTGAATGAAGTAATCAAGTATAAAATAATAACATTGCATATTATAATCTTCACTGTATAAATTAAAGATGAATCATTATTGAAGTTACAAAAGTTATCGATTTGTTATATATATGTGTGAGGACTTTGCCTCCTCATTTTAAAACACCACCACACACCACTGATATATAAATATCAGTGAAATGAACAGGTGGAGGTTGACCTGAACTTCATCTTTAACAGTGATCATCTACTATGATGCATTATCAGAGCTGAAGATCTGAGCGACCCAGCAGGGCCTTCGAAAGTGACAACCAAGCTTTCAGAGTCAGAAAATTGTGTTCCTCCAAATGTGTTTGATTTGGATAACCAGGTGAACGAGTGCAGACTGTCCCACACACCTGTGACTGAGGTCTGGCCCAGTGTCTTCATAGGAAATGAGTAAGTCTACAACACGTAGAAAAAAAAAGTTTATTCAAGTGTACAATTAGTATACTTCTTTTAAAATAAGAAAAGTACTTCCAGTCCACTTTTATGTACTTCAGAGAAATACACTTAAAACCACACTATACTTGTACTCAATCTTTTGATCGAGATGTTTAAAAGTATAATTAAGTATTCTAAGTATACTTGGCTTGCAGTTGTGTTTACTCTTTTGATTGAGTAGCCTATTAAATACTTTCACATATCTTTATATACTGCCTTGTAAACCTGCATTGTTTGAAAATATTGATTTACAAAGAAAACAGATGTTCCTAAATCTGAGTATGTGAATTCTTGTGTGGTCCACAGTTAGTGTACATAGGAAGTTTAATTTTGAAGAGTTACAACAAGCAAATGGCCCGTTAAGTAACGTTTCACGAGTCTTCGGTACACTCGTTTCGAAACGAGCATCGTTGAAACAACGACAACTTGCGGTTCAGTGAGTGAGTCAAATGTTGATTCAGTGCCGCTCTGACGAATTCCTCCAGTTCATTCAGAAGGATTGGTGTTCGTTAGACTGATTCAAACCAGTAACGTTAAGAAAATAAAATGAGTCATGAAAAGAATCTGCTCAAATGAGTCATTTGCTCGTGACTCGGACTGCGTTGTTTGATTCGGCGTTCAGCTCGCGAGGACAGGACAACTCAACAGAAGCATTAACGCGATGTTTTTATCACCACATTTAATTCAGCCTTCAAAATTACATCTGGTAAATATGTTTTGTTTGTGTGTGTAAATATTGTGGCTCTGGAGAGTCTGCATCGCAAATACTGACTGGAAAACTGGTAACTCACATATTGTTACCCACCTCTAAGGTGATTGAAATCGAGTCAGTAAATGTAACCTGAGTACAGGAAATTGTGTTAAATTATTTATTTTATATCAATAACAATATATAGATCATTAGTGAGTGAGCAACAACAAAAACCGTTGAGAAACTGCTACTGTCAATCAATCCGTTTCTATGGCAACCATGGAGCGTCACGTGTGATTGCGTCACAGACGGCACTTACTATAAAGACTCTGACCCGCAGTTTCTTCAGTGCAGCGATAATCCGAGCAGAGGCGATTTTGAGCGACACATCTGACTACCGATATATTACAGCAATAACCTACCGATACTAACTTCAGAAACACCGCCATTTCATACAGATACAGAGTCTATATTCAGCGTGTTCATACTCACAGATTATAGACTCGCATTGTGCATCACACATACAGTTTTGTACATCTGACATTATCAGTTTCCTTTGGATTTGTCAGCATACAAAACACACAATGTCTTCAAACTGCAGAGAGGTGTGTGTGGAGGTCTATGTGAACGGCGAGTTGTACTGCACTGACAGTGTCTGGGTCCCGGATGAGGAAAATGTGCAGGTGGAGTTTATGGTCACCGATCGCATCTACGAGCTTCTCGGGTGCTCACCGGGCCAGATAACCGCACAGCTGGAGGTGGACACGGATGAGTGCATGTCAGTCAGTCACGCCGCTTTAGATGGGGAGGATGTGCAGATCAACATTGACATGAAGCACCCAACCTGTACCTGTGCAACCCCTGAGAACAGCCCGACAGGTGATGCTCAACATGCACCACTCACAACTTTCCCATATAACTTACTGTCATCATTATGATGATCACAACTTACAATAATAACTGTTTTAATGAGATCATTATTTCTGCTTAAATGAATGCATGATTTGTATTGTCTTAGAACTGTACATTTCTGACATATGGGCATTATTTGGGCCCGGTTTGCACCTGGTATTAAGATGCGTTTGGTCGATCGGATCACAAGTAGACGAGGGAGACACATTCCCGTTTACACCTGGTGTTTTAATCTCTTTTGTCCACTTTCAAACACTTCTGTCTTGATTTCTTCCAGAGGAGGGTCTATGGGCGGTTATTGGTTATTAAAAAGCAATTGGTGATTCTCAGACTCTGACAGTCTGCAAAAGCATCCTAAGATACAGTTCTGCTCATAAGTTTCATACTCCTTGCAGAATATGAAAAAATTCATTTCCTTTTAATTTTAGCAAAATAAGAGGGATCTGGGATCATAAAAACAATCCTACAATTCTGACTTTTTTCTGAGAATTGTGAGACAAACGCGTAATTGCGAGTTATAATGTCCAATTCTGAGGGGAAAAGATGCAATTGTGAGTTTAAATCTCGCAGTTCTGAGGAAAAAAGTCAGAATTGTCGGATGCAAACTCGCAATAGAGAAATGTCTTTCACGTCAGACTAATTATTCATGTCTAATCTGTGGTTTGAGATGTTTCTAATAACATATTATTTGTTTTTCAGAAAGTACCACAGAGTGGATGAAGAGAAAAATGAGTGGATTCTTCCAAATGCTTTTTTGGATGGATCCGGCTGTTCCAGAGCCAACACCTGAAACGGATCGAGTTCCTGAACCGGAACCTGAAGTGAATCTGGTTAGCGTCTGCTGGCCAGCAGAAGAGCCAGGGATCGAAAAGAACAGCCCAAAAAGAGGTGAAAGTCAACAGAGCATTTGAGATGCAACATTACAATGGCCATGTACACACTGTAAAGTTTCAGGAGTGACAACCGCATTTAACGTCATTAACAACTAGTAGTTCAGTTCGGTTCCGCACACACTGTGTACAGTTTTTTTAAATGCAGTCGTCACTCCCATAAATTACTGAACTGTGTGTGTGCAGAACAAATGAGATGCAAACAGAAATTTCTTTCAAGTTGGACTAATAATTCATTTTTGATCTGTGGTTAGTGATGTTTCTAATAACATTATTTGTTTTCTTATTTTTTTTACTAAAGTGAGGAAGAAAATGAGTGCTTTCTTTAAAAAGTATTTTCCAATCGATCCGGCTGAGCCCTCGTGTGATCCTGAGACGGAACCTAAATTGGATCTGGTCGATCCCAAGGAATCATGTGTCCCAGTTCCAAGCGTGCCTGAGCCAGAACCTGTGTCTGCAGAAGGTCAGGAGGTTGACGTCAGTGGTGGCATGGATGATCAGGGTGTCATGGATGATGAAGGTGGCATGGATGCTTCTCCCGAAAAAATGAAGAAGATGAAGAAAATGAGGGCATTCTTTAAAAAGTATTTTCCATTGGATTTGTCTGAGCCCTCGTGCATTCCTGAGACTGAACCCGTGTCTGCAGAAGGTCAGGAGGTTGACGTCAGGGATGGCATGGATGCTTCTCCGGAAACCCCTGAAATGAACGACCCAAGAGGTGAATGTCAACAGAGCATTTGAGATGCAACATTACAATGGCCATGTACACACTGTAAAGTTTCAGGAGTGACAACCGCATTTAAATGCAGGAGTGAGTCCCCAAAATTATCATTCCATGTGTCCGGAACACGACTCACTCCTGAAACTTCACAGAGCGCACTCTTGCGGTGTTGCCATGTCCACTTGTTATAAGCAGTTTGGGTTTTTTATTTAAGCTTGGCTCATACAGCGATCGAGTTTATGGTGTTATTAAAGTGTACAGGTGTGGGTCGCAGTATTTCATTGATTTCGTTTTTTGATGGGCTTTTCTGCTGATTTGCTTGCAAGATCTGGCATCACGAATAAGTCAAGGCTCATACCACTTTCCCTGTGATTTCTTGCACCGCACATACACACGAGATACATCTCTGGTCTCATCATCGGTCATCTCTTATATCTCTCATCGTACATCATAACTAGTTGTTCAGTTCGGTTCAGACACACTGCGTAGAATTTTTGTAAATGCGGTCGTCACTCCCATAAATTATTGAACTGTGTGTGTACAGAACGAATGAGATGCAAACAGAAATGTCTTTCAAGTTATTCATGTCTAATCTGTGGTTTGAGATGTTTCTAATAACATATTATTTGTTTTTCAGAAAGTACCACAGAGTGGATGGTGAGAAAAATTAGCGGACTCTTCCAAATGCTTTTTTGGATAGATCCGGCTGTTCCAGAGCCAACACCTGAAATGGATCGAGTTCCTGAACCTGAAGTGAATCTGATTAGCGACGGCTGGCCCGGGAGCGGCAGTGGGATCGAAAAGAACAGCCCAAAAAGAGGTGAAAGTCAACAGAGCATTTGAGATGCAACATTACAATGGCCATGTACACACTGTAAAGTTTCAGGAGTGACAACCGCATTTAACGTCATTAACAACTAGTAGTTCAGTTCGGTTTCGACACACTGTGTACAGTTTTTGTAAATGCAGTCGTCACTCCCATAAATTACTGAACTGTGTGTGTGCAGAACAAATGAGATGCAAACAGAAATTTCTTTCAAGTTGGACTAATAATTCATTTTTGATCTGTGGTTAGTGATGTTTCTAATAACATTATTTGTTTTCTTCTTTTTTCAGAAAGTACTAAAGAGAAGAAAATTAGTGCTTTCTTCAAAAAGTATTTTCCGTTGGATCCGTCTGAGCCCTCGTGTGTCCCGGATGCAAGCGTTCCTGAGACTGAACCTGTGTCTGCAGAAGGTCAGGAGGTTGACGTCAGTGATGGCATGGATGCTTCTCCGGAAAAAATGAAGAAGATGAAGAAAATGAGGGCATTCTTCAAAAAGTATTTTCCGTTGGATTCGGCTGAGCCCTCGTGTGTCCCAGAGACGGAACCTGAATTGGATCTGTTTGATTCAGATGATTCGTGTGTCCCGGGTCCAAGCAGTTCTGTGCCAAAACCTTACTCAAGCACTCCCGAGCAAGAACTATCTCCAGAAGAACATTGTTTACTATTAGAGAAGTGTGTGAAGGGCTGTACACAGCGTCATAGACCTGTCACTGCAGTCTGGAACAACATCTTCATTGGAAATGAGTAAGTCTACAACACATTTACACTAACATAAACCACGTATGAACAGGATATATTTCTACATTGTAAATCCTCTTTAGTAAAAGACTAATCTAGGCTGTTGTGTTCTTGTGCAGAGAGATAGCAAGAGACCGAATGAGACTGAAGGAGCTGGGTATTACTCACGTCCTGAATGCGGCTGCGGTGAAGACCAAACTGAGGGTGTTGTTGGGAGTGCCGTGGGAGAAAGACCTGAGAGAAGCTGTTAATACAGGGGCGAGTTATTACAGAGGAATGAACATCTCTTATTGTGGCTTGCCTGCAACGCACGGTTTAGACATCAGCGAACACTTCTACAAAGCTGCCAAATTCATCTGCAAGGCCAAGAAAAACCCAGAAAGTAAGATCTTTTATCAAGTGTTCTGGAGTGACAAACAGTTTGGGACTTTTTTTTGACTTGTCTCTGTTTTTATTTCCACAGATAAGGTGTTCATTCACTGCACAGATGGTATCAGCTACGCCCCTACACTTTTCCTGGCATACCTCATGATCCACCATAACATGACTGTGGAGGATGCCATTGATCATCTCATTATCTCATCTCATCTCAGCCCGACATAGAGTTCCTGAAGCAGCTGGCAGTCCTCAATCAGGATCTTGTGCGCAAGTGAAACAACAGCTACAGGACAAACAAGCAGGCAGCCAAAATGACACAAGCAAGCCAAAATGAAGTCCTGAAGAAAAGAAAGAAAAAAAAGTTAAGAAAAAAAAAGTGCACCGATACAAAGTAAAGACACCGTCATGAGAGGCAGAGCAAGAAACAGAAGAAACCCAGAGAGAATCCTCAAGTGCGAAGAAAAAGATGCATTTATACAATTACAGATCCAAGCACATACACACAGAGTGTGTGTGTGTGTGTGAGTGTGGTGTGTGTGTGAGTGTGGTGTGTGTGACTGTGGTGTGTGTGAGTGTGTGTATGTGAGAGTGTGGTGTGTGTGTGTGACTGTGGTGTGTGTGAGTGTGTGTGTGTGTGTGTGTTTGTGTGAAACCAATAGAAAACAAAACAACTGTGTGTGTGTGCTTAATAAACATTTTAAAGAACACTGGACATGTGGCAATTAATGTCTTATAAAGTTGTTGGTTTAACTCTATGTTAAGTTCATCATTTATTACTAGTGTATTTATGCTTAACTAATGCATAATTCTGGACCCTTAAGCTAAAGTGTTACCGGTGTTTTAAGTGTTTGCTATGTAGTGTCCAGATTGTACTGGGAGGTTAGGGCTCAGTAATAAGGATGAGCTGCTAGTCTGGACCCAGTGTGAGAGAGTTCTGGCCCGTTAGCAGACCTGTCACTTGCTTTTTGGTCCAGTACTGCGGTGCACTGAACATTTTTTTATTCATTGATTTTGTACATCCATTTTGGAGAAAAAAAGAATAGACTTGTAGTGTAAATAATATAAAATATTAACAAAAGAAAATGCCACTTAAAAGGCATTTTTTTCCGTCGTTAAACTAGCAAAAGTGCACCGGCGCCATGCACTCAGAACGTTAAAATAGCGCCCAGTGTCTTAAATGTACTAAATTGCTGCTTTATGTCTACAAATGTGTAATTACAAGACAAACAAGTTTCAATAGAAATGACATTAATGTAACATTTTAGGTTCCATTGAAGATAAAGATGATTCAGAATCAAAAATAAATTTATTCAATAAAATCCACTCAGATACAACCAAAAGCATGAATCTACGAAACAGCGTGCATAGCACAAACAATACCAGACAACTGAATGAACCAAAATGAGGGACTTAAATACACAGTGATAATGAACAGAATACAAACAGGTGTGATCGTCAAATCAAATACCATGGTGACAAACTAGGGCTGTGTCCGAAATCACCCCCTATACCCTTAAATAGGGCACTATTTGAGGGGACAGCTATTGTAGTGGTGTCCGAAACCATAGTGGACGCTATTGAGTGCACTCTTTTAATCCCACAATGCACCACAATAACGAGTGTACAACTGATGTACTCTCAACAGCTAGAGAATACCCATAATGCACTGTGAGAGTCGCGCGCTGAATGAAGAGAGAGATGAATCAATCATCCATTCATTTTCCAAACCGCACTGGTCAATATAGTTACAAATTCCTTTTTAATTGATTATTAAATTGTTCACAGTTTATACATGCTAGTTTCCATGGCAGAGTTCAAGATAAATCTTTCCATTACCACTGGAGCTGCCAGTTTTCTTTGTTTCAAATAATTATTAAACAGCGAGCACAAACTATGCAAAAGCGTCAGCTCTTCCGGCGCACTCAGTGTCTGAATTCACTCACTCGTTTTCATTCACTCCTTCAAGTGGACTATATCAGCGGAGTAATGTAGGGAATAGTGAATGAGGGTATAGGGGCGATTTCAAACACAGCATGAGTTTTGATTCATTTTTGTGACGCGTTCCATAAACTTCACCGAAAGGAAACCGGGAAAGCGGCATCAGGTCTGTTTTCTTTATTTTACAAAACCACATCGTTTTAGTTTTTGTCGTGAGTGTACACAAATAAAAACAGACCTCTTAGTTTCGATGATGTCTTACTCTAGTCAAGCGGCAACCTCCCCCAGTTTCTCTTGAAGCCAATACAGAAGTGACTTAAACTGCAGTTCCTCGACTGGCCGCTAGAGACAGGCTCCAAAAGGGAGCAGAATCTCATTGAGCCCCATGTTAAAATGCCCAACTTTACAGCAGAAAAAAACATGTTTACAGCCTGGTACAAATTGTGATTTTGGTCTATATATCTAATTTTGCCCTTCATGACAACTGTGAGGGGGGTGAATTTTTTTATAACTCATTCGTTTACATTATATAAAGCCTTAAAAATTCGTTGCCACTTTGAATGACAGGTGGATTTCTGTTTGTCTGCTGTCTGTTAGTCATGACGTCACCTCAGCTCCAGACACGTCCCGCCTCTTTGCCCATTTTCTGTTATCCGGGAGTGACGCGCAGTGATGTGCTGCCAAGATGCAGCCACGTTAAGCGTCTTCTTATAATGTTTTTTTATGGGAGGGAAAAGCTTAACGTGTAATTGAACTTTAGATTTAGAATAAAAACTCCCTCCCGGCCATGCCCTGCTCCCACCCCACTTAGAGCGGCATCAATTTGTCTATACGTGCAAAATACTTTAATGTAGCCTATATCCGAAAATGTCAAAACAAATAAAACTATCCGGGCATGAGTACAAAAGACGACAGATTTTAAAGGAGCAAGCACGGGAGAAACAAAGAGGCTCCTTTTTGAAATTCATCACTTCTGAAAGTCAAGATGACAGCGTAGGCATCAGCAGCGACAATGCTAATGATAGCGAAGGGGTGGACGATAATGTACTGGAGGAGACAGACAGCTTAGCCGTAACTAGCTCGTCTCATGAGGGACAGTCACAGACGGAACAGCAGGGAGTAATATCACCCTCAGAAGGTGAGGATGGTGAGACCATGGCTGGTTTATTCGATTAACAAGGATGCTACGTTTTGCTTTGTTGTAAACTTTTTTGTGAAAGCGAGAGAAAGTCTGCTCTGGTTAAAGACAGTGTCAAAGACTGGAAAAATCTCTCAAGCATACTGAACTCACACGAGAAGTCAAGTGAACATCTGGACTGTTTCCATAAATGGAAAGAGCTGGACACACGTTTGGCCACTCACAACACAACTGATGCTTAAAATGTTAATGTAAAATATTAAGTGAAACATTACAGGTGTTGGAACGTTTGGTGAGCATTGTGAGAGTAATGGCAATGCAAAACATGGCATTCCGTGGCAGCACAGATAATCTATATGAACATAACAACGGAAATTTCTTGAAACTTGTAGAGATGATTGGACTGTTTGATAGTGTTATGGCAGAACACATCAGAGGAATACAGTCTAAGGAAACTCATGTTCACTATTTGGGCAAAGAGATTCAAAATGAAATCATAGGAATGCTTGTGTCTCAGATTCAACAGGAAATTCTCAAAATGCTCAAATCGGCCAAATACTTTTCATTGGTCTTAGACTGCACACCTGACGTGAGTAGAGCGGAACAGATGACCGCTGTTGTGCGCTTTGTGACAGCATTGGAAAGTAGTGTGATGGTTAACTGATTCCACCGGTGCTGGCATGACAGATGTCGTGGTTAAGAAACTGGGCGATCTAGGGATTGATATAATGGATATGAGAGGTCAAGGATAAGACAACGGATCGAATATGCGGGGGAAACACAGCGGTGTGCAAAAGAGAGTGCAGGACATAAATCCAAGGAGTGTTCTATGTCCCGTGCAGTGCTCACTCTCTTAACTTAGTAGTGAATGTCACTGTGAGCTCTGGAGAACGCAGTTTCTTAAACTGATCAAAAATGATTACGAAGTACAATGACACAGGACAGACTAGTGGACTAGCAACAATTGCAATTGAGCATGAACTTGCTAAAAATATTAAAAATCGAGGATGCAATCAAAACGTTTGCCGCTATAAAAAGGGTGGTTGTGTACACACACTGCCAACACACATTTATGTACCATTGTAAAAGTGAATTTTGCATAATAGGTGCCCTTTAATCCACTTCCATTCCCTATCCTGTAAGTACATAAAGAGCCAGTAATTAAATTGATTATAAATATATCACTATCAAATTTAATATTAGGTTTATTTAACAATTTGGCCTGTTATAGAGCATATAAACAACAAATAAATTAGCTTTAAAAAAATCAGCAATCGGAATCAACCAATTTGCTTGTAAAAAATTGGAATCAGCAATAAAAAAATAATAAATCAAAATCGGGCCATCCCTAATATAAAATATGAAATAAAACATTATTTTGAAAATGTAATGATCTTTTCACTGTAAGTTTCCACAGAACAGTATGTTTTTCTAGTATGTGTAGTTTGTATGGTTAATATTAATGTAGGCTAATTGTCTGCTCGCTAAGGTTTATAAAAGGTAATTCCCTCTCATGACTAAATTTTTTCCCATCTGGCCCTCAACCTAAAATGAGTTTGAAACCCCTGCACTAAACCGAATGAATGATGAATCTATTGGACACAGATGGCATAGTTATATTATTTGTATACTGAATTGCCATTGGTCTTCTGTTTTACTTTTTCACGTCCGATGCTAATTTAGTCAATGTGTATTTTTTTCTTACCCTTCAGAATGTCAGCAGCAAGCTCACCGTACAGCCGACCTGCTCTGCGTCCACCTGGCTCATCTGCGTGGACAACCGCACAAACCGCTGCGCAAAAACATACAAGGTGTCAACAAATAAAATTGAGATTGGATCTTTCAAAAGTCTGTCTGTCTGTCTATCCTCTCAAAAATGGTAGAATATAATATAAGATAAGATAATCTCCGTCATCATTAGGGCCCGAGCACCGATGGGTCAATGGTTTGAAATGACAGGTGATGTTGCCAGGAAGAAATGATCTGGAAGGCCCAAAGCCTCTTCATGCAGGAATGACCACATGCTAGAATTTACACTTCTCAAAGACAGAAAACAGCCTACAAAAACTGGCAGCAGAATTCAAGACCTAAATAAACGAGACTCTTTTAACTATAACCAGATGTTTCTTTAATTCAAGTTTTGCATCTAGATGTGTTAAAAACCATTGCTGTCTCAGAAAAACAAAGACAGAATGAAGCTTTTGTCAGAATATGGGAAGTTTGATTCAGAGTGGTTCAGCAGAGTTGTGTGAAGTGACGGATCTAGATTTGAGTTGCATGGTGATGTTTCAAAGAGGTGAGAATTTCACTACAACATGATGCTGTAAAAACACTTTCTCTTCAGATTGACGAGCACACGCTCACAGATCAGCAGGACCAGAACACTAAAGACCAGTTTCTCATCTGCACAGTGATCGCCAAGCAATGAAAAAGCCTGAAGGAGGTCTGTGTTCGTGAATTGTTTGTTATATGGCTGTGTTTCCTGTCTGCAGACCCCTGGCTCAAGATCAGTCCAAATCAGACCGGTTTTCCCTCACTGGAGTGTTTGTGGACTCCTCCAGCTTCAGCGGTCAGTTTCACAACGGCTCGAAGAAAAAGAACCAGGATGAAATCGACATGCTTTACCTGCAAGGTAGGAAACAGGAGAATTTATTATTGAATTTAATTTGAACTTAAATTGTGTATTTCATTAAAGGCCACCTATTATGTCCCTTTTTACAAGATGTAATATAAGTCTCAGGTGTCCCCAGAGTGTGTCTGTGAAGTTTCAGATCATTTAATATATGATTTTGAAAATGCCAATTTTTGGGTTTGAGCTGTTTTCTGTGTGTGTGTGTCTTCTTTAAATGCAAATGAGCTGCTGCTCCCCGCCCCAGAGGGCGGAGCCTTCGCAGCCCGTGAACACCAGTGAACACGAATGAAAATTAAAGCATGATATACACTCACCTAAAGGATTATTAGGAACACCATACTAATACTGTGTTTGACCCCCTTTCGCCTTCAGAACTGCCTTAATTCTACGTGGCATTGATTCAACAAGGTGCTGAAAGCATTCTTTAGAAATGTTGGCCCATATTGATAGGATAGCATCTTGCAGTTGATGGAGATTTGTGGGATGCACATCCAGGGCACGAAGCTCCCGTTCCACCACATCCCAAAGATGCTCTATTGGGTTGAGATCTGGTGACTGTGGGGGCCATTTTAGTACAGTGAACTCATTGTCATGTTCAAGAAACCAATTTGAAATGATTCGAGCTTTGTGACATGGTGCATTATCCTGCTGGAAGTAGCCATCAGAGGATGGGTACATGGTGGTCATAAAGGGATGGACATGGTCAGAAACAATGCTCAGGTAGGCCGTGGCATTTAAACAATGCCCAATTGGCACTAAGGGGCCTAAAGTGTGCCAAGAAAACATCCCCCACACCATTACACCACCACCACCAGCCTGCACAGTGGTAACAAGGCATGATGGATCCATGTTCTCATTCTGTTTACGCCAAATTCTGACTCTACCATCTGAATGTCTCAACAGAAATCGAGACTCATCAGACCAGGCAACATTTTTCCAGTCTTCAACTGTCCAATTTTGGTGAGCTCGTGCAAATTGTAGCCTCTTTTTCCTATTTGTAGTGGAGATGAGTGGTACCCGGTGGGGTCTTCTGCTGTTGTAGCCCATCCGCCTCAAGGTTGTGCGTGTTGTCAAGTCAAGTCAACTTTATTTATATAGCGCTTTTTAAAATGCAGATTGTTTCAAAGCAGCTTCACAGTGTTAAACAGGAAAATAATGAACAGAATTTGATTCGGCTGTACAGCCGCTCTGGGGAAAACGGTGATGTCATCAGCTCATTTCAATTATCATATATATTCAAGTAATGTAGTTGATATAATTTAGTTTAGTAATTAAATTTATTTGGATGTTTATTTGAAAATTTTGTGTCCCCAACTGAGCAAGCCAGAGGCGACAGTGGCAAGGAACCAAAACTCCATCAGGTGTCCTAATGGAGAAAAATAAACCTTGGGAGAAACCAGGCTCAGTCGGGGTGCCAGTTCTCCTCTGGCCAATTAACAAACAGTGTATGTTTATTATTTTGGCAGCCTTATAGGTCAGAAGTAATATTAGATCGGATTATTCGAAAGATCGGAGGCATCACACCGGGTTTATTGAGGATGGCGTGTCAATTAAACAATTATTAAATAGGAATATTCGAAATATCGAAGTCATCACGCCGGAGATGGATCCATTGAGGATGCCATGTTGATGAGCAATTTCAGAGGGTAGACTAATTGACACGGTCTCTGCAGACACTTCAGGGATGCGTTGGTAATGTCTGGGCGCTGGTCCACCATCTGATCTGGATACGGCCCGGATCCGGCTGACTGCAGTAAACCTCGGGATAAACAGAGAGACTAACATTAGCGTAGATGCCATTCCTCTTATGATGTAACGAGTACATCAGGTGTTATGGGAAGTGTTCCCGGTTCCGGCTGACCTAGTTAATGCAGCCTAACAATTTGAATAAAATATAAATTAAAATGTTTTATGTGTATGCCATAGTAAAGAGATGAGTTTTTAGTCTAGATTTAAACTGACAGAGTGTGTCTGCTTCCCGAACAATGCTAGGAAGGCTGTTCCAGAGTTTGGGTGCTAAATAGGAAAAGGATCGACTGCCTGCAGTTGATTTTGATATTCTAGGTATTATCAACTGGCCAGAGTTTTGAGACCGCAATAGACGTGATGGAGTATAATGCGTTAAGAGCTCGCTCAAGTACTGGGGAGCTAAACCATTTAGTGATTTGTAAGTAATTAGCAAGATTTTAAAATGTATGCGATGTTTAATAGGGAGCCAGTGCAGTGTTGACAGAACCGGGCTAATATGGTCATACTTCCTGGTTCTAGTAAGAACTCGAGCTGCTGCGTTTTGGACCAGCTGCAGTTTATTTATTAAGCGAGCAGGGCAACCACCCAGTAGAGCATTACAATAATCTAGCCTTGAGGTCATGAATGCATGAACTAACTGTTCAGCATTTTGCATTGAAAGCATATGCCGTAATTTAGATATATTTTTAAGATGGTAGAATGCAGTTTTACAGATGCTAGAAACGTGGCTTTCAAATGAGAGATTGGTATCAAAGAGCACACCCAGGTTCCTAACTGACGACGAGGACTTGACAGAGCAGCCATCAAGTGTTAGACAGTATTCTAGGTTACTACATGTGGAGTTTTTTTGTCCAATAATTAAAAATTCAGTTTTTTCTGAATTAAGTTGCAGGAAATTACTAGTCATCCAATTTTTTATATCAGCTATGCATTCCGTTAATCTTGTGAATTGGTAAGTTTCGTCAGGGCGTGAAGAAATATAGAGCTGAGTATCGTCAGCATAACAATGAAAACTAACGCCATGCTTCCTAATGATATCTCCCAGTGGTAGCATGTACAGGGTGAAAAGCAACGGTCCTAGCACTGAGCCCTGCGGTACTCCATACTGAACTTGTGATCGGTGTGAGATCTCTTCATTTACTGCTACAAACTGAAAACGATCAGATAAGTATGATTTAAACCATGCCAATGCAATTCCACTAATGCCAACATAATTTTCGAGTCTATTCAAAAGAATGTTGTGGTCGATGGTATCGAATGCAGCGCTTAGATCGAGTAACACTAACAGAGAGATACAACCACGATCGGATGATAAGAGTAAATCATTTGTAACTCTAATGAGAGCAGTCTCAGTACTATGATGTGGTCTAAATCCTGACTGGAAAACCTCACAGATACCATTTTTTTCTAAAAAGGAGCATAATTGTGAGGACACTGCCTTTTCTAGTATTTTTGACAGAAAGGGTAGATTTGAGATTGGCCTGTAATTGACTAATTCTGTAGGATCAAGTTGCGTTTTTTTAATAAGTGGTTTAATAATAGCCAACTTAAAAGTTTTCGGTACATATCCTAAAGTCAAGGATGAATTAATGATATTAAGAAGAGGATCTATGACCTCTGGAAGCATCTCTTTTAGTAGTTTAGTCGGTATAGGGTCGAGCATACATGTTGTTGATTTAGATGATTTAACAAGTTTAGCCAATTCTTCTTCTCCTATAGCAGTGAATGAATGTAATTTTTCCTCAGTGACACTACAATGCTCTGTCTGATGTGATACAGTAGTAGACGGCTGCATGGTTATAATTTTTTTCCTAATATTATCAATCTTACAAGTAAAGAAGTTCATAAAGTCATTACTGCTGTGCTGTTGGCAGACATCAGAAGTTGAAGCTTTATTTTTGGTTAATTTAGCCACTGTATCGAATAAATACCTAGGGTTGTGTTTGTTTTCTTCTAAGAGAGTCGAGAAATAAGCAGATCTAGCAGTTTTTACGGCCTTTCTGTATGAAATCATGCTCTCTTTCCACGAAATGCGAAAAACTTCCAGTTTTGTTTTCTTCCAGCTGCGCTCCATTTTTCTGGCTGCTGTTTTAAGGGCCCGGGTGTGCTCATTGTACCACGGCGTTGGACTATTCTCTTTAATCTTCTTTAAGCGCAGAGGAGCAACTGTGTCTAAAGTGCTGGAAAAGAGAGAGTCAATAGTTTCTGTTGCAACATCAAGTTCCTCTGGGCTATCTGGGATGCTGAGGAGATGAAACTGATGAGGAAGTTTATTTATAAAGAAATCTTTAGTCTCAGCAGTGATAGTCCTGCCATATTTGAAGCGAGGGGACGGCTTTGCAGCCTTTGCTAAATTAAGTATACGTGATACTAGGTAATGATCTGAGATGTCATCGCTCTGCTGCAGAATTTCAACGGTATCAACATTTATTCCATGTGACAATATTAGGTCTAGAGTATGATTACGGAGATGAGTGGGTCCTGATACGTGTTGCCTAACTCCAATAGAGTTTAGAATGTCTCTAAATGCCAATCCCAATGCGTCTTTTTCATTGTCTACATGGATATTAAAATCACCAACAATTAGGACTTTATCTGTAGCCAGTACTAACTCTGATAAAAAATCAGGAAATTCTCTGATAAAGTGTGTATTGTGCCCTGGTGGCCTGTATACAGTAGCCAACACAAATGTTAAACAGGATTTATCAATTTCACTACATAACGTTACGTAAAGCACCAAAACTTCAAAATAATTATATTTGAAACTAGACTTCTGAGTAATACCGAAGATATTATTATAAATTACAGCAACACCTCCCCCTTTACCTTTCAGACGCGGCTCGTGTTTATAACAATAATCTTGTGGGGTGGACTCATTTAAAGTAATGTAGTCGTCAGGTTTTAGCCAGGTTTCTGTCAAACACAGCACATCTAGATTATTATCTGTAATCATATCATTAACAATAAGCGTTTTTGAGGAAAGGGATCGAATATTCAGCAGCCCGAGCTTTATCATTTGATCATCTGTATTATATCTGTTGTTTATTTGTTGGACATCAATTAAATTTTTACCGTTGAATAGTTTTGGTGGTTTTTTGTATTTACTAATTCGTGGAACAGACACAGTCTCTATGTGATAATATCTAGGTGAAAGAGTCTCTATGTGCTGGGATTTATCTGACTTCTGTGACGCGAGACAGCTAGCAGACGGTCGGGTAAGCCAGTCCGTCTGCTTCCTGACCTGGGCCCTAGTTAGTCAAGGTTTAGCTTTAAGACTATGTGCCAAATTACTAGAGAGAAGAGCGGCACCACCCCAGGAGGGATGGATACCATCTCTTTTCAACAGGTCAGGTCTGCCCCAAAAGCTTTTCCAATTGTCTATGAACCCTATGTTATTTTGCGGACACCACTTAGACAACCAGCCATTGAGTGATGATAGTCTGCTAAGTATCTCATCACTCCTTTTAATGGGGAGGGGACCAGAGCAAAAAACCCGGTTTGCCATCGTACTTGCGAGTTCACACAGCTCTTTAATGTTAATTTTGGTGATCTCCGACTGGCGAAGTCGAACATCATTAGTGCCGACATGAATAATAATCTTAGAGAATTTACGATTAGCATTAGCCAGCACTTTTAAATTTGCTTTGATGTCAGGCGCTCTGGCTCCCGGTAAACATGTGACTATGGTGGCTGGTGTCTCTATTTTCACGTTCCGTGTAATAGAATCGCCAATAACTAGGGCACTTTCAACAGGATTCTCAGTGGGTGCATCACTGAGTGGGGAGAACGGAAGAGTGGTTTTTTGATCCGCGACTATGCCGTCTCACCGTCACCCAGTTGCCCTGCTGCACGGGCTCTACAGCCGGAACCGAACAATGTACAGATTTCACTGAGCTAGTCGCATCCAAAGCAGTGTCTAAAGCTGTTTTGTTCTCACTACTCTCAAATAAAATCTGGATGCGTGTCTCTAATTCTGAAATCTTCTCCGTCAGTCTGACTATCTCCTTACATTTATCACATGTGAAGCCCTGTTCACCAACGGAGACAGATATACTAAACATGAAACATGTAGTGCAGGTAACAATAAAAGGAGAAGACATGGCTTACCGTATTTGTTGATTAATCCAACTTACCACAGTTGTTTGATGGACTAGTAAAGGCACGAGAGACAAAACAGGAAACCCGGATGCACAAATGGCAGGCTAACAGGCTAGTGAAATGCTAACGCGTTGTGAAATGCTAACACGTTGTGATAGTGATTTAAATGTCAATTTGTCAATTTTAACGTGATAGGAAATATTAAACAATATATGGTGATGAGTAAGTTATATTTAGCAGTATAAACAACAAGAAAAGATATCAAATAGAGATTCAAAAGCAAAGCTGTACAGAGCTGCAAACACTGTGACCGGCAGACAGGAGGCAGACAGGAGCAATCGATCAGCATTGTTGTGGCTTCACAAATGCTTTGCTGCATACCTCGGTTGTAACGAGTGGTTATTTCAGTCAAAGTTGCTCTTCTATCAGCTTGAATCAGTCGGCCCATTCTCCTCTGACCTCTAGCATCAACAAGGCATTTTCGCCCACAGGACTGCCGCATACTGGATGTTTTTCCCTTTTCACACCATTCTTTGTAAACTCTAGAAATGGTTGTGCGTGAAAATCACAGTAACTGAGCAGATTGTGAACCATGCCACGCTCAAAATTGCTTAAATCACCTTTCTTTCCCATTCTGACATTCAGTTTGGAGTTCAGGAGATTGTCTTGACCAGGACCACACCCCTAAATGCACTCTCAACCTTACAGTCTATGCTCTGAGCTTGAGCACACACACACACACACACACACACACAGAGAGCTGGATGTTGGCGTCCGTGAGTAGGCTATTAAACTACACTAGTTCTCTTTCATGTGTTATTGCGGTTAAACTGTCAAATGCACACAAGGTCAGAAACACACAAAGTTCACATGAAAACAGTTGATTATGTCTGTGCACGTATGCAGCAAGTACAGAAATCCCGTGTGTATATTAGATCTGTGTACTAAAGTAAAAATCTGTGTAATATACAGTACCTACTGCTATATCTGCAGTTAATATGAATCAAACAGAAGAAAAACAGAAAATCAATGCTCTTGACTGAACTCTGAACACATTTCTTACTTGAATGCTGCTGTTAAATGCTCTGGCGAGGAGATAAACATGGCCGACTGTGTTCAGCTCTCTGAGGGCGGGGTCTATGATAATACGGCAGTGTCCATCAACACTCGTGGGCGGGGCCTGTGAAATGTGATGTCACTTTGCCAGGAATCTGGAAACGGCTTGTTCTGAGACACAGCTTATGATTAATGGGGATTAAAAAAAGGAGTGGGTGGATTTTTACCATTATAGGGTGGTTGTGTACACACACTGCCAATACACATTTATGTTCAAACACCATGTAAAGTGAATTATAATAGGTGCCCTTTAACTGATTTAATGAATTTTAACATAACCTACTGAAGTACTAAAATCTGGTTTAAACCTCTAATCACAAGTAGCTTTTCCACAAGCTGAAGTAAATACTAATATATAGAAGGTGGACAGTGTCATTCACACAAATACAAAACACTACCATGGTAACAGTAAAATGATGCAATAAACATTTATTAAACAACATAAGATGTAACAAACTCCTAATATACATGACACCTAATGAAACATGATTATTAAAATGAAATATCATCAAATGTAAAGTGTCATTTATGGTTTTTCACTGTAAATGATAAGATGACCTGGTCAAAAACTACAATTATCTCTATTTTCCAATAAAATTACTTGAAATGAAGGTTGATTGAGGTTGCAACTTACCAATTGACAGTCTTTTACCATTAAAATTACAAAACAAATGTATTTGCTAATTTTCACGTCAAAACTGAAATGTAAACCAAGAGACTGAGTAGAAATGTTGACAAGCATTTAAACAGCACATTGAGATGATATTATCCAACATAAAACTTGCCATTGCATTAACATTATTGAAAGTCCTGTTCAAAACTTGGAGCTTAATGAGTGTACTCCACCAGGCTACTGTTATACGCACGAGCCCGTCTGAGTGGTCGTGGTGGCGGTTTTGCAACTATCTATAGAGATATTCTTAAAGGGGTCATGAATTAAGAAATCAACTTTCCCTTGAGCTTTTGATATATAAAAGGTCATGGTAATACAAGAATATCCTGTAAGTTTCAGAGCTGAAAACTTCCTTGTTAGTCAAAGAAAAGCTTTTATTGACACCAGACCCAGCAAACGCTCGATCTCAGAATGTGCCAGGCTGTGACGTCAGAGTGTGGTGAAACACCGCCTCAACAGAAATAGAACAACGCCTGATTCTGTAGCCCCGCCCACCGACTCGTGCCTGACATGACATAGGCCTACGTAGAGCTAAACCGGATCGAACTTCTAAGCAATAAACATACCGCATAAGCTTCATTCGGATTCCAGTATTATGAATGCATGGATGAACTTTATTGAAAACTTTAAACTTTTGAACTTTATTAATTAATTGAATATCCAGCTCACGTGGGGAAGACATTGCGCGTTTGTTCCTTCATTTCACCACGGATTCGTTTGTAAACAAGAGACTGGATTTGCAGACAGGATGAGATTACATGAATGAATGAAGCAACACACTTATGTGAGTAAAAATGTTTTTTATATGTAATAGTATTGCATTGTTACATATCGTTTGACATCTATTGATTAATGTGTACGTGTCTAACTGAACATAACTTAGCACGCTGTCAAAGGCTGGAGAATCCTTTATTTGAGGTGTTGTTGGTTCATTGCGATTCGGGATCACACTCGAACATGTATGGATATATATTATTATATAGAGAGTCATATATGCATCTAATACCTTGAAAGGATCATCGTCACTGAAATCCATGAAAATGACAGGCTCAATGTCTCTCTCTTTTCTCAGCACTGAAGTAATGAGTTGAGACACGGTCCGGCATCTTTATAGTCTCTCGTCACACTTTCTAGAAGAGCAGAGGGCACTGATTTATCTGGTGGATCACAGCCTGAAATGAGTCCATATATTATATAATATATAACAGCAGGTTCTCACCGTTCATTTTGTGGAGAAAGTCATAATTTCTGCCCCAGATCCATTGAGCGATGCTCCTACAAATGCCCTTACAGAAAAACCACATCTTTACTCACTATAGTGTACTGGACTGTTTATTTACATTGTATTATTGAGTGTTTGATTGATTTCAATCTATTTATTTATTTTTATCATTTGAATAATTTTATATTTAATAAAAAAATAAAATAATTTAAATAAAATAAATCACAAAAATAAATGATGTGTATTTTGTAAATGGTCTTAATCCATTTGCATATGAATTTTACAGAGATTTTTATGTACTGCCTCCGGGTCAAGACTGACCAAGTGTAATAAGAGGGTTAATCTTATTTTTTTTATTATTTTTTTATTTTTACTCTAAACTTTTTCCTGGACCCCAGTTTGAAACCCATAAGTGTGAGAACTCGACCCAAACAGTGTCCTCCCTCAATAAAGTACGGCAACTTTCAACATTCACATAATAGTTCATTCACAGTTTACCAGGCATAAGATGAGAAGTCAAACACTGAACCTTAAGACAAATAAATGCACACACTCATTCCTGTTACCCAACTTTAAATATTTAAATATTAAATATTTTTCTAATTTCTCTTTTTTTTATCAGTTTTGTTTGGTCCATCATTTATACAATTGTTTAATAAATTAAATTATAATATATATATATATATACACACTTACTTGAGGCTTCAGCCTTCTTTAAAATGAAAAATGTTTTTGTGTTTTTATTAAAATACTTGTTCATATACTGTTTTTTTGTCCCAAACATTAATTATTTGAACATATAACCAAAAAAATCTTTTTACTGATATCAAGAATTAGCATTTTTAACTGATGAAAATTGAATTGTTGATATCAAGAGTTCATATCCTGTGAATGAATAAAAGTCCAAACGGCTTGCCATAGTTACCTGAGATCGACCAATACACATTTTGAATAGTTCAATATGTGCAGTATTAGATTCAGTGTTTAAAAAATAGAACAAATAAAGTTTAATTTTGAAGAGTTACAACAAATGTTGCACCCACTCTTCGAAACGAGCATCGTTGAAACAACGACAACTTGCGGTTCAGTGAGTGAGTCAAATGTTGATTCAGTGCCGCTCTGACGAATTCCTCCAGTTCATTCAGAAGGATTGGTGTTCGTTAGACTGATTCAAACCAGTAACGTTAAGAAAATAAAATGAGTCATGAAAAGAATCTGCTCAAATGAGTCATTTGCTCGTGACTCGGACTGCGTTGTTTGATTCGGCGTTCAGCTCGCGAGGACAGGACAACTCAACAGAAGCATTAACGCGATGTTTTTATCACCACATTTAATTCAGCCTTCAAAATTACATCTGGTAAATATGTTTTGTTTGTGTGTGTAAATATTGTGGCTCTGGAGAGTCTGCATCGCAAATACTGACTGGAAAACTGGTAACTCATATATTGTTACCCACCTCTAAGGTGATTGAAATCGAGTACAAATGTAACCTGAGTACAGGAAATTGTGTTAAATTATTTATTTTATATTAATAACAATATATAGATCATTAGTGAGTGAGCAACAACAAAAACCGTTGAGAAACTGCTACTGTCAATCAATCCGTTTCTATGGCAACCATGGAGCGTCACGTGTGATTGCGTCACAGACGGCACTTACTATAAAGACTCTGACCCGCAGTTTCTTCAGTGCAGCGATAATCCGAGCAGAGGCGATTTTGAGCGACACATCTGACTACCGATATATTACAGCAATAACCTACCGATACTAACTTCAGAAACACCGCCATTTCATACAGATACAGAGTCTATATTCAGCGTGTTCATACTCACAGATTATAGACTCGCATTGTGCATCACACATACAGTTTTGTACATCTGACATTATCAGTTTCCTTTGGATTTGTCAGCATACAAAACACACAATGTCTTCAAACTGCAGAGAGGTGTGTGTGGAGGTCTATGTGAACGGCGAGTTGTACTGCACTGACAGTGTCTGGGTCCCGGATGAGGAAAATGTGCAGGTGGAGTTTATGGTCACCGATCGCATCTACGAGCTTCTCGGGTGCTCACCGGGCCAGATAACCGCACAGCTGGAGGTGGACACGGATGAGTGCATGTCAGTCAGTCACGCCGCTTTAGATGGGGAGGATGTGCAGATCAACATTGACATGAAGCACCCAACCTGTACCTGTGCAACCCCTGAGAACAGCCCGACAGGTGATGCTCAACATGCACCACTCACAACTTTCCCATATAACTTACTGTCATCATTATGATGATCACAACTTACAATAATAACTGTTTTAATGAGATCATTATTTCTGCTTAAATGAATGCATGATTTGTATTGTCTTAGAACTGTACATTTCTGACATATGGGCATTATTTGGGCCCGGTTTGCACCTGGTATTAAGATGCGTTTGGTCGATCGGATCACAAGTAGACGAGGGAGACACATTCCCGTTTACACCTGGTGTTTTAATCTCTTTTGTCCACTTTCAAACACTTCTGTCTTGATTTCTTCCAGAGGAGGGTCTATGGGCGGTTATTGGTTATTAAAAAGCAATTGGTGATTCTCAGACTCTGACAGTCTGCAAAAGCATCCTAAGATACAGTTCTGCTCATAAGTTTCATACTCCTTGCAGAATATGAAAAAATTCATTTCCTTTTAATTTTAGCAAAATAAGAGGGATCTGGGATCATAAAAACAATCCTACAATTCTGACTTTTTTCTGAGAATTGTGAGACAAACGCGTAATTGCGAGTTATAATGTCCAATTCTGAGGGGAAAAGATGCAATTGTGAGTTTAAATCTCGCAGTTCTGTGGAAAAAAGTCAGAATTGTCGGATGCAAACTCGCAATAGAGAAATGTCTTTCACGTCAGACTAATTATTCATGTCTAATCTGTGGTTTGAGATGTTTCTAATAACATATTATTTGTTTTTCAGAAAGTACCACAGAGTGGATGAAGAGAAAAATGAGTGGATTCTTCCAAATGCTTTTTTGGATGGATCCGGCTGTTCCAGAGCCAACACCTGAAACGGATCGAGTTCCTGAACCGGAACCTGAAGTGAATCTGGTTAGCGTCTGCTGGCCAGCAGAAGAGCCAGGGATCGAAAAGAACAGCCCAAAAAGAGGTGAAAGTCAACAGAGCATTTGAGATGCAACATTACAATGGCCATGTACACACTGTAAAGTTTCAGGAGTGACAACCGCATTTAACGTCATTAACAACTAGTAGTTCAGTTCGGTTTCGACACACTGCGTACAGTTTTTGTAAATGCGGTCGTCACTCCCATAAATTACTGAACTGTGTGTGTGCAGAACAAATGAGATGCAAACAGAAATTTCTTTCAAGTTGGACTAATAATTCATTTTTGATCTGTGGTTAGTGATGTTTCTAATAACATTATTTGTTTTCTTCTTTTTTTTACTAAAGTGAGGAAGAAAATGAGTGCTTTCTTCAAAAAGTATTTTCCAATCGATCCGGCTGAGCCCTCGTGTGATCCTGAGATGGAACCTGAATTGGATCTGGTCGATCCCAAGGAATCATGTGTCCCAGTTCCAAGCGTTCCTGAGCCAGAACCTGTGTCTGCAGAAGGTCAGGAGGTTGACGTCAGGGATGGCATGGATGCTTCTCCGGAAACTCCTGAAATGAACGACCCAAGAGGTGAATGTCAACAGAGCATTTGAGATGCAACATTACAATGGCCATGTACACACTGTAAAGTTTCAGGAGTGACAACCGCATTTAAATGCAGGAGTGAGTCCCCAAAATTATCATTCCATGTGTCCGGAACACGACTCACTCCTGAAACTTCACACACTGCGTAGAATTTTTGTAAATGTGGTTGTCACTCCCATAAATTTCTTTCAAGTTGGACTAATAATTCATTTTTGATCTGTGGTTAGTGATGTTTCTAATAACATATTATTTGTTTTCTTCTTTTTTCAGAAAGTACTAGAGAGGAGAAAATTAGTGCTTTCTTTAAAAAGTATTTTCCGTTGGATCCGTCTGAGCCCTCGTGTGTCCCGGATGCAAGCGTTCCTGAGACTGAACCTGTGTCTGCAGAAGGTCAGGAGGTTGACGTCAGTGATGGCATGGATGATCAGGGTGGCATGGATGATCAGGGTGGCATGGATGATCAGGGTGGCATGGATGATCAATGTGGCATGGATGATCAGGGTGTCATGGATGATCAGGGTGGCATGGATGATCAGGGTGGCATGGATGATGAAGGTGGCATGGATGCCTCTCCGGAAAAAATGAAGAAGATGAAGAAAATGAGGGCATTCTTCAAAAAGTATTTTCCATTGGATCCATCTGAGCCCTCGTGCATTCCTGAGACTGAACCCGTGTCTGCAGAAGGTCAGGAGGTTGACGTCAGGGATGGCATGGATGCTTCTCCGGAAACCCCTGAAATGAACGACCCAAGAGGTGAATGTCAACAGAGCATTTGAGATGCAACATTACAATGGCCATGTACACACTGTAAAGTTTCAGGAGTGACAACCGCATTTAAATGCAGGAGTGAGTCCCCAAAATTATCATTCCATGTGTCCGGAACACGACTCACTCCTGAAACTTCACAGAGCGCACTCTTGCGGTGTTGCCATGTCCACTTGTTATAAGCAGTTTGGGTTTTTTATTTAAGCTTGGCTCATACAGCGATCGAGTTTATGGTGTTATTAAAGTGTACAGGTGTGGGTCGCAGTATTTCATTGATTTCGTTTTTTGATGGGCTTTTCTGCTGATTTGCTTGCAAGATCTGGCATCACGAATAAGTCAAGGCTCATACCACTTTCCCTGTGATTTCTTGCACCGCACATACAGACGAGATACATCTCTGGTCTCATCATCGGTCATCTCTTATATCTCTCATCGTACATCATAACTAGTTGTTCAGTTCGGTTCAGACACACTGCGTAGAATTTTTGTAAATGCGGTCGTCACTCCCATAAATTACTGAACTGTGTGTGTACAGAACGAATGAGATGCAAACAGAAATGTCTTTCAAGTTATTCATGTCTAATCTGTGGTTTGAGATGTTTCTAATAACATATTATTTGTTTTTCAGAAAGTACCACAGAGTGGATGGTGAGAAAAATTAGCGGACTCTTCCAAATGCTTTTTTGGATAGATCCGGCTGTTCCAGAGCCAACACCTGAAACGGATCGAGTTCCTGAACCTGAAGTAAATCTGGTTAGCGACGGCTGGCCCGGGAGCGGCAGTGGGATCAAAAAGAACAGCCCAAAAAGAGGTGAAAGTCAACAGAGCATTTGAGATGCAACATTACAATGGCCATGTACACACTGTAAAGTTTCAGGAGTGACAACCGCATTTAACGTCATTAACAACTAGTAGTTCAGTTCGGTTCCGCACACACTGCGTGCAGTTTTTGTAAATGCGGTCGTCACTCCCATAAATTACTGAACTGTGTGTGTGCAGAACAAATGAGATGCAAACAGAAATTTCTTTCAAGTTGGACTAATAATTCATTTTTGATCTGTGGTTAGTGATGTTTCTAATAACATATTATTTGTTTTCTTCTTTTTTCAGAAAGTACTAAAGAGAAGAAAATTAGTGCTTTCTTCAAAAAGTATTTTCCGTTGGATCCGTCTGAGCCCTCGTGTGTCCCGGATGCAAGCGTTCCTGAGACTGAACCTGTGTCTGCAGAAGGTCAGGAGGTTGACGTCAGTGATGGCATGGATGCTTCTCCGGAAAAAACGAAGAAGATGAAGAAAATGAGGGCATTCTTCAAAAAGTATTTTCCGTTGGATTCGGCTGAGCCCTCGTGTGTCCCAGAGACAGAACCTGAATTGGATCTGTTTGATTCAGATGATTTGTGTGTCCCGGGTCCAAGCAGTTCTGTGCCAAAACCTTACTCAAGCACTCCCGAGCAGGAACTATCTCCAGAAGAACATTGTTTACTATTAGAGAAGCGTGTGAAGGGCGTGGGGAAGAAAGCGCACGAGACGAGACCGCTACAATTATTAAGACAATTGATTAAGAACACATTTATACATAGTTAACCAAATCAAAATGACTGACAGTTACAGTACAGCTTCATATCTGTTAGTAGTCAATTAAATATTACAAGTAGTAATAATAAAGCTAATTATTATGTGTGTGTGTGTGAGTGTGTTTGTGTGAAACCAAATAGAAAACAAAACAACTGTGTGTGTGTGCTTAATAAACATTTTAAAGAACACTGGACATGTGGCAATTAATGTCTTATAAAGTTGTTGGTTTAACTCTATGTTAAGTTCATCATTTATTACTAGTGTATTTATGCTTAACTAATGCATAATTCTGGACCCTTAAGCTAAAGTGTTACCGGTGTTTTAAGTGTTTGCTATGTAGTGTCCAGATTGTACTGGGAGGTTAGGGCTCAGTAATAAGGATGAGCTGCTAGTCTGGACCCAGTGTGAGAGAGTTCTGGCCCGTTAGCAGACCTGTCACTTGCTTTTTGGTCCAGTACTGCGGTGCACTGAACATATTTTTATTCACTGATTTTGTACATTCATTTTGGAGAAAAAAAGAATGGAAAAAAACAACTGTTTTTCTGTGCCCTTATGAAAAAGAAGCACACGTTTGTATTTATGTAAAGCACACTTTTGCACAACTGTATTGAATAGACTTGTAGTGTAAATAACATAAAATATTAATGAAAGAAAATTCCACTTAAAAGGCCGTTTTTTCCGTCGTTAAACTAGCAAAAGTGGATTCGGACACCCTAAGTGCACCGGCGCCATGCACTCAGAACGTTAAAATAGGGCCCAATGTCTTAAATGTACTAAATTGCTGCTTCATGTCTTCAAATGTGTAATTACAAGACATTCACGGTTAAATAGAAATGACATTAATGTAACATTTTAGGCTGAAAATAAAGATGATTCAGAATCAAAAATAAATGTATTCAATAAAATCCACTCAGATACAACCAAAAGCATGAATCTACGAAACAGCGTGCATAGCACAAACAATACCAGACAACTGAATGAACCAAAATGAGGGACTTTAATACGGCAGCTCTTCCGGCGCACTCAGTGTCTGAATTCACTCACTCGTTTTCATTCACTCCTTCAAGTGGACTATATCAGCGGAGTAATGTAGGGAATAGTGAATGAGGGTATAGGGGCGATTTCAAACACAGCATGAGTTTTGATTCATTTTTGTGACGCGCTCCACAAACTTCACGGAAAGGAAACCGGGAAAGCGGCATCTTGTCTGTTTTCTTTATTTTACAAAACCACATCGTTTAGTTTTTGTCGTGAGTGCACACAAATAAAAACAGACCTCTTAGTTTCGATGATGTCTTACTCTAGTCTGTACGACCAGAAATGACAGAGTATTTTAAGTTGTTTCCGCTGTAATGAGACAAAATCATTTGGCGTTGTGCCGATTTGTGTTGTGGACGTCTCACTACAGACCAGTGATGAAATGTGTGTGTCCTTTTGTTTTTTATCAGTCCTATAAAAAATATGACCTATGAAAGAGTGCATTCTGCTTCATACACTAAAGGAGTCTGTACTGTACCAACTACCTCAGGAGGACTAAATGCCGCTAGGTGGAACAAACTGTCATTTGCACTACCGTCTGTTCAAAATAAATGAAAAGAAACCTAGCATTGGGTTTTGTTGCCTTTTTCCTGTTGTACCGAACTCGTATTGAACCGTGAGCCCAAAAACTGTGACTTCTGTGTACCGTTACACTCATACAAGGTAAAGCAACACAACATACATAAAACGCCTTTATCAACTGTATGATATGTGCTAAGAAGCTTTCAGATCCTCAGAAATACACATGCGACTCCACAGTTATCTGCTGCTCTTAGCGTCCAGTGATGTTATCTGTGGTTTAAAACACAGACCGTGATTTGTGGTATCTTCGTGTTTAAGTTAACCTAACCCTCATCCTTCCCCCGCAGGTCAAAATGACCTGAAGCCCTAAAATCAAACTTAATTTTTTCTTTGTCCAGAAAGCTTATTTTATTTTATTTTGATACTATTTTTTCAATTTTTTGTTATTTATTTTATTTACCTTTAAATCAATATCAATAAATAAAAAATAAATAGTAATTTTATATTATAACCCTTTTAATTCAGCTCAAAATATCTTACATTGGGTGTGTTTGTCTTTCCTTTGTGGAAAAAAGATAACATTTCATAACTCTTGCCACTAGATGGCCTTATAGCTCTATATGGAGCAAATGAGCTGTTCCGCTGGGTCCTAAAGTCAGTTTCTCTTCCGTATGCATTTAGTTACACATTGTAAAATAATTTTTTGGTATTTTGAGCATGTTTAGGTTTTTCTATGTGTACTCAAGCGTTCCTCGCATGCCATTCATTCCTTGGGGGTCAAATTGACCCGCAGGGGAAGGATTTGTTACTTTTTTAAATTTCAACCAGAAAAAACTCCTCTAATCCCGTCAATTTGTGGTTCAAGTGCGACAAAATTCCTAGGGTCTTGGACCACTCCGATGAACTGCCCTCATGCCTGTGGTCTCCCACAGTGTTAAATCTGTTCTGACACTCGCGTGTCCCAGGCCTTAGTCACAGAAATAGTGGCAGGACTAAAAATGAGGCATATCAGGCAAATGTTTTCTTTATAGAGATCAACTGGTAGCACTTTATTTTACTGTCCTGCTCCCCATGTACATACTATGTACTGATTATAGTAATTACAATAACTGGGTAATAACTAAGTACTAACACAGGCGTAAATCGCAGGGGGGTCAGGACCCCCCCTATCTGAGGGTTGTCCCTTCTTAAAAGTATCATTAAAAACCACATTGTGTATTATAAATAATATAATGATATATACTTAAAATGATTGTGAAAGTAGTAAAACAATAAAAACGCAAACGGGGCAAAAATGCGTTTTAAGTTTAGAACCCCTCTCTTGCCTCACAGTGGTTTGGTCCACCGTGCACCTCACCTACACACCAGTCCGGTGGGAGAGAACAAAGTTATATTCAGTAGTTGTGGAACTCCAATAAGTAGTCTGTCAAGTCAAGGCTATTTTATTCACTTTAAATAGATGAAGTGATTTTATTTCTCTTTAATACATACGATGCTGAGTTGTTAATAAATTGGCAATGACAAAAAATGATGATACCGTTGTAAGTCCGATATTTTAATGATTATTGTTTGGTTGTAAGTCACCCACTACAACTAACACGGCGATAAGCCTATGTGTGAACTGACATTAGGCTAATGTAGATTTACCGCTGTGTTGTGTTTTGCTCAATGCTATGTGGAAGAAGAAAGATAATTTAATAATTATATTACCACGTGGTGAACCTGATAACTCATATTTAAACAACTATTGATTTGTGTTGTTGGCCAGATAAAATTACAGAGAAAAGAAAAACGGACATAAGATCACTTTTCAGAAAAATGGTACACATATCCTTACAAGTAGACAATTTTGGCTGTATTATTTGTGTCCCCTTCAAAAATTGCTCATGAGATATTAAACCTATCCGTAAACCTAACTTTAACCCATGTAGTTACCTTATATTTAGTGCGGTCAAAAATGAGCATTTAGAGCAGTAGTCAACCACAACTTAAAGATGTTCATTTTGCCTTATGCTTTGGACATGGCCTCATGAGATCTACTCCAATCATATGGCCTGGTTCAATGATGGGTGTAGATTGGAGGTGACCAGATAATTTGCTCAAAGATGGTTTGTGATACATTCTTTGCAATGCTTCCAAACATCAGATCTTACACTTGGCCAGTATACCATATCCAGCAGTCTGAGTAAAGTTTTAAGTTTTATCCGCAAATGTCCACTCATAGGGTTATCACACAGGGACCTGTTTGTCTGTCTAGCACACTCTGAAACAAAAGATCATTCTCAATCAGATAAAGTACACAAGAAATGTCTCGGGCTGGCTGTGATTTTACCTTTAAGATAAGCTCCTGGATCTCTGGTAAGTTGGTTGGTAGGTTTCTGAGTTTTGAAGCTCTTACCACTGCAATCATCTCTGAGGTTAGCTGTCCTGGAGACCTGGATAGCACATCAGGCACTACATTGCAATGGCCTTTACGATATTTGACAGTAAAGTCGTAACCTTGTAGCCGTATTGTCCAGCGGGTAAGTCGTGATGAAGGCTTTGGATGTTGAAATACCCAAGTAAGTGCACTATGATCAGTAATGACCTCAAATGTTCTCTCTTCTAGATACGGTCTCCATTTTTCAACTGCCCAGACGACCGCTAAACACTCCTTTTCAGATACCGAATATGACTTCTCTGAGTAATCTGGATGCATAAGAAATGACTCTTTCTCCATCCTCCATTTCTTGGGTAAGTACAGCATCCAGTTCTATCTCGCTTACATGCGTTTGCACCCGAAATGGTTTATTGATGTCTGGCGGTAAGAGAACTGGTGTTTGACTCAAGTCCTTTTTTATGATGTTGAAAGCTCTTTGACATCCTTCTTCCCACATCCAGATGGATTTTTTCTGCTTGAGGGCATGTAAAGGTGCTGCTTTTGTGGAAAAATGTGGAATGAAACGATAGTACCATCCAGCTAATTCCAAAAATCTCTGCACATCCTTTAGACACTGTGGAACAGGAAAGTTGCCGATGGCTGAGACTTTGTTAGGATCCGTCTTGACTCGCTCTGCTGAGATTATGTGACCTAGTTAAGTGATGTTGCGTTTCATGAAGTTACATTTTCCAAGGTTAAGGGTAAGTCCAGCATCATGTAATCACTGAAATACCCGGGTGAGATTGTAGATGTGCTCCTCTTCATTTTTGGAATACACTACTACATCATCTATATACACCAGACAACACTTGCCTTTAAGGTGTCTCAATACAGTCTCCATAAGTCTCAAAAAAGGTCAAAAGGTAAACGCAAGAATTCAAATAAGCCTGCAGATGTCACAAATGCGGTTTTCTGTACGCTATCCTCCTCCATCTCAAGTTGCCAGTATCCACTTTTAAGATCAAGTGTACTAAAGACAGTAGCACCATGGAACGACTCCAATATCTCCTGGATTTGTGGCATGGGGTACACATCAAGATGAGTTTTGGCATTAAAGCCTCTATAATCAATGCACAACCTAGAACTTCCATCCTTCTTGGGGACAACAACAACAGGAGATGCCCATGGGGAAACAGAAGATTGTATGATCTTTTTGTCCAGCAGTTCCTGGATTTCATTGTCAACATACTTCTGTTTGTCAATGGAGAGTTTATATGCCCTTTTTCTGACCAGGAGTTCATCAGTGGTTATAATTCGATTAACTATTTTTGTATGTCCAACCTCTTTAGAGCAGACAGGACAGTCCATCAACAAATTTTAATTTTTTTCCTTGAATGGTGATGTAGTCTCTGCTTTACTTGTTAGCAGTTGTATGGATTCGAGTACTGTGTCATCAATGTTAAGTGTGGGTATAGCCAAGTAGAAATAGACTGAAGACGTAGAATCTTGCGTCACAAATGGGAAAAACTGGTTAGCGTCCTGGCTGTTTGCAGAAGGTAAACCATATTGGGCTTTACTAAAATCCAACACAATCCCAGACTGTGACAAAAAATCCATTCCTAGAATGACTGGTATTGTTAAATCTCTGTCTTTCAGGATAAACAGTGTCAAGGTAAATGGCTGACCCTGCACCTTACATTGCCATGTCACCTTTCCAGTTGCTGCCTGCTTCTGCCCATTAGCCAACATAAAGGTTTGGCCTTACTTGGCTGACTTGGTTCACCCTTGTTCATTTGTTTCCAGATTGATTCTTGGATTAAGGACAACGAACTACCAGTGTCCACCATGGCCAAAAGAAAACGATCACGTAAGATTATAGGTATGTTGACCGTCTTTGTTACAGTTGTATACTGCATTTCAATGGACCACACCACTCTAGTACTTGCTGGCATATGTTTTCTCTTTTGCTCTTCGGAATGCACCTGATTCCAGTATTTCTTGGCTTCATCAAAATCACGTTCAATTTGAGTTCCAATTCTGCCCAGCTCACCAACATTTGCCACAGTACCTCTTAACAGACTAGCCAGACGAGGATTGCAGTTACGGCCAGTACAATGTCCTTCTCCGACATATTCTTTCTCCATCTCAAACACAAAGCTCGATAATGAAAAGCAAAGTCTCTTATGCTTTCCTTGGCCCCTTGTTTTCTCTCCACCAACCTTCTTGATGCCACATCCTCATAATCTTCACTCAGAAAAGATCTTAAAAAAACATCTTTGAATTGCCTCCAACTATTCACTTTCCTTCTTTCTGCTTGCCACCAGTCTTTAGTGGTTTCTTTGAGCACTGTGTTAAGCAGCGCCAGGACTTCCTGATCACTCAAAGGCCTAACTGCAAAGTACTCCTCACAGCGTTCAATAAACAGAATAGGGTCTTCATCTTGCTTATTACTAAAACAAGGTAAGTCTAACTTTACTGGAGGATTGTAGGGCATTAACATAGTCTTCTCTTGACTGGTCAATGAGTTTTGCTGAACTTCATAGGTATGATGCTGACTTGGTCCAGAATCATGAACACCACAACAAATTTTGGACGTTACAGGTGTGGACATTGGAGTCAATGATTTGAACTTGGCGTCAAGCTGCACATCCTTTCTCTTTCCACCACTTTCTTGACTCTCGATACGATACACCAACCGATTTTCTATCCCTTTACATTTGTTCTGGAATTCTTCTTGTGAAACACAGCCACTCATCGTCTTGATACATTCAGCAACCCGTCCTTCCAGTGCATTGACTTTATCAGTAAGTTGTTCTATGAGGTTGGTAATAGACTCAGGAAGTGTCTCTCTCTCTCTACTGCAGGTGGTGGGGGTGGGGGTGGTGGTAAGTTTAAGTCAGAGTCATCATCTTTACAAATCGTACATGTTTTTCCCCTCTGGAACCAACAGCATAGAAATTAAAGTCTTATCTGTTTTTGGATGATGATGACGATGAAGACGATGATGACAAGGACAATAACGTTGAAAGTTTATTCACCCCACTCTAGGAATCACATCCCAAAGTTTCCCAGTGCAAACCTTAGTGTTGATATCAAATCACAGCAAACCAGAAAGTCTTTAAAATCACATGTGTGGCATAATCCAGTTTCAGGATCCACAGCAGTGAGCGTGTAATCCAGTTTCAGGATCCACAGCAGTGAGCGTGTAATTCAGTTTTAGGATCCACAGCAGTGAGTTTGTAATCCAGTTTCAGGATCCACATCAGTGAGCGTGTAATCCAGTTTCAGGATCCACATCAGTGAGCGTGTAATCCAGTTTCAGGATCCACAGCAGTGAGCGTGTAATTCAGTTTTAGGATCCACAGCAGTGAGTTTGTAATCCAGTTTCAGGATCCACAGCAGTGAGCGTGTAATCCAGTTTCAGGATCCACAGCAGTGAGCGTGTAATCCAGTTTCAGGATCCACATCAGTATACCACATGGCCTCTAAACTCACTTCATAGACATTTTTTAGACAATTCCACACAGTAGGGATGGCTGATGCGAAACTAACGTTTTGACGCTGTGTCGAGATCCCGAAGCGCAAATGTTTCGAAACACTGCTCTGAACTGTGATTCAAAACACCCATGTTACGTGACTATGGCTAAATGAAGCTTCGGCGCGTTTCACAAGTGTTTCATCAGGTGGTGCCTGTCGAAACTGCGTTTGATTGAAAGGGGCGGGAACAAACGCCACAGTCGCACATCTGTATGAACCTAATTCCCCACAAAGTTTAAAAGTGAAGTTAATGCATCTTCACCTCATGGGTTTTTGTGATGAGAGAGATTCTGTGATAGCAGTGATTTTGTGATATAAGTGAGATTTATAGTGCGCTTTGGTTAGTTATATTTAGGCTAGATTTAAATTAGATATATTGACTGATAGGTATAGACAGTGACAGATTAGGATAGCTATAGTGACACATTCATATAGACTAAGTTAGATAGTGACAGATAGCACAGCATAAGTTAGAGATATAGAGTTATATAGATATAGATTCATAGCTGATATACACTCACCTAAAGGATTATTAGGAACACCATACTAATACTGTGTTTGACCCCCTTTCACCTTCAGAACTGCCTTAATTCTACGTGGCACTGATTCAACAAGGTGCTGAAAGCATTCTTTAGAAATGTTGGCCCATATTGATAGGATAGCATCTTGCAGTTGATGGAGATTTGTGGGATGCACATCCAGGGCACGAAGCTCCCGTTCCACCACATCCCAAAGATGCTCTATTGGGTTGAGATCTGGTGACTGTGGGGGCCATTTTAGTACAGTGAACTCATTGTCATGTTCAAGAAACCAATTTGAAATGATTCGAGCTTTGTGACATGGTGCATTATCCTGCTGGAAGTAGCCATCAGAGGATGGGTACATGGTGGTCATAAAGGGATGGACATGGTCAGAAACAATGCTCAGGTAGGCCGTGGCATTTAAACGATGCCCAATTGGCACTAAGGGGCCTAAAGTGTGCCAAGAAAACATCCCCCACACCATTACACCACCACCACCAGCCTGCACAGTGGTAACAAGGCATGATGGATCCATGTTCTCATTCTGTTTACGCCAAATTCTGACTCTACCATCTGAATGTCTCAACGGAAATCGAGACTCATCAGACCAGGCAACATTTTTCCAGTCTTCAACTGTCCAATTCTGGTGAGCTTGTGCAAATTGTAGCCTCTTTTTCCTATTTGTAGTGTAGATGAGTGGTACCCGGTGGGGTCTTCTGCTGTTGCATCCCATCCGCCTCAAGGTTGTGCATGTTGTGGCTTCACAAATGCTTTGCTGCATACCTCGGTTGTAACGAGTGGTTATTTTTAAGTCAAAGTTGCTCTTCTATCAGCTTGAATCAGTCGGCCCATTCTCCTCTGACCTCTAGCATCAACAAGGCATTTTCGCCCACAGGACTGCCGCATACTGGATGTTTTTCCCTTTTCACACCATTCTTTGTAAACTCTAGAAATGGTTGTGCGTGAAAATCCCAGTAACTGAGCAGATTGTGAAATACTCAGACAGGCCCGTCTGGCACCAACAACCATGCCACGCTCAAAATTGCTTAAATCACCTTTCTTTCCCATTCTGACATTCAGTTTGGAGTTCAGGAGATTGTCTTGACCAGGACCACACCCCTAAATGCATTGAAGCAACTGCCATGTGATTGGTTGATTAGATAATTGCATTAATGAGAAATTGAACAGGTGTTCCTAATAATCCTTTAGGTGAGTGTATAGATAGATATATTAATAGAATAGATAAAAATGGAGGCTCCATGTAAGAGATGCCGTAAATCTAATTGGCTATAAATGTCATATTGTTGTCATTAATATAATTCATATGGTTTGCTCCTGTTTTGAACAGGCTCACACCTGCAAGAAGGTCTGCACTCCAGATTTGGGGGGTATGAGTCGTTCAGAGCCTTGGGACTTGCTACACTGCTGGACCCAAGGTTCAAAAATGTGGCTTTTGGAAATCCTGCCAAAGCCCAGGAGGCTGAAAAGAGCCTCACACTGGAGTGCGCTTCGCTGATGCGTTCAAACACAGCAACTCCTGGTGAGCAGTTTCAGTCTTCATCTAACTTTATGGAGATATCATCTGAATAATTATGTAACTTATACTTCATATATGCTGTCAGTTTATGCTTTGTAACTAATTGTTTTAATTTTCATTCAGAGCCACAAATGTCAACATCAGGCCCATCATCATCATCATCATCAACACCAGCAGAAACCCAGGACAGTTTATGGGAACTGTTTGATAGTCGTATCCATGAAACCCAGACGACACACAGTGCTACAGCTGATGCAACAGTAGAAGTGAAAAAGTACCTCAAAGATGCGTTTTTGCCCAGAACACATGATCCATTAACTAATTGGAAAGAGAGAGCAGTCATTTTTCCTCGTTTGTATGTACTTGCTAAAAAAAATTTGTGCATGCCAGCAACAAGTGTCCCTTGTGAGAGGATTTTTTCAAAGGCTGGAAACAATGTAAAAAAAAGAAGTCAGCTAAGTCCTTCAACAGCAGAGCAATTCATATTTTTTTATAAAAATGTTATGTAACAAATGTGACACATTGTGGCTTTATTTCTTTTATTTATCTTCATTTTCCATGACCAAAAAAACCCTATAGTTATTCACAATGAGGAGGTTACAGGTTACAAAACCAAGATCATGTAGTTGTCAGACAGATGTTTTTTTTTTTTTTTTTACCTGGATCATTGTCAAGGTTATTTCAGATCAACACATGCAAGTGACCACTAGGTGTCGCCATGGAGACGGATGTCGGATTGTTTCGAAACTTTGACACAATACGGCACATTTGCACGAAGCCTCGGGGTGCTTCTCAATATCCCTCCTCGTTTCCTCGCTCCTCCGTCCTCCATCCTATGACCCGGAAACCGATCGAGCTCAGACATCTTGTAGGACATCTCAAATCCTCTAATTGCACCGCGAGGAGGCGAGGATCGAGGAGTGAGGAGGCTTCCTGAGGAGTCATGAGTGAGGATACACAGGTGTATCCTTTGCGGAAGTGTTTTATCGACTAAACGTGACGCACGTATTAATTCTCCTCCCCCTTCACATCTTGCCACAGTTGATTAATTATTATTATTATTATGTTTACATGTACAAGACACAAATGTATGTCAAGTCAAGTCAAGTCAACTTTATTTATATAGTGCTTTTTACAATGCAGATTGTTTCAAAGCAGCTTCACAGTGTTAAACAGGAAAATAATGAACAGAATTTGATTCGGCTGTACAGCCGCTCTGGAGAAAACACTGATGTCATCAGCTCATTTCAATTATCATATATATTCAAGTAATGTAGTTGATATAATTTAGTTTAGTAATTAAATTTATTTGGATATTTATTTGAAAATTTTGTGTCCCCAACTGAGCAAGCCAGAGGCGACAGTGGCAAGGAACCAAAACTCCATCAGGTGTCCTAATGGAGAAAAATAAACCTTGGGAGAAACCAGGCTCAGTCGGGGTGCCAGTTCTCCTCTGGCCAATTAACAAACAGTGTATGTTTATTATTTTGGCAGCCTTATAGGTCAGAAGTAATATTAGATCGGATTATTCGAAAGATCGGAGGCATCACACCGGGTTTATTGAGGATGGCGTGTCAATTAAACAATTATTAAATAGGAATATTCGAAATATCGGAGTCATCACGCCGGAGATGGATCCATTGAGGATGCCATGTCGATGAGCAATTTCAGAGGGTAGACTAATTGACACGGTCTCTGCAGACACTTCAGGGATGCGTTGGTAATGTCTGGGCGCTGGTCCACCATCTGATCTGGATACGGCCCGGATCCGGCTGACTGCAGTAAACCTCGGGATAAACAGAGAGACTAACAGTAGCGTAGATGCCATTCCTCATTATGATGTAACGAGTACATCAGGTGTTATGGGAAGTGTTCCCAGTTCCGGCTGACCTAGTTAATGCAGCCTAACAATTTGAATAAAATATAAATTAAAATGTTTTATGTGTATGCCATAGTAAAGAGATGCGTTTTTAGTCTGGATTTAAACTGACAGAGTGTGTCTGCTTCCCGAACAATGCTAGGAAGGCTGTTCCAGAGTTTGGGTGCTAAATAGGAAAAGGATCGACCGCCTGCAGTTGATTTTGATATTCTAGGTATTGTCAACTGGCCAGAGTTTTGAGACCGCAATAGACGTGATGGAGTATAATGCGTTAAGAGCTCGCTCAAGTACTGGGGAGCTAAACCATTTAGTGATTTGTAAGTAATTAGCAAGATTTTAAAATGTATGCGATGTTTAATAGGGAGCCAGTGCAGTGTTGACAGAACCGGGCTAATATGGTCATACTTCCTGGTTCTAGTAAGAACTCGAGCTGCTGCGTTTTGGACCAGCTGCAGTTTATTTATTAAGCGAGCAGGGCAACCACCCAGTAGAGCATTACAATAATCTAGCCTTGAGGTCATGAATGCATGAACTAACTGTTCAGCATTTTGCATTGAAAGCATATGCCGTAAATATATTTTTAAGATGGTAGAATGCAGTTTTACAGATGCTAGAAACGTGGCTTTCAAATGAGAGATTGGTATCAAAGAGCACACCCAGGTTCCTAACTGACGACGAGGACTTGACAGAGCAGCCATCAAGTGTTAGACAGTATTCTCGGTTACTACATGTGGAGTTTTTTTGTCCAATAATTAAAAATTCAGTTTTTTCTGAATTAAGTTGCAGGAAATTACTAGTCATCCAATTTTTTATATCAGCTATGCATTCCGTTAATCTTGTGAATTGGTAAGTTTCGTCAGGGCGTGAAGAAATATAGAGCTGAGTATCGTCAGCATAACAATGAAAACTAACGCCATATCTCCCAGTGGTAGCATGTACAGGGTGAAAAGCAACGGTCCTAGCACTGAGCCCTGCGGTACTCCATACTGAACTTGTGATCGGTGTGAGATCTCTTCATTTACTGTTACAAACTGAAAACGGTCAGATAAGTATGATTTAAACCATGCCAATGCAATTCCACTAATGCCAACATAATTTTCGAGTCTATTCAAAAGAATGTTGTGGTCGATGGTATCGAATGCAGCGCTAAGATCGAGTAACACTAACAGAGAGATACAACCACGATCGGATGATAAGAGTAAATCATTTGTAACTCTAATGAGAGCAGTCTCAGTACTATGATGTGGTCTAAATCCTGACTGGAAAACCTCACAGATACCATTTTTTTCTAAAAAGGAGCATAATTGTGAGGACACTGCCTTTTCTAGTATTTTTGACAGAAAGGGTAGACTTGAGATTGGCCTGTAATTGACTAATTCTATAGGGTCAAGTTGCGGTTTTTTAATAAGTGGTTTAATAATAGCCAACTTAAAAGTTTTCGGTACATATCCTAAAGTCAAGGATGAATTAATGATATTAAGAAGAGGATCTATGACCTCTGGAAGCATCTCTTTTAGTAGTTTAGCCGGTATAGGGTCGAGCATACATGTTGTTGATTTTGATGATTTAACGAGTTTAGCCAATTCTTCTTCTCCTATAGCAGTGAATGAATGTAATTTTTCCTCAGTGACACTACAATGCTCTGTCTGATGTGATACAGTAGTAGACGGCTGCATGGTTATAATTTTTTTCCTAATATTATCAATCTTACAAGTAAAGAAGTTCATAAAGTCATTACTGCTGTGCTGTTGGCAGACATCAGAAGTTGAAGCTTTATTTTTGGTTAATTTAGCCACTGTATCGAATAAATACCTAGGGTTGTGTTTGTTTTCTTCTAAGAGAGTCGAGAAATAAGCAGATCTAGCAGTTTTTACGGCCTTTCTGTATGAAATCATGCTCTCTTTCCACGAAATGCGAAAAACTTCCAGTTTAGTTTTCTTCCAGCTGCGCTCCATTTTTCTGGCTGCTGTTTTGAGGGCCCGGGTGTGCTCGTTGTACCACGGCGTTGGACTATTCTCTTTAATCTTCTTTAAGCGCAGAGGAGCAACTGTGTCTAAAGTGCTGGAAAAGAGAGAGTCAATAGTTTCTGTTGCAACATCAAGTTCCTCTGGGCTATCTGGGATGCTGAGGAGATGAAACTGATGAGGAAGTTTATTTATAAAGAAATCTTTAGTCTCAGCAGTGATAGTCCTGCCATATTTGAAGCGAGGGGACGGCTTTGCAGCCTTTGCTAAATTAAGTATACATGATACTAGGTAATGATCTGAGATGTCATCGCTCTGCTGCAGAATTTCAACGGTATCAACATTTATTCCATGTGACAATATTAGGTCTAGAGTATGATTACGGCAATGAGTGGGTCCTGATACGTGTTGCCTAACTCCAATAGAGTTTAGAATGTCTCTAAATGCCAATCCCAATGCGTCTTTTTCATTGTCTACATGGATATTAAAATCACCAACAATTAGGACTTTATCTGTAGCCAGTACTAACTCTGATAAAAAATCAGCAAATTCTCTGATAAAGTGTGTATTGTGCCCTGGTGGCCTATATACAGTAGCCAACACAAATGTTAAACAGGATTTATCAATTTCACTACATAACGTTACGTAAAGCAGCAAAACTTCAAAATAATTATATTTGAAACTAGACTTCTGAGTAATACTGAAGATATTATTATAAATTACAGCAACACCTCCCCCTTTACCTTTCAGACCCGGCTCGTGTTTATAACAATAATCTTGTGGGGTGGACTCATTTAAAGTAATGTAGTCGTCAGGTTTTAGCCAGGTTTCTGTCAAACACAGCACATCTAGATTATTATCTGTAATCATATCATTAACAATAAGCGTTTTAGAGGAAAGGGATTGAATATTCAGCAGCCCGAGCTTTATCATTTGTTCATCTGTATTATATCTGTTGTTTATTTGTTGGACATCAATTACATTTTTACCGTTGAATAGTTTTGGTGGTTTTTTGTATTTACTAATTCGTGGCACAGACACAGTCTCTATGTGATAATAGCTAGGTGAAAGAGTCTCTATGTGCTGGGATTTATCTGACTTCTGTGACGCGAGACAGCTAGCAGACGGTCGGGTAAGCCAGTCCGTCTGCTTCCTGACCTGGGCCCTAGTTAGTCAAGGTTTAGCTTTAAGACTATGTGCCAAATTACTAGAGAGAAGAGCGGCACCACCCCAGGAGGGATGGATACCATCTCTTTTCAACAGGTCAGGTCTGCCCCAAAAGCTTTTCCAATTGTCTATGAACCCTATGTTATTTTGCGGACACCACTTAGACAACCAGCCATTGAGTGATGATAGTCTGCTAAGTATCTCATCACTCCTTTTAACGAGGAGGGGACCAGAGCAAAAAATCCGGTTTGCCATCGTACTTGCGAGTTCACACAGCTCTTTAATGTTAATTTTGGTGATCTCCGACTGGCGAAGTCGAACATCATTTGTGCCGACATGAATAATAATCTTAGAGAATTTACGATTAGCATTAGCCAGCACTTTTAAATTTGCTTTGATGTCAGGCGCTCTGGCTCCCGGTAAACATGTGACTATGGTGGCTGGTGTCTCTATTTTCACGTTCCGTGTAATAGAATCGCCAATAACTAGGGCACTTTCAACAGGATTCTCAGTGGGTGCATCACTGAGTGGGGAGAACCTGTTTGATGTTCTAATCGGAACGGAAGAGTGGTTTTTTGATCCGCGACTATGCCGTCTCGCCGTCACCCAGTTGCCCTGCTGCACGGGCTCTACAGCCGAAACCGAACAATTTACAGATTTCACTAAGCTAGTCGCATCCAAAGCAGTGTCTAAAGCTGTTTTGTTCTCACTACTCTCAAATAGAATCTGGATGCGTGTCTCTAATTCTGAAATCTTCTCCGTCAGTCTGACTATCTCCTTACATTTATCACATGTGAAGCCCTGTTCACCAACGGAGACAGATATACTAAACATGAAACATGTAGTGCAGGTGACAATAAAAGGAGAAGACATGGCTTACCGTATTTGTTGATTAATCCAACTTACCACAGTTGTTTGATGGACTAGTAAAGGCACGAGAGACAAAACAGGAAACCCGGATGCACAAATGGCAGGCTAACAGGCTAGTGAAATGCTAACGCGTTGTGAAATGCTAACACGTTGTGTTAGTGATTTAAATTAAAAGCTAACAATGTCAATTTTAACGTGATAGGCAATATTAAACAATATATGGTGATGAGTAAGTTATATATTAAATATGTTTGATATATCAAAAAATTTTATGTCAAATAACAACAACTGTAGGACAGTTGCAGAATTATATCAAAACACAAGAAAATTAAAGAAACTGTAATAGCCTACTAGCTTATACAATTCATTGTTAATAATAACTGGTAATATTAAATAAAATGTGGTATTTTGTGGATGTTGAAACTATTACAATATAAATGATTATCTGTAATGTTCAAGAATCCCGATGTGCAAGCTAAATCCAGCGGCGTGGAGTCATCATCAATTGATGAAGCTTTGAAGTGACGCTAAAGGGAGCGAGGACATATCATTTCACTTGATTCAATTCCTCCGTCCTCACGTCTTTTTCTTGTGTCCTTAAGGGGTGGAGATAAGGCGCGAGGAAAGGAAACGAGGATGCACAAATAAGAATTGAGAAGCACCCCCGGTCCGCCCATCACTACCAGACAGGCATGTGAAACAAAGATAAATCCCACAGAATGTGTAGAACATAAATATACATACATACCAGTAAACATTTAATAAAAATAATAAAAGAAACAATGCTTACTTCAGATTGGGCATCAAACTTTCCCAATCAGGACAAATGATTGTTTGGATCCATAAGCCATGCTTACTCCTCCATTACAAATCTACTACTTCTACTCTCTACACCCGTTTAATACCTGAGAGTATTACTCCTTGTTGCCCCCTCATGATGAGTAGTATAATTACAACAATGAAAAAAAACATGTTAACAGGTTTGACTGTTACATAGTTATTAGCTATATTCAAATAAAAACAAAGAAAATAAGAACATATAATCAAACTACAAGCAACAGCACAAATACATACAATAGAGCAAAGATGCATATAAAATAAACAGTGCTTTTCAGGTTTTTCAGGTATCTAACAGTGGTTTTATGATACAGAAACTGAATGAAGTAATCAAGTATAAAATAATAACATTGCATATTATAATCTTCACTGTATAAATTAAAGATGAATCATTATTGAAGTTACAAAAGTTATCGATTTGTTATATATATGTGTGAGGACTTTGCCTCCTCATTTTAAAACACCACCACACACCACTGATATATAAATATCAGTGAAATGAACAGGTGGAGGTTGACCTGAACTTCATCTTTAACAGTGATCATCTACTATGATGCATTATCAGAGCTGAAGATCTGAGCGACCCAGCAGGGCCTTCGAAAGTGACAACCAAGCTTTCAGAGTCAGAAAATTGTGTTCCTCCAAATGTGTTTGATTTGGATAACCAGGTGAACGAGTGCAGACTGTCCCACACACCTGTGACTGAGGTCTGGCCCAGTGTCTTCATAGGAAATGAGTAAGTCTACAACACGTAGAAAAAAAAAGTTTATTCAAGTGTACAATTAGTATACTTCTTTTAAAATAAGAAAAGTACTTCCAGTCCACTTTTATGTACTTCAGAGAAATACACTTAAAACCACACTATACTTGTACTCAATCTTTTGATCGAGATGTTTAAAAGTATAATTAAGTATTCTAAGTATACTTGGCTTGCAGTTGTGTTTACTCTTTTGATTGAGTAGCCTATTAAATACTTTCACATATCTTTATATACTGCCTTGTAAACCTGCATTGTTTGAAAATATTGATTTATAAAGAAAACAGATGTTCCTAAATCTGAGTATGTGAATTCTTGTGTGGTCCACAGTTAGTGTACATAGGAAGTTTAATTTTGAAGAGTTACAACAAGCAAATGGCCCGTTAAGTAACGTTTCACGAGTCTTCGGTACACTCGTTTCGAAACGAGCATCGTTGAAACAACGACAACTTGCGGTTCAGTGAGTGAGTCAAATGTTGATTCAGTGCCGCTCTGACGAATTCCTCCAGTTCATTCAGAAGGATTGGTGTTCGTTAGACTGATTCAAACCAGTAACGTTAAGAAAATAAAATGAGTCATGAAAAGAATCTGCTCAAATGAGTCATTTGCTCGTGACTCGGACTGCGTTGTTTGATTCGGCGTTCAGCTCGCGAGGACAGGACAACTCAACAGAAGCATTAACGCGATGTTTTTATCACCACATTTAATTCAGCCTTCAAAATTACATCTGGTAAATATGTTTTGTTTGTGTGTGTAAATATTGTGGCTCTGGAGAGTCTGCATCGCAAGTACTGACTGGAAAACTGGTAACTCATATATTGTTACCCACCTCTAAGGTGATTGAAATCGAGTACAAATGTAACCTGAGTACAGGAAATTGTGTTAAATTATTTATTTTATATTAATAACAATATATAGATCATTAGTGAGTGAGCAACAACAAAAACCGTTGAGAAACTGCTACTGTCAATCAATCCGTTTCTATGGCAACCATGGAGCGTCACGTGTGATTGCGTCACAGACGGCACTTACTATAAAGACTCTGACCCGCAGTTTCTTCAGTGCAGCGATAATCCGAGCAGAGGCGATTTTGAGCGACACATCTGACTACCGATATATTACAGCAATAACCTACCGATACTAACTTCAGAAACACCATTTCTGACAGATACAGAGTCTATATTCAGCGTGTTCATACTCACAGATTATAGACTCGCATTGCGCATCACACATACAGTTTTGTACATCTGACATTATCAGTTTCCTTTGGATTTGTCAGCATACAAAACACACAATGTCTTCAAACTGCAGAGAGGTGTGTGTGGAGGTCTATGTGAACGGCGAGTTGTACTGCACTGACAGTGTCTGGGTCCCGGATGAGGAAAATGTGCAGGTGGAGTTTATGGTCACCGATCGCATCTACGAGCTTCTCGGGTGCTCACCGGGCCAGATAACCGCACAGCTGGAGGTGGACACGGATGAGTGCATGTCAGTCAGTCACGCCGCTTTAGATGGGGAGGATGTGCAGATCAACATTGACATGAAGCACCCAACCTGTACCTGTGCAACCCCTGAGAACAGCCCGACAGGTGATGCTCAACATGCACCACTCACAACTTTCCCATATAACTTACTGTCATCATTATGATGATCACAACTTACAATAATAACTGTTTTAATGAGATCATTATTTCTGCTTAAATGAATGCATGATTTGTATTGTCTTAGAACTGTACATTTCTGACATATGGGCATTATTTGGGCCCGGTTTGCACCTGGTATTAAGATGCGTTTGGTCGATCGGATCACAAGTAGACGAGGGAGACACATTCCCGTTTACACCTGGTGTTTTAATCTCTTTTGTCCACTTTCAAACACTTCTGTCTTGATTTCTTCCAGAGGAGGGTCTATGGGCGGTTATTGGTTATTAAAAAGCAATTGGTGATTCTCAGACTCTGACAGTCTGCAAAAGCATCCTAAGATACAGTTCTGCTCATAAGTTTCATACTCCTTGCAGAATATGAAAAAATTCATTTCCTTTTAATTTTAGCAAAATAAGAGGGATCTGGGATCATAAAAACAATCCTACAATTCTGACTTTTTTCTGAGAATTGTGAGACAAACGCGTAATTGCGAGTTATAATGTCCAATTCTGAGGGGAAAAGATGCAATTGTGAGTTTAAATCTCGCAGTTCTGAGGAAAAAAGTCAGAATTGTCGGATGCAAACTCGCAATAGAGAAATGTCTTTCACGTCAGACTAATTATTCATGTCTAATCTGTGGTTTGAGATGTTTCTAATAACATATTATTTGTTTTTCAGAAAGTACCACAGAGTGGATGAAGAGAAAAATGAGTGGATTCTTCCAAATGCTTTTTTGGATGGATCCGGCTGTTCCAGAGCCAACACCTGAAACGGATCGAGTTCCTGAACCGGAACCTGAAGTGAATCTGGTTAGCGTCTGCTGGCCAGCAGAAGAGCCAGGGATCGAAAAGAACAGCCCAAAAAGAGGTGAAAGTCAACAGAGCATTTGAGATGCAACATTACAATGGCCATGTACACACTGTAAAGTTTCAGGAGTGACAACCGCATTTAACGTCATTAACAACTAGTAGTTCAGTTCGGTTCCGCACACACTGCGTACAGTTTTTGTAAATGCGGTCGTCACTCCCATAAATTACTGAACTGTGTGTGTGCAGAACAAATGAGATGCAAACAGAAATTTCTTTCAAGTTGGACTAATAATTCATTTTTGATCTGTGGTTAGTGATGTTTCTAATAACATTATTTGTTTTCTTCTTTTTTTTACTAAAGTGAGGAAGAAAATGAGTGCTTTCTTCAAAAAGTATTTTCCAATCGATCCGGCTGAGCCCTCGTGTGATCCTGAGATGGAACCTGAATTGGATCTGGTCGATCCCAAGGAATCATGTGTCCCAGTTCCAAGCGTTCCTGAGCCAGAACCTGTGTCTGCAGAAGGTCAGGAGGTTGACGTCAGGGATGGCATGGATGCTTCTCCGGAAACTCCTGAAATGAACGACCCAAGAGGTGAAAGTCAACAGAGCATTTGAGATGCAACATTACAATGGCCATGGACACACTGTAAAGTTTCAGGAGTGACAACCGCATTTAAATGCAGGAGTGAGTTCCATGTGTCCGGAACACGACTCACTCCTGAAACTTCACACACTGCGTAGAATTTTTGTAAATGTGGTTGTCACTCCCATAAATTTCTTTCAAGTTGGACTAATAATTCATTTTTGATCTGTGGTTAGTGATGTTTCTAATAACATATTATTTGTTTTCTTCTTTTTTCAGAAAGTACTAGAGAGGAGAAAATGAGTGCTTTCTTTAAAAAGTATTTTCCGTTGGATCCGTCTGAGCCCTCGTGTGTCCCGGATGCAAGCGTTCCTGAGACTGAACCTGTGTCTGCAGAAGGTCAGGAGGTTGACGTCAGTGATGGCATGGATGATCAGGGTGTCATGGATGATCAGGGTGGCATGGATGATCAGGGTGTCATGGATGATCAGGGTGGCATGGATGATGAAGGTGGCATGGATGCTTCTCCGGAAAAAATGAAGAAGATGAAGAAAATGAGGGCATTCTTCAAAAAGTATTTTCCATTGGATCCATCTGAGCCCTCGTGCATTCCTGAGACTGAACCCGTGTCTGCAGAAAGTCAGGAGGTTGACGTCAGGGATGGCATGGATGCTTCTCCGGAAACCCCTGAAATGAACGACCCAAGAGGTGAATGTCAACAGAGCATTTGAGATGCAACATTACAATGGCCATGTACACACTGTAAAGTTTCAGGAGTGACAACCGCATTTAAATGCAGGAGTGAGTCCCCAAAATTATCATTCCATGTGTCCGGAACACGACTCACTCCTGAAACTTCACAGAGCGCACTCTTGCGGTGTTGCCATGTCCACTTATTATAAGCAGTTTGGGTTTTTTATTTAAGCTTGGCTCATACAGCGATCGAGTTTATGGTGTTATTAAAGTGTACAGGTGTGGGTCGCAGTATTTCATTGATTTCGTTTTTTGATGGGCTTTTCTGCTGATTTGCTTGCAAGATCTGGCATCACGAATAAGTCAAGGCTCATACCACTTTCCCTGTGATTTCTTGCACCGCACATACAGACGAGATACATCTCTGGTCTCATCATCGGTCATCTCTTATATCTCTCATCGTACATCATAACTAGTTGTTCAGTTCGGTTCAGACACACTGCGTAGAATTTTTGTAAATGCGGTCGTCACTCCCATAAATTACTGAACTGTGTGTGTACAGAACGAATGAGATGCAAACAGAAATGTCTTTCAAGTTATTCATGTCTAATCTGTGGTTTGAGATGTTTCTAATAACATATTATTTGTTTTTCAGAAAGTACCACAGAGTGGATGGTGAGAAAAATTAGCGGACTCTTCCAAATGCTTTTTTGGATAGATCCGGCTGTTCCAGAGACAACACCTGAAACGGATCGAGTTCCTGAACCTGAAGTAAATCTGGTTAGCGACGGCTGGCCCGGGAGCGGCAGTGGGATCAAAAAGAACAGCCCAAAAAGAGGTGAAAGTCAACAGAGCATTTGAGATGCAACATTACAATGGCCATGTACACACTGTAAAGTTTCAGGAGTGACAACCGCATTTAACGTCATTAACAACTAGTAGTTCAGTTCGGTTTCGACACACTGTGTGCAGTTTTTGTAAATGCGGTCGTCACTCCCATAAATTACTGAACTGTGTGTGTGCAGAACAAATGAGATGCAAACAGAAATTTCTTTCAAGTTGGACTAATAATTCATTTTTGATCTGTGGTTAGTGATGTTTCTAATAACATATTATTTGTTTTCTTCTTTTTTCAGAAAGTACTAAAGAGAAGAAAATTAGTGCTTTCTTCAAAAAGTATTTTCCGTTGGATCCGTCTGAGCCCTCGTGTGTCCCGGATGCAAGCGTTCCTGAGACTGAACCTGTGTCTGCAGAAGGTCAGGAGGTTGACGTCAGTGATGGCATGGATGCTTCTCCGGAAAAAACGAAGAAGATGAAGAAAATGAGGGCATTCTTCAAAAAGTATTTTCCGTTGGATTCGGCTGAGCCCTCGTGTGTCCCAGAGACAGAACCTGAATTGGATCTGTTTGATTCAGATGATTTGTGTGTCCCGGGTCCAAGCAGTTCTGTGCCAAAACCTTACTCAAGCACTCCCGAGCAGGAACTATCTCCAGAAGAACATTGTTTACTATTAGAGAAGCGTGTGAAGGGCGTGGGGAAGAAAGCGCACGAGACGAGACCGCTACAATTATTAAGACAATTGATTAAGAACACATTTATACATAGTTAACCAAATCAAAATGACTGACAGTTACAGTACAGCTTCATATCTGTTAGTAGTCAATTAAATATTACAAGTAGTAATAATAAAGCTAATTATTATGTGTGTGTGTGTGAGTGTGTTTGTGTGAAACCAAATAGAAAACAAAACAACTGTGTGTGTGTGCTTAATAAACATTTTAAAGAACACTGGACATGTGGCAATTAATGTCTTATAAAGTTGTTGGTTTAACTCTATGTTAAGTTCATCATTTATTACTAGTGTATTTATGCTTAACTAATGCATAATTCTGGACCCTTAAGCTAAAGTGTTACCGGTGTTTTAAGTGTTTGCTATGTAGTGTCCAGATTGTACTGGGAGGTTAGGGCTCAGTAATAAGGATGAGCTGCTAGTCTGGACCCAGTGTGAGAGAGTTCTGGCCCGTTAGCAGACCTGTCACTTGCTTTTTGGTCCAGTACTGCGGTGCACTGAACATATTTTTATTCACTGATTTTGTACATTCATTTTGGAGAAAAAAAGAATGGAAAAAAACAACTGTTTTTCTGTGCCCTTATGAAAAAGAAGCACACGTTTGTATTTATGTAAAGCACACTTTTGCACAACTGTATTGAATAGACTTGTAGTGTAAATAACATAAAATATTAATGAAAGAAAATTCCACTTAAAAGGCCGTTTTTTCCGTCGTTAAACTAGCAAAAGTGGATTCGGACACCCTAAGTGCACCGGCGCCATGCACTCAGAACGTTAAAATAGGGCCCAATGTCTTAAATGTACTAAATTGCTGCTTCATGTCTACAAATGTGTAATTACAAGACATACAAGGTTAAATAGAAATGACATTAATGTAACATTTTAGGCTGAAAATAAAGATGATTCAGAATCAAAAATAAATGTATTCAATAAAATCCACTCAGATACCAAAAGCATGAATCTACGAAACAGCGTGCATAGCACAAACAATACCAGACAACTGAATGAACCAAAATGAGGGACTTTAATACGGCAGCTCTTCCGGCGCACTCAGTGTCTGAATTCACTCACTCGTTTTCATTCACTCCTTCAAGTGGACTATATCAGCGGAGTAATGTAGGGAATAGTGAATGAGGGTATAGGGGCGATTTCAAACACAGCATGAGTTTTGATTCATTTTTGTGACGCGCTCCACAAACTTCACGGAAAGGAAACCGGGAAAGCGGCATCTTGTCTGTTTTCTTTATTTTACAAAACCACATCGTTTAGTTTTTGTCGTGAGTGCACACAAATAAAAACAGACCTCTTAGTTTCGATGATGTCTTACTCTAATCTGTACGACCAGAAATGACAGAGTATTTTAAGTTGTTTCCGCTGTAATGAGACAAAATCATTTGGCGTTGTGCCGATTTGTGTTGTGGACGTCTCACTACAGACCAGTGATGAAATGTGTGTGTCCTTTTGTTTTTTATCAGTCCTATAAAAAATATGACCTATGAAAGAGTGCATTCTGCTTCATACACTAAAGGAGTCTGTACTGTACCAACTACCTCAGGAGGACTAAATGCCGCTAGGTGGAACAAACTGTCATTTGCACTACCGTCTGTTCAAAATAAATGAAAAGAAACCTAGCATTGGGTTTTGTTGCCTTTTTCCTGTTGTACCGAACTCGTATTGAACCGTGAGCCCAAAAACTGTGACTTCTGTGTACCGTTACACTCATACAAGGTAAAGCAACACAACATACATAAAACGCCTTTATCAACTGTATGATATGTGCTAAGAAGCTTTCAGATCCTCAGAAATACACATGCGACTCCACAGTTATCTGCTGCTCTTAGCGTCCAGTGATGTTATCTGTGGTTTAAAACACAGACCGTGATTTGTGGTATCTTCGTGTTTAAGTTAACCTAACCCTCATCCTTCCCCCGCGGGTCAAAATGACCTGAAGCCCTAAAATCAAACTTAATTTTTTCTTTGTCCAGAAAGCTTATTTTATTTCATTTTGATAATATTTTTTAAATTTTTTGTTATTTATTTTATTTACCTTTAAATTACTAGATTTTATCAATAAATAAAAAATAAATTGTAATTTTATATTATAACCCTTTTAATTCAGCTCAAAATATCTTACATTGGGTGTGTTTGTCTTTCCTTTGTGGAAAAAAGATAACATTTCATAACTCTTGCCACTAGATGGCCTTATAGCTCTATATGGAGCAAATGAGCTGTTCCGCTGGGTCCTAAAGTCAGTTTCTCTTCCGTATGCATTTAGTTACACATTGTAAAATAATTTTTTGGTATTTTGAGCATGTTTAGGTTTTTCTATGTGTACTCAAGCGTTCCTCGCATGCCATTCATTCCTTGGGGGTCAAATTGACCCGCAGGGGAAGGATTTGTTACTTTTTTAAATTTCAACCAGAAAAAACTCCTCTAATCCCGTCAATTTGTGGTTCAAGTGCGACAAAATTCCTAGGGTCTTGGACCACTCCGATGAACTGCCCTCATGCCTGTGGTCTCCCACAGTGTTAAATCTGTTCTGACACTCGCGTGTCCCAGGCCTTAGTCACAGAAATAGTGGCAGGACTAAAAATGAGGCATATCAGGCAAATGTTTTCTTTATAGAGATCAACTGGTAGCACTTTATTTTACTGTCCTGCTCCCCATGTACATACTATGTACTGATTATAGTAATTACAATAACTGGGTAATAACTAAGTACTAACACAGGCGTAAATCGCAGGGGGGTCAGGACCCCCCCTATATGAGGGTTGTCCCTTCTTAAAAGTATCATTAAAAACCACATTGTGTATTATAAATAATATAATGATATATACTTAAAATGATTGTGAAAGTAGTAAAACAATAAAAACGCAAACGGGGCAAAAATGCGCTTTAAGTTTAGAACCCCTCTCTTGCCTCACAGTGGTTTGGTCCACCGTGCACCTCACCTACACACCAGTCCGGTGGGAGAGAACAAAGTTATATTCAGTAGTTGTGGAACTCCAATAAGTAGTCTGTCAAGTCAAGGCTATTTTATTCACTTTAAATGGATGAAGTGATTTTATTTCTCTTTAATACATACGATGCTGAGTTGTTAATAAATTGGCAATGACAAAAAATGATGATACCGTTGTAAGTCCGATATTTTAATGATTATTGTTTGGTTGTAAGTCACCCACTACAACTAACACGGCGATAAGCCTATGTGTGAACTGACATTAGGCTAATGTAGATTTACCGCTGTGTTGTGTTTTGCTCAATGCTATGTGAAAGAAGAAAGATAATTTAATAATTATATTACCACGTGGTGAACCTGATAACTCATATTTAAACAACTATTGATTTGTGTTGTTGGCCAGAGAAAATTACAGAGAAAAGAAAAACGGACATAAGATCACTTTTCAGAAAAATGGTACACATATCCTTACAAGTAGACAATTTTGGCTGTATTATTTGTGTCCCCTTTAAAAATTGCTCATGAGATATTGAACCTATCCGTAAACCTAACTTTAACCCATGTAGTTACCTTATATTTAGTGCTGTCAAAAATGAGCATTTAGAGCAGTAGACAACCACAACTTAAAGATGTTCATTTTGCCTTATGCTTTGGACATGGCCTCATGAGATCTACTCCAATCATATGGCCTGGTTCAATGATGGGTGTAGATTGGAGGTGACCAGATAATTTGCTCAAAGATGGTTTGTGATACATTCTTTGCAATGTTTCCAAACATCAGATCTTACACTTGGCCAGTATACCATATCCAGCAGTCTGAGTAAAGTTTTAAGTTTTATCCGCAAATGTCCACTCATAGGGTTATCACACAGGGACCTGTTTGTCTGTCTAGCACACTCCGAAACAAAAGATCATTCTCAATCAGATAATGTACACGAGAAATGTCTCGGGCTGGCTGTGATTTTACCTTTAAGATAAGCTCCTGGATCTCTGGTAAGTTGGTTGGTAGGTTTCTGAGTTTTGAAGCTCTTACCACTGCAATCATCTCTGAGGTTAGCTGTTCTGGAGACCTGGATAGCACATCAGGCACTACATTGCAATGGCCTTTACGATATTTGACAGTAAAGTCGTAACCTTGTAGCCGTATTGTCCAGCGGGTAAGTCGTGATGAAGGCTTTGGATGTTGAAATACCCAAGTAAGTGCACTATGATCAGTAATGACCTCAAATGTTCTCTCTTCTAGATACGGTCTCCATTTTTCAACTGCCCAGACGACCGCTAAACACTCCTTTTCAGATACCGAATATGACTTCTCTGAGTAATCTGGATGCATAAGAAATGACTCTTTCTCCATCCTCCATTTCTTGGGTAAGTACAGCACCCAGTCTTATCTCGCTTACATGCGTTTGCACCCGAAATGGTTTATTGATGTCTGGCGGTAAGAGAACTGGTGTTTGACTCAAGTCCTTTTTTATGATGTTGAAAGCTCTTTGACGTTCTTCTTCCCACATCCAGATGGATTTTTTCTGCTTGAGGGCATGTAAAGGTGCTGCTTTTGTGGAAAAATGTGGAATGAAACGATAGTACCATCCAGCTAATTCCAAAAATCTCTGCACATCCTTTAGACACTGTGGAACAGGAAAGTTGCCGATGGCTGAGACTTTGTTAGGATCCGTCTTGACTCGCTCTGCTGAGATTATGTGACCTAGTTAAGTGATGTTGCGTTTCATGAAGTTACATTTTCCAAGGTTAAGGGTAAGTCCAGCATCATGTAAGCATTGAAATACCCGGGTGAGATTGTAGATGTGCTCCTCTTCATTTTTGGAATACACTACTACATCATCTATATACACCAGACAACACTTGCCTTTAAGGTGTCTCAATACAGTCTCCATAAGTCTCAAAAAAGGTCAAAAGGTAAACGCAAGAATTCAAATAAGCCTGCAGATGTCACAAATGCGGTTTTCTGTACGCTATCCTCCTCCATCTCAAGTTGCCAGTATCCACTTTTAAGATCAAGTGTACTAAAGACAGTAGCACCATGGAATGACTCCAATATCTCCTGGATTTGTGGCATGGGGTACGCATCAAGATGAGTTTTGGCATTAAAGCCAACCTATCAACCAATCAATGCACAACCTAGAACTTCCATCCTTCTTGGGGACAACAACAACAGGAGATGCCCATGGGGAAACAGAAGATTGTATGATCTTTTTGTCCAGCAGTTCCTGGATTTCATTGTCAACATACTTCTGTTTGTCAATGGAGAGTTTATATGCCCTTTTTCTGACCAGGAGTTCATCAGTGGTTATAATTCGATTAACTATTATTGTATGTCCAACCTCTTTAGAGCAGACAGGACAGCCCATTAACAAATTTAAAAAATTTTCCTTGAATGGTGATGTAGTCTCTGCTTTACTTGTTAGCAGTTGTATGGATTCGAGTACTGTGTCATCAATGTTAGGTGTGGGTATAGCCAAGTAGAAATAGACTGAAGACGTAGAATCTTGCGTCACAAATGGGAAAAACTGGTTAGCGTCCTGGCTGTTTGCAGAAGGTAAACCATATTGGGCTTTACTAAAATCAAACACAATCCCAGACTGTGACAAAAAATCCATTCCTAGAATGACTGGTATTGTTAAATCTCTGTCTTTCAGGATAAACAGTGTCAAGGTAAATGGCTGACCCTGCACCTTACATTGCCATGTCACCTTTCCAGTTGCTGCCTGCTTCTGCCCATTAGCCAACATAAAGGTTTGGCCTTACTTGGCTGACTTGGTTCACCCTTGTTCATTTGTTTCCAGATTGATTCTTGGATTAAGGACAACGAACTACCAGTGTCCACCATGGCCAAAAGAAAACGATCACGTAAGATTATAGGTATGTTGACCGTCTTTGTTACAGTTGGATACTGCATTTCAATGGACCGCACCACTCTAGTACTTGCTGGCATATGTTTTCTCTTTTGCTCTTCGGAATGCACCTGATTCCAGTATTTCTTGGCTTCATCAAAATCACGTTCAATTTGAGTTCCAATTCTGCCCAGCTCACCAACATTTGCCACAGTACCTCTTAACAGACTAGCCAGACGAGGATTGCAGTTACGGCCAGTACAATGTCCTTCTCCGACATATTCTTTCTCCATCTCAAACACAAAGCTCGATAATGAAAAGCAAAGTCTCTTATGCTTTCCTTGGCCCCTTGTTTTCTCTCCACCAACCTTCTTGATGCCACATCCTCATAATCTTCACTCAGAAAAGATCTTAAAAAAACATCTTTGAATTGCCTCCAACTATTCACTTTCCTTCTTTCTGCTTGCCACCAGTCTTTAGTGGTTTCTTTGAGCACTGTGTTAAGCAGCGCCAGGACTTCCTGATCACTCAAAGGCCTAACTGCAAAGTACTCCTCACAGCGTTCAATAAACAGAATAGGGTCTTCATCTTGCTTATTACTAAAACAAGGTAAGTCTAACTTTACTGGAGGATTGTAGGGCATTAACATAGTCTTCTCTTGACTGGTCAATGAGTTTTGCTGAACTTCATAGGTATGATGCTGACTTGGTCCAGAATCATGAACACCACAACAAATTTTGGACGTTACAGGTGTGGACATTGGAGTCAATGATTTGAACTTGGCGTCAAGCTGCACATCCTTTCTCTTTCCACCACTTTCTTGACTCTCGATACGATACACCAACCGATTTTCTATCCCTTTACATTTGTTCTGGAATTCTTCTTGTGAAACACAGCCACTCATCGTCTTGATACATTCAGCAACCCATCCTTCCAGTGCATTGACTTTATCAGTAAGTTGTTCTATGAGGTTGGTAATAGACTCAGGAAGTGTCTCTCTCTCTCTACTGCAGGTGGTGGGGGTGGGGGTGGTGGTAAGTTTAAGTCAGAGTCATCATCTTTACAAATCTTACATGTTTTTCCCCTCTGGAACCAACAGCATAGAAATTAAAGTCTTATCTGTTTTTGGATGATGATGACGATGAAGACGATGATGACAAGGACAATAACGTTGAAAGTTTATTCACCCCACTCTAGGAATCACATCCCAAAGTTTCCCAGTGCAAACCTTAGTGTTGATATCAAATCACAGCAAACCAGAAAGTCTTTAAAATCACATGTGTGGCATAATCCAGTTTCAGGATCCACAGCAGTGAGCGTGTAATCCAGTTTCAGGATCCACATCAGTGAGCGTGTAATCCAGTTTCAGGATCCACAGCAGTGAGCGTGTAATCCAGTTTCAGGATCCACAGCAGTGAGCGTGTAATCCAGTTTCAGGATCCACAGCAGTGAGCGTGTAATTCAGTTTTAGGATCCACAGCAGTGAGTTTGTAATCCAGTTTCAGGATCCACATCAGTGAGCGTGTAATCCAGTTTCAGGATCCACATCAGTGAGCGTGTAATCCAGTTTCAGGATCCACAGCAGTGAGCGTGTAATTCAGTTTTAGGATCCACAGCAGTGAGTTTGTAATCCAGTTTCAGGATCCACAGCAGTGAGCGTGTAATCCAGTTTCAGGATCCACAGCAGTGAGCGTGTAATCCAGTTTCAGGATCCACATCAGTATACCACATGGCCTCTAAACTCACTTCATAGACATTTTTCAGACAATTCCACACAGTAGGGATGGCTGATGCGGAACTAACGTTTTGACGCTGTGTCGAGATCCCGAAGCGCAGATGTTTCGAAACACTGCTCTGAACTGTGATTCAAAACACCCATGTTACGTGACTATGGCTAAATGAAGCTTCGGCGCGTTTCACAAGTGTTTCATCAGGTGGTGCCTGTCGAAACTGCGTTTGATTGAAAGGGGCGGGAACAAACGCCACAGTCACACATCTGTATGAACCTAATTCCCCACAAAGTTTAAAAGTGAAGTTAATGCATCTTTACCTCATGGGTTTTTGTGATGAGAGAGATTCTGTGATAGCAGTGATTTTGTGATATTAGTGAGATTTATAGTGCGCTTTGGTTAGTTATATTTAGGCTAGATTTAAATTAGATATATTGACTGATAGGTATAGACAGTGACAGATTAGGATAGCTATAGTGACACATTCATATAGACTAAGTTAGATAGTGACAGATAGCACAGCATAAGTTAGAGATATAGAGTTATATAGATATAGATTCATAGCTGATATACACTCACCTAAAGGATTATTAGGAACACCATACTAATACTGTGTTTGACCCCCTTTCACCTTCAGAACTGCCTTAATTCTGCGTGGCATTGATTCAACAAGGTGCTGAAAGCATTCTTTAGAAATGTTGGCCCATATTGATAGGATAGCATCTTGCAGTTGATGGAGATTTGTGGGATGCACATCCAGGGCACGAAGCTCCCGTTCCACCACATCCCAAAGATGCTCTATTGGGTTGAGATCTGGTGACTGTGGGGGCCATTTTAGTACAGTGAACTCATTGTCATGTTCAAGAAACCAATTTGAAATGATTCGAGCTTTGTGACATGGTGCATTATCCTGCTGGAAGTAGCCATCAGAGGATGGGTACATGGTGGTCATAAAGGGATGGACATGGTCAGAAACAATGCTCAGGTAGGCCGTGGCATTTAAACGATGCCCAATTGGCACTAAGGGGCCTAAAGTGTGCCAAGAAAACATCCTTCACACCATTACACCACCACCACCAGCCTGCACAGTGGTAACAAGGCATGATGGATCCATGTTCTCATTCTGTTTACGCCAAATTCTGACTCTACCATCTGAATGTCTCAACGGAAATCGAGACTCATCAGACCAGGCAACATTTTTCCAGTCTTCAACTGTCCAATTCTGGTGAGCTTGTGCAAATTGTAGCCTCTTTTTCCTATTTGTAGTGTAGATGAGTGGTACCCGGTGGGGTCTTCTGCTGTTGCATCCCATCCGCCTCAAGGTTGTGCGTGTTGTGGCTTCACAAATGCTTTGCTGCATACCTCGGTTGTAACGAGTGGTTATTTTTAAGTCAAAGTTGCTCTTCTATCAGCTTGAATCAGTCGGCCCATTCTCCTCTGACCTCTAGCATCAACAAGGCATTTTCGCCCACAGGACTGCCGCATACTGGATGTTTTTCCCTTTTCACACCATTCTTTGTAAACTCTAGAAATGGTTGTGCGTGAAAATCCCAGTAACTGAGCAGATTGTGAAATACTCAGACAGGCCCGTCTGGCACCAACAACCATGCCACGCTCAAAATAGCTTAAATCACCTTTCTTTCCCATTCTGACATTCAGTTTGGAGTTCAGGAGATTGTCTTGACCAGGACCACACCCCTAAATGCATTGAAGCAACTGCCATGTGATTGGTTGATTAGATAATTGCATTAATGAGAAATTGAACAGGTGTTCCTAATAATCCTTTAGGTGAGTGTATAGATAGATATATTAATAGAATAGATAAAAATGGAGGCTCCATGTAAGAGATGCCGTAAATCTAATTGGCTATAAATGTCATATTGTTGTCATTAATATAATTCATATGGTTTGCTCCTGTTTTGAACAGGCTCACACCTGCAAGAAGGTCTGCACTCCAGATTTGGGGGGTATGAGTCGTTCAGAGCCTTGGGACTTGCTACACTGCTGGACCCAAGGTTCAAAAATGTGGCTTTTGGAAATCCTGCCAAAGCCCAGGAGGCTGAAAAGAGCCTCACACTGGAGTGCGCTTCGCTGATGCGTTCAAACACAGCAACTCCTGGTGAGCAGTTTCAGTCTTCATCTAACTTTATGGAGATATCATCTGAATAATTATGTAACTTATACTTCATATATGCTGTCAGTTTATGCTTTGTAACTAATTGTTTTAATTTTCATTCAGAGCCACAAATGTCAACATCAGGCCCATCATCATCATCATCATCATCATCAACACCAGCAGAAACCCAGGACAGTTTATGGGAACTGTTTGATAGTCGTATCCATGAAACCCAGACGACACACAGTGCTACAGCTGATGCAACAGTAGAAGTGAAAAAGTACCTCAAAGATGCGTTTTTGCCCAGAACACATGATCCATTAACTTATTGGAAAGAGAGAGCAGTCATTTTTCCTCGTTTGTATGTACTTGCTAAAAAATATTTGTGCATGCCAGCAACAAGTGTCCCTTGTGAGAGGATTTTTTCAAAGGCTGGAAACAATGTAAAAAAAAGAAGTCAGCTAAGTCCTTCAACAGCAGAGCAATTAATATTTTTTTATAAAAATGTTATGTAACAAATGTGACACATTGTGGCTTTATTTCTTTTATTTATCTTCATTTTCCATGACCAAAAAAACCCTATAGTTATTCACAATGAGGAGGTTACAGGTTACAAAACCAAGATCATGTAGTTGTCAGACAGATGTTTTTTTTCTTTTTTTTACCTGGATCATTGTCAAGGTTATTTCAGATCAACACATGCAAGTGACCACTAGGTGTCGCCATGGAGACGGATGTCGGATTGTTTCGAAACTTTGACACAATACGGCACATTTGCACGAAGCCTCGGGGTGCTTCTCAATATCCCTCCTCGTTTCCTCGCTCCTCCGTCCTCCATCCTATGACCCGGAAACCGATCGAGCTCAGACATCTTGTAGGACATCTCAAATCCTCTAATTGCACTGCGAGGAGGCGAGGATCGAGGAGTGAGGTGGCTTCCTGAGGAGTCATGAGCGAGGATACACAGGTGTATCCTTTGCGGAAGTGTTTTATCGACTAAACGTGACGCACGTATTAATTCTCCTCCCCCTTCACATCTTGCCACAGTTGATTAATTATTATTATTATTATGTTTACATGTACAAGACACAAATGTATGTCAAGTCAAGTCAAGTCAAATTTATTTATATAGTGCTTTTTACAATGCAGATTGTTTCAAAGCAGCTTCACAGTGTTAAACAGGAAAATAATGAACAGAATTTGATTCGGCTGTACAGCCGCTCTGGAGAAAACGGTGATGTCATCAGCTCATTTCAATTATCATATATATTCAAGTAATGTAGTTGATATAATTTAGTTTAGTAATTAAATTTATTTGGATATTTATTTGAAAATTTTGTGTCCCCAACTGAGCAAGCCAGAGGCGACAGTGGCAAGGAACCAAAACTCCATCAGGTGTCCTAATGGAGAAAAATAAACCTTGGGAGAAACCAGGCTCAGTCGGGGTGCCAGTTCTCCTCTGGCCAATTAACAAACAGTGTATGTTTATTATTTTGGCAGCCTTATAGGTCAGAAGTAATATTAGATCGGATTATTCGAAAGATCGGAGGCATCACACCGGGTTTATTGAGGATGGTGTGTCGATTAAACAATTATTAAATAGGAATATTCGAAATATCGGAGTCATCACGCCGGAGATGGATCCATTGAGGATGCCATGTCGCCTGCAGTTGATTTTGATATTCTAGGTATTGTCAACTGGCCAGAGTTTTGAGACCGCAATAGACGTGATGGAGTATAATGCGTTAAGAGCTCGCTCAAGTACTGGGGAGCTAAACCATTTAGTGATTTGTAAGTAATTAGCAAGATTTTAAAATGTATGCGATGTTTAATAGGGAGCCAGTGCAGTGTTGACAGAACCGGGCTAATATGGTCATACTTCCTGGTTCTAGTAAGAACTCGAGCTGCTGCGTTTTGGACCAGCTGCAGTTTATTTATTAAGCGAGCAGGGCAACCACCCAGTAGAGCATTACAATAATCTAGCCTTGAGGTCATGAATGCATGAACTAACTGTTCAGCATTTTGCATTGAAAGCATATGCCGTAATTTAGATATATTTTTAAGATGGTAGAATGCAGTTTTACAGATGCTAGAAACGTGGCTTTCAAATGAGAGATTGGTATCAAAGAGCACACCCAGGTTCCTAACTGACGACGAGGACTTGACAGAGCAGCCATCAAGTGTTAGACAGTATTCTCGGTTACTACATGTGGAGTTTTTTTGTCCAATAATTAAAAATTCAGTTTTTTCTGAATTAAGTTGCAGGAAATTACTAGTCATCCAATTTTTTATATCAGCTATGTATTCCGTTAATCGTGTGAATTGGTAAGTTTCGTCAGGGAGTGAAGAAATATAGAGCTGAGTATCGTCAGCATAACAATGAAAACTAACGCCATATCTCCCAGTGGTAGCATGTACAGGGTGAAAAGCAACGGTCCTAGCACTGAGCCCTGCGGTACTCCATACTGAACTTGTGATCGGTGTGAGATCTCTTCATTTACTGTTACAAACTGAAAACGGTCAGATAAGTATGATTTAAACCATGCCAATGCAATTCCACTAATGCCAACATAATTTTCGAGTCTATTCAAAAGAATGTTGTGGTCGATGGTATCGAATGCAGCGCTAAGATCGAATAACACTAACAGAGAGATACAACCACTATCGGATGATAAGAGTAAATCATTTGTAACTCTAATGAGAGCAGTCTCAGTACTATGATGTGGTCTAAATCCTGACTGGAAAACCTCACAGATACCATTTTTTTCTAAAAAGGAGCATAATTGTGAGGACACTGCCTTTTCTAGTATTTTTGACAGAAAGGGTAGACTTGAGATTGGCCTGTAATTGACTAATTCTATAGGGTCAAGTTGCGGTTTTTTAATAAGTGGTTTAATAATAGCCAACTTAAAAGTTTTCGGTACATATCCTAAAGTCAAGGATGAATTAATGATATTAAGAAGAGGATCTATGACCTCTGGAAGCATCTCTTTTAGTAGTTTAGCCGGTATAGGGTCGAGCATACATGTTGTTGATTTTGATGATTTAACGAGTTTAGCCAATTCTTCTTCTCCTATAGCAGTGAATGAATGTAATTTTTCCTCAGTGACACTACAATGCTCTGTCTGATGTGATACAGTAGTAGACGGCTGCATGGTTATAATTTTTTTCCTAATATTATCAATCTTACAAGTAAAGAAGTTCATAAAGTCATTACTGCTGTGCTGTTGGCAGACATCAGAAGTTGAAGCTTTATTTTTGGTTAATTTAGCCACTGTATCGAATAAATACCTAGGGTTGTGTTTGTTTTCTTCTAAGAGAGTCGAGAAATAAGCAGATCTAGCAGTTTTTACGGCCTTTCTGTATGAAATCATGCTCTCTTTCCACGAAATGCGAAAAACTTCCAGTTTAGTTTTCTTCCAGCTGCGCTCCATTTTTCTGGCTGCTGTTTTAAGGGCCCGGGTGTGCTCGTTGTACCACGGCGTTGGACTATTCTCTTTAATCTTCTTTAAGCACAGAGGAGCAACTGTGTCTAAAGTGCTGGAAAAGAGAGAGTCAATAGTTTCTGTTGCAACATCAAGTTCCTCTGGGCTATCTGGGATGCTGAGGAGATGAAACTGATGAGGAAGTTTATTTATAAAGAAATCTTTAGTCTCAGCAGTGATAGTCCTGCCATATTTGAAGCGAGGGGACGGCTTTGCAGCCTTTGCTAAATTAAGTATACATGATACTAGGTAATGATCTGAGATGTCATCGCTCTGCTGCAGAATTTCAACGGTATCAACATTTATTCCATGTGACAATATTAGGTCTAGAGTATGATTACGGCAATGAGTGGGTCCTGATACGTGTTGCCTAACTCCAATAGAGTTTAGAATGTCTCTAAATGCCAATCCCAATGCGTCTTTTTCATTGTCTACATGGATATTAAAATCACCAACAATTAGGACTTTATCTGTAGCCAGTACTAACTCTGATAAAAAATCAGCAAATTCTCTGATAAAGTGTGTATTGTGCCCTGGTGGCCTATATACAGTAGCCAACACAAATGTTAAACAGGATTTATCAATTTCACTACATAACGTTACGTAAAGCAGCAAAACTTCAAAATAATTATATTTGAAACTAGACTTCTGAGTAATACTGAAGATATTATTATAAATTACAGCAACACCTCCCCCTTTACCTTTCAGACCCGGCTCGTGTTTATAACAATAATCTTGTGGGGTGGACTCATTTAAAGTAATGTAGTCGTCAGGTTTTAGCCAGGTTTCTGTCAAACACAGCACATCTAGATTATTATCTGTAATCATATCATTAACAATAAGCGTTTTAGAGGAAAGGGATTGAATATTCAGCAGCCCGAGCTTTATCATTTGTTCATCTGTATTATATCTGTTGTTTATTTGTTGGACATCAATTAAATTTTTACCGTTGAATAGTTTTGGTGGTTTTTTGTATTTACTAATTCGTGGAACAGACTCAGTCTCTATGTGATAATAGCTAGGTGAAAGAGTCTCTATGTGCTGGGATTTATCTGACTTCTGTGACGCGAGACAGCTAGCAGACGGTCGGGTAAGCCAGTCCGTCTGCTTCCTGACCTGGGCCCTAGTTAGTCAAGGTTTAGCTTTAAGACTATGTGCCAAATTACTAGAGAGAAGAGCGGCACCACCCCAGGAGGGATGGATACCATCTCTTTTCAACAGGTCAGGTCTGCCCCAAAAGCTTTTCCAATTGTCTATGAACCCTATGTTATTTTGCGGACACCACTTAGACAACCAGCCATTGAGTGATGATAGTCTGCTAAGTATCTCATCACTCCTTTTAACGGGGAGGGGACCAGAGCAAAAAATCCGGTTTGCCATCGTACTTGCGAGTTCACACAGCTCTTTAATGTTAATTTTGGTGATCTCCGACTGGCGAAGTCGAACATCATTTGTGCCGACATGAATAATAATCTTAGAGAATTTACGATTAGCATTAGCCAGCACTTTTAAATTTGCTTTGATGTCAGGCGCTCTGGCTCCCGGTAAACATGTGACTATGGTGGCTGGTGTCTCTATTTTCACGTTCCGTGTAATAGAATCGCCAATAACTGGGGCACTTTCAACAGGATTCTCAGTGGGTGCATCACTGAGTGGGGAGAACCTGTTTGATGTTCTAATCGGAACGGAAGAGTGGTTTTTTGATCCGCGACTATGCCGTCTCGCCGTCACCCAGTTGCCCTGCTGCACGGGCTCTACAGCCGAAACCGAACAATTTACAGATTTCACTGAGCTAGTCGCATCCAAAGCAGTGTCTAAAGCTGTTTTGTTCTCACTACTCTCAAATAGAATCTGGATGCGTGTCTCTAATTCTGAAATCTTCTCCGTCAGTCTGACTATCTCCTTACATTTATCACATGTGAAGCCCTGTTCACCAACGGAGACAGATATACTAAACATGAAACATGTAGTGCAGGTAACAATAAAAGGAGAAGACATGGCTTACCGTATTTGTTGATTAATCCAACTTACCACAGTTGTTTGATGGACTAGTAAAGGCACGAGAGACAAAACAGGAAACCCGGATGCACAAATGGCAGGCTAACAGGCTAGTGAAATGCTAACGCGTTGTGAAATGCTAACACGTTGTGTTAGTGATTTAAATTAAAAGCTAACAATGTCAATTTTAACGTGATAGGCAATATTAAACAATATATGGTGATGAGTAAGTTATATATCAAATATGTTTGATATATCAAAAATTGTTATGTCAAATAACAACAACTGTAGGACAGTTGCAGAATTATATCAAAACACAAGAAAATTAAAGAAACTGTAATAGCCTACTAGCTTATACAATTCATTGTTAATAATAACTGGTAATATTAAATAAAATGTGGTATTTTGTGGATGTTGAAACTATTACAATATAAATGATTATCTGTAATGTTCAAGAATCCCGATGTGCAAGCTAAATCCAGCGGCGTGGAGTCATCATCAATTGATGAAGCTTTGAAGTGACGCTAAAGGGAGCGGGGACATATCATTTCACTTGATTCAATTCCTCCGTCCTCACGTCTTTTTCTTGTGTCCTTAAGGGGTGGAGATAAGACGCGAGGAAAGGAAACGAGGATGCACAAATAAGAATTGAGAAGCACCCCCGGTCCGCCCATCACTACCAGACAGGCATGTGAAACAAAGATAAATCCCACAGAATGTGTAGAACATAAATATACATACATACCAGTAAACATTTAATAAAAATAATAAAAGAAACAATGCTTACTTCAGATTGGGCATCAAACTTTCCCAATCAGGACAAATGATTGTTTGGATCCATAAGCCATGCTTACTCCTCCATTACAAATCTACTACTTCTACTCTCTACACCCGTTTAATACCTGAGAGTATTACTCCTTGTTGCCCCCTCATGATGAGTAGTATAATTACAACAATGAAAAAAAACATGTTAACAGGTTTGACTGTTACATAGTTATTAGCTATATTCAAATAAAAACAAAGAAAATAAGAACATATAATCAAACTACAAGCAACAGCACAAATACATACAATAGAGCAAAGATGCATATAAAATAAACAGTGCTTTTCAGGTTTTTCAGGTATCTAACAGTGGTTTTATGATACAGAAACTGAATAAAGTAATCAAGTATAAAATAATAACATTGCATATTATAATCTTCACTGTATAAATGAAAGATGAATCATTATTGAAGTTACAAAAGTTATCGATTTGTTATATATATGTGTGAGGACTTTGCCTCCTCATTTTAAAACACCACCACACACCACTGATATATAAATATCAGTGAAATGAACAGGTGGAGGTTGACCTGAACTTCATCTTTAACAGTGATCATCTACTATGATGCATTATCAGAGCTGAAGATCTGAGCGACCCAGCAGGGCCTTCGAAAGTGACAACCAAGCTTTCAGAGTCAGAAAATTGTGTTCCTCCAAATGTGTTTGATTTGGATAACCAGGTGAACGAGTGCAGACTGTCCCACACACCTGTGACTGAGGTCTGGCCCAGTGTCTTCATAGGAAATGAGTAAGTCTACAACACGTAGAAAAAAAAAGTTTATTCAAGTGTACAATTAGTATACTTCTTTTAAAATAAGAAAAGTACTTCCAGTCCACTTTTATGTACTTCAGAGAAATACACTTAAAACCACACTATACTTGTACTCAATCTTTTGATCGAGATGTTTAAAAGTATAATTAAGTATTCTAAGTATACTTGGCTTGCAGTTGTGTTTACTCTTTTGATTGAGTAGCCTATTAAATACTTTCACATATCTTTATATACTGCCTTGTAAACCTGCATTGTTTGAAAATATTGATTTATAAAGAAAACAGATGTTCCTAAATCTGAGTATGTGAATTCTTGTGTGGTCCACAGTTAGTGTACATAGGAAGTTTAATTTTGAAGAGTTACAACAAGCAAATGGCCCGTTAAGTAACGTTTCACGAGTCTTCGGTACACTCGTTTCGAAACGAGCATCGTTGAAACAACGACAACTTGCGGTTCAGTGAGTGAGTCAAATGTTGATTCAGTGCCGCTCTGACGAATTCCTCCAGTTCATTCAGAAGGATTGGTGTTCGTTAGACTGATTCAAACCAGTAACGTTAAGAAAATAAAATGAGTCATGAAAAGAATCTGCTCAAATGAGTCATTTGCTCGTGACTCGGACTGCGTTGTTTGATTCGGCGTTCAGCTCGCGAGGACAGGACAACTCAACAGAAGCATTAACGCGATGTTTTTATCACCACATTTAATTCAGCCTTCAAAATTACATCTGGTAAATATGTTTTGTTTGTGTGTGTAAATATTGTGGCTCTGGAGAGTCTGCATCGCAAATACTGACTGGAAAACTGGTAACTCATATATTGTTACCCACCTCTAAGGTGATTGAAATCGAGTCAGTAAATGTAACCTGAGTACAGGAAATTGTGTTAAATTATTTATTTTATATTAATAACAATATATAGATCATTAGTGAGTGAGCAACAACAAAAACCGTTGAGAAACTGCTACTGTCAATCAATCCGTTTCTATGGCAACCATGGAGCGTCACGTGTGATTGCGTCACAGACGGCACTTACTATAAAGACTCTGACCCGCAGTTTCTTCAGTGCAGCGATAATCCGAGCAGAGGCGATTTTGAGCGACACATCTGACTACCGATATATTACAGCAATAACCTACCGATACTAACTTCAGAAACACCGCCATTTCATACAGATACAGAGTCTATATTCAGCGTGTTCATACTCACAGATTATAGACTCGCATTGTGCATCACACATACAGTTTTGTACATCTGACATTATCAGTTTCCTTTGGATTTGTCAGCATACAAAACACACAATGTCTTCAAACTGCAGAGAGGTGTGTGTGGAGGTCTATGTGAACGGCGAGTTGTACTGCACTGACAGTGTCTGGGTCCCGGATGAGGAAAATGTGCAGGTGGAGTTTATGGTCACCGATCGCATCTACGAGCTTCTCGGGTGCTCACCGGGCCAGATAACCGCACAGCTGGAGGTGGACACGGATGAGTGCATGTCAGTCAGTCACGCCGCTTTAGATGGGGAGGATGTGCAGATCAACATTGACATGAAGCACCCAACCTGTACCTGTGCAACCCCTGAGAACAGCCCGACAGGTGATGCTCAACATGCACCACTCACAACTTTCCCATATAACTTACTGTCATCATTATGATGATCACAACTTACAATAATAACTGTTTTAATGAGATGCATGATTTGTATTGTCTTAGAACTGTACATTTCTGACATATGGGCATTATTTGGGCCCGGTTTGCACCTGGTATTAAGATGCGTTTGGTCGATCGGATCACAAGTAGACGAGGGAGACACATTCCCGTTTACACCTGGTGTTTTAATCTCTTTTGTCCACTTTCAAACACTTCTGTCTTGATTTCTTCGAGAGGAGGGTCTATGGGCGGTTATTGGTTATTAAAAAGCAATTGGTGATTCTCAGACTCTGACAGTCTGCAAAAGCATCCTAAGATACAGTTCTGCTCATAAGTTTCATACTCCTTGCAGAATATGAAAAAATTCATTTCCTTTTAATTTTAGCAAAATAAGAGGGATCTGGGATCATAAAAACAATCCTACAATTCTGACTTTTTTCGGAGAATTGTGAGACAAACGCGTAATTGCGAGTTATAATGTCCAATTCTGAGGGGAAAAGATGCAATTGTGAGTTTAAATCTCGCAGTTCTGAGGAAAAAAGTCAGAATTGTCGGATGCAAACTCGCAATAGAGAAATGTCTTTCACGTCAGACTAATTATTCATGTCTAATCTGTGGTTTGAGATGTTTCTAATAACATATTATTTGTTTTTCAGAAAGTACCACAGAGTGGATGAAGAGAAAAATGAGTGGATTCTTCCAAATGCTTTTTTGGATGGATCCGGCTGTTCCAGAGCCAACACCTGAAACGGATCGAGTTCCTGAACCGGAACCTGAAGTGAATCTGGTTAGCGTCTGCTGGCCAGCAGAAGAGCCAGGGATCGAAAAGAACAGCCCAAAAAGAGGTGAAAGTCAACAGAGCATTTGAGATGCAACATTACAATGGCCATGTACACACTGTAAAGTTTCAGGAGTGACAACCGCATTTAACGTCATTAACAACTAGTAGTTCAGTTCGGTTTCGACACACTGCGTACAGTTTTTGTAAATGCGGTCGTCACTCCCATAAATTACTGAACTGTGTGTGTGCAGAACAAATGAGATGCAAACAGAAATTTCTTTCAAGTTGGACTAATAATTCATTTTTGATCTGTGGTTAGTGATGTTTCTAATAACATTATTTGTTTTCTTATTTTTTTTACTAAAGTGAGGAAGAAAATGAGTGCTTTCTTCAAAAAGTATTTTCCAATCGATCCGGCTGAGCCCTCGTGTGATCCTGAGACGGAACCTGAATTGGATCTGGTCGATCCCAAGGAATCATGTGTCCCAGTTCCAAGCGTTCCTGAGCCAGAACCTGTGTCTGCAGAAAGTCAGGAGGTTGACGTCAGTGATGGCATGGATGCTTCTCCGGAAACCCCTGAAATGAACGACCCAAGAGGTGAATGTCAACAGAGCATTTGAGATGCAACATTACAATGGCCATGTACACACTGTAAAGTTTCAGGAGTGACAACCGCATTTAAATGCAGGAGTGAGTCCCCAAAATTATCATTCCATGTGTCCGGAACACGACTCACTCCTGAAACTTCACACACTGCGTAGAATTTTTGTAAATGTGGTTGTCACTCCCATAAATTTCTTTCAAGTTGGACTAATAATTCATTTTTGATCTGTGGTTAGTGATGTTTCTAATAACATATTATTTGTACTCTTCTTTTTTCAGAAAGTACTAAAGAGGAGAAAATGAGTGCTTTCTTTAAAAAGTATTTTCCGTTGGATCCGTCTGAGCCCTCGTGTGTCCCGGATGCAAGCGTTCCTGAGACTGAACCTGTGTCTGCAGAAGGTCAGGAGGTTGACGTCAGTGATGGCATGGATGATCAGGGTGGCATGGATGATCAGGGTGTCATGGATGATCAGGGTGGCATGGATGATGAAGGTGGCATGGATGCTTCTCCGGAAAAAATGAAGAAGATGAAGAAAATGAGGGCATTCTTCAAAAAGTATTTTCCATTGGATCCGTCTGAGCCCTCGTGCATTCCTGAGACTGAACCTGTGTCTGCAGAAAGTCAGGAGGTTGACGTCAGGGATGGCATGGATGCTTCTCCGGAAACCCCTGAAATGAACGACCCAAGAGGTGAATGTCAACAGAGCATTTGAGATGCAACATTACAATGGCCATGTACACACTGTAAAGTTTCAGGAGTGACAACCGCATTTAAATGCAGGAGTGAGTCCCCAAAATTATCATTCCATGTGTCCGGAACACGACTCACTCCTGAAACTTCACAGAGCGCACTCTTGCGGTGTTGCCATGTCCACTTATTATAAGCAGTTTGGGTTTTTTATTTAAGCTTGGCTCATACAGCGATCGAGTTTATGGTGTTATTAAAGTGTACAGGTGTGGGTCGCAGTATTTCATTGATTTCGTTTTTTGATGGGCTTTTCTGCTGATTTGCTTGCAAGATCTGGCATCACGAATAAGTCAAGGTTCATACCACTTTCCCTGTGATTTCTTGCACCGCACATACAGACGAGATACATCTCTGGTCTCATCATCGGTCATCTCTTATATCTCTCATCGTACATCATAACTAGTTGTTCAGTTCGGTTCAGACACACTGCATAGAATTTTTGTAAATGCGGTCGTCACTCCCATAAATTACTGAACTGTGTGTGTACAGAACGAATGAGATGCAAACAGAAATGTCTTTCAAGTTATTCATGTCTAATCTGTGGTTTGAGATGTTTCTAATAACATATTATTTGTTTTTCAGAAAGTACCACAGAGTGGATGGTGAGAAAAATTAGCGGACTCTTCCAAATGCTTTTTTGGATAGATCCGGCTGTTCCAGAGCCAACACCTGAAACGGATCGAGTTCCTGAACCTGAAGTGAATCTGATTAGCGACGGCTGGCCCGGGAGCGGCAGTGGGATCAAAAAGAACAGCCCAAAAAGAGGTGAAAGTCAACAGAGCATTTGAGATGCAACATTACAATGGCCATGTACACACTGTAAAGTTTCAGGAGTGACAACCGCATTTAACGTCATTAACAACTAGTAGTTCAGTTCGGTTCCGCACACACTGCGTGCAGTTTTTGTAAATGCGGTCGTCACTCCCATAAATTACTGAACTGTGTGTGTGCAGAACAAATGAGATGCAAACAGAAATTTCTTTCAAGTTGGACTAATAATTCATTTTTGATCTGTGGTTAGTGATGTTTCTAATAACATATTATTTGTTTTCTTCTTTTTTCAGAAAGTACTAAAGAGAAGAAAATTAGTGCTTTCTTCAAAAAGTATTTTCCGTTGGATCCGTCTGAGCCCTCGTGTGTCCCGGATGCAAGCGTTCCTGAGACTGAACCTGTGTCTGCAGAAGGTCAGGAGGTTGACGTCAGTGATGGCATGGATGCTTCTCCGGAAAAAATGAAGAAGATGAAGAAAATGAGGGCATTCTTCAAAAAGTATTTTCCGTTGGATTCGGCTGAGCCCTCGTGTGTCCCGGATGCAAGCGTTCCTGAGACTGAACCTGTGTCTGCAGAAGGTCAGGAGGTTGACGTCAGTGATGGCATGGATGCTTCTCCGGAAAAAATGAAGAAGATGAAGAAAATGAGGGCATTCTTCAAAAAGTATTTTCCGTTGGATTCGGCTGAGCCCTCGTGTGTCCCGGATGCAAGCGTTCCTGAGACTGAACCTGTGTCTGCAGAAGGTCAGGAGGTTGACGTCAGTGATGGCATGGATGCTTCTCCGGAAAAAACGAAGAAGATGAAGAAAATTAGGGCATTCTTCAAAAAGTATTTTCCGTTGGATTCGGCTGAGCCCTCGTGTGTCCCAGAGACAGAACCTGAATTGGATCTGTTTGATTCAGATGATTTGTGTGTCCCGGGTCCAAGCAGTTCTGTGCCAAAACCTTACTCAAGCACTCCCGAGCAGGAACTATCTCCAGAAGAACATTGTTTACTATTAGAGAAGCGTGTGAAGGGCGTGGGGAAGAAAGCGCACGAGACGAGACCGCTACAATTATTAAGACAATTGATTAAGAACACATTTATACATAGTTAACCAAATCAAAATGACTGACAGTTACAGTACAGCTTCATATCTGTTAGTAGTCAATTAAATATTACAAGTAGTAATAATAAAGCTAATTATTATGTGTGTGTGTGTGAGTGTGTTTGTGTGAAACCAAATAGAAAACAAAACAACTGTGTGTGTGTGCTTAATAAACATTTTAAAGAACACTGGACATGTGGCAATTAATGTCTTATAAAGTTGTTGGTTTAACTCTATGTTAAGTTCATCATTTATTACTAGTGTATTTATGCTTAACTAATGCATAATTCTGGACCCTTAAGCTAAAGTGTTACCGGTGTTTTAAGTGTTTGCTATGTAGTGTCCAGATTGTACTGGGAGGTTAGGGCTCAGTAATAAGGATGAGCTGCTAGTCTGGACCCAGTGTGAGAGAGTTCTGGCCCGTTAGCAGACCTGTCACTTGCTTTTTGGTCCAGTACTGCGGTGCACTGAACATATTTTTATTCACTGATTTTGTACATTCATTTTGGAGAAAAAAAGAATGGAAAAAAACAACTGTTTTTCTGTGCCCTTATGAAAAAGAAGCACACGTTTGTATTTATGTAAAGCACACTTTTGCACAACTGTATTGAATAGACTTGTAGTGTAAATAACATAAAATATTAATGAAAGAAAATTCCACTTAAAAGGCCGTTTTTTCCGTCGTTAAACTAGCAAAAGTGGATTCGGACACCCTAAGTGCACCGGCGCCATGCACTCAGAACGTTAAAATAGGGCCCAATGTCTTAAATGTACTAAATTGCTGCTTCATGTCTTCAAATGTGTAATTACAAGACATTCACGGTTAAATAGAAATGACATTAATGTAACATTTTAGGCTGAAAATAAAGATGATTCAGAATCAAAAATAAATGTATTCAATAAAATCCACTCAGATACAACCAAAAGCATGAATCTACGAAACAGCGTGCATAGCACAAACAATACCAGACAACTGAATGAACCACAATGAGGGACTTTAATACGGCAGCTCTTCCGGCGCACTCAGTGTCTGAATTCACTCACTCGTTTTCATTCACTCCTTCAAGTGGACTATATCAGCGGAGTAATGTAGGGAATAGTGAATGAGGGTATAGGGGCGATTTCAAACACAGCATGAGTTTTGATTCATTTTTGTGACGCGCTCCACAAACTTCACGGAAAGGAAACCGGGAAAGCGGCATCTTGTCTGTTTTCTTTATTTTACAAAACCACATCGTTTAGTTTTTGTCGTGAGTGCACACAAATAAAAACAGACCTCTTAGTTTCGATGATGTCTTACTCTAGTCTGTACGACCAGAAATTACAGAGTATTTTAAGTTGTTTCCGCTGTAATGAGACAAAATCATTTGGCGTTGTGCCGATTTGTGTTGTGGACGTCTCACTACAGACCAGTGATGAAATGTGTGTGTCCTTTTGTTTTTTATCAGTCCTATAAAAAATATGACCTATGAAAGAGTGCATTCTGCTTCATACACTAAAGGAGTCTGTACTGTACCAACTACCTCAGGAGGACTAAATGCCGCTAGGTGGAACAAACTGTCATTTGCACTACCGTCTGTTCAAAATAAATGAAAAGAAACCTAGCATTGGGTTTTGTTGCCTTTTTCCTGTTGTACCGAACTCGTATTGAACCGTGAGCCCAAAAACTGTGACTTCTGTGTACCGTTACACTCATACAAGGTAAAGCAACACAACATACATAAAACGCCTTTATCAACTGTATGATATGTGCTAAGAAGCTTTCAGATCCTCAGAAATACACATGCGACTCCACAGTTATCTGCTGCTCTTAGCGTCCAGTGATGTTATCTGTGGTTTAAAACACAGACCGTGATTTGTGGTATCTTCGTGTTTAAGTTAACCTAACCCTCATCCTTCCCCCGTGGGTCAAAATGACCTGACCTGATCAAACTTAATTTTTTCTTTGTCCAGAAAGCTTATTTTATTTCATTTTGATAATATTTTTTCAATTTTTTGTTATTTATTTTATTTACCTTTAAATTACTAGATTTTATCAATAAATAAAAAATAAATAGTAATTTTATATTATAACCCTTTTAATTCAGCTCAAAATATCTTACATTGGGTGTGTTTGTCTTTCCTTTGTGGAAAAAAGATAACATTTCATAACTCTTGCCACTAGATGGCCTTATAGCTCTATATGGAGCAAATGAGCTGTTCCGCTGGGTCCTAAAGTCAGTTTCTCTTCCGTATGCATTTAGTTACACATTGTAAAATAATTGTTTGGTATTTTGAGCATGTTTAGGTTTTTCTATGTGTACTCAAGCGTTCCTCGCATGCCATTCATTCCTTGGGGGTCAAATTGACCCGCAGGGGAAGGATTTGTTACTTTTTTAAATTTCAACCAGAAAAAACTCCTCTAATCCCGTCAATTTGTGGTTCAAGTGCGACAAAATTCCTAGGGTCTTGGACCACTCCGATGAACTGCCCTCATGCCTGTGGTCTCCCACAGTGTTAAATCTGTTCTGACACTCGCGTGTCCCAGGCCTTAGTCACAGAAATAGTGGCAGGACTAAAAATGAGGCATATCAGGCAAATGTTTTCTTTATAGAGATCAACTGGTAGCACTTTATTTTACTGTCCTGCTCCCCATGTACATACTATGTACTGATTATAGTAATTACAATAACTGGGTAATAACTAAGTACTAACACAGGCGTAAATCGCAGGGGGGTCAGGACCCCCCCTATCTGAGGGTTGTCCCTTCTTAAAAGTATCATTAAAAACCACATTGTGTATTATAAATAATATAATGATATATACTTAAAATGATTGTGAAAGTAGTAAAACAATAAAAACGCAAACGGGGCAAAAATGCGCTTTAAGTTTAGAACCCCTCTCTTGCCTCACAGTGGTTTGGTCCACCGTGCACCTCACCTACACACCAGTCCGGTGGGAGAGAACAAAGTTATATTCAGTAGTTGTGGAACTCCAATAAGTAGTCTGTCAAGTCAAGGCTATTTTATTCACTTTAAATGGATGAAGTGATTTTATTTCTCTTTAATACATACGATGCTGAGTTGTTAATAAATTGGCAATGACAAAAAATGATGATACCGTTGTAAGTCCGATATTTTAATGATTATTGTTTGGTTGTAAGTCACCCACTACAACTAACACGGCGATAAGCCTATGTGTGAACTGACATTAGGCTAATGTAGATTTACCGCTGTGTTGTGTTTTGCTCAATGCTATGTGGAAGAAGAAAGATAATTTAATAATTATATTACCACGTGGTGAACCTGATAACTCATATTTAAACAACTATTGATTTGTGTTGTTGGCCAGAGAAAATTACAGAGAAAAGAAAAACGGACATAAGATCACTTTTCAGAAAAATGGTACACATATCCTTACAAGTAGACAATTTTGGCTGTATTATTTGTGTCCCCTTCAAAAATTGCTCATGAGATATTAAACCTATCCATAAACCTAACTTTAACCCATGTAGTTACCTTATATTTAGTGCGGTCAAAAATTAGCATTTAGAGCAGTAGACAACCACAACTTAAAGATGTTCATTTTGCCTTATGCTTTGGACATGGCCTCATGAGATCTACTCCAATCATATGGCCTGGTTCAATGATGGGTGTAGATTGGAGGTGACCAGATAATTTGCTCAAAGATGGTTTGTGATACATTCTTTGCAATGCTTCCAAACATCAGATCTTACACTTGGCCAGTATACCATATCCAGCAGTCTGAGTAAAGTTTTAAGTTTTAAGTTGGTTGGTAGGTTTCTGAGTTTTGAAGCTCTTACCACTGCAATCATCTCTGAGGTTAGCTGTTCTGGAGACCTGGATAGCACATCAGGCACTACATTGCAATGGCCTTTACGATATTTGACAGTAAAGTCGTAACCTTGTAGCCGTATTGTCCAGCGGGTAAGTTGTGATGAAGGCTTTGGATGTTGAAATACCCAAGTAAGTGCACTATGATCAGTAATGACCTCAAATGTTCTCTCTTCTAGATTTTTCAACTGCCCAGACGACCGCTAAACACTCCTTTTCAGATACCGAATATGACTTCTCTGAGTAATCTGGATGCATAAGAAATGACTCTTTCTCCATCCTCCATTTCTTGGGTAAGTACAGCACCCAGTCTTATCTCGCTTACATGCGTTTGCACCCAAAATGGTTTATTGATGTCTGGCGGTAAGAGAACTGGTGTTTGACTCAAGTCCTTTTTTATGATGTTGAAAGCTCTTTGACATCCTTCTTCCCACATCCAGATGGATTTTTTCTGCTTGAGGGCATGTAAAGGTGCTGCTTTTGTGGAAAAATGTGGAATGAAACGATAGTACCATCCAGCTAATTCCAAAAATCTCTGCACATCCTTTAGAGACTGTGGAACAGGAAAGTTGCCGATGGCTGAGACTTTGTTAGGATCCGTCTTGACTCGCTCTGCTGAGATTATGTGACCTAGTTAAGTGATGTTGCGTTTCATGAAGTTACATTTTCCAAGGTTAAGGGTAAGTCCAGCATCATGTAAGCATTGAAATACCCGGGTGAGATTGTAGATGTGCTCCTCTTCATTTTTGGAATACACTACTACATCATCTATATACACCAGACAACACTTGCCTTTAAGGTGTCTCAATACAGTCTCCATAAGTCTCAAAAAAGGTCAAAAGGTAAACGCAAGAATTCAAATAAGCCTGCAGATGTCACAAATGCGGTTTTCTGTACGCTATCCTCCTCCATCTCAAGTTGCCAGTATCCACTTTTAAGATCAAGTGTACTAAAGACAGTAGCACCATGGAATGACTCCAATATCTCCTGGATTTGTGGCATGGGGTACGCATCAAGATGAGTTTTGGCATTAAAGCCTCTATAATCAATGCACAACCTAGAACTTCCATCCTTCTTGGGGACAACAACAACAGGAGATGCCCATGGGGAAACAGAAGATTGTATGATCTTTTTGTCCAGCAGTTCCTGGATTTCATTGTCAACATACTTCTGTTTGTCATTGGAGAGTTTATATGCCCTTTTTCTGACCAGGTGTTCATCAGTGGTTATAATTCGATTAACTATTTTTGTATGTCCAACCTCTTTAGAGCAGACAGGACAGTCCATCAACAAATGTTCTATTTTTTCCTTGAATGGTGGTGTAGTCTCTGCTTTACTTGTTAGCAGTTGTATGGATTCGAGTACTGTGTCATCAATGTTAGGTGTGGGTATAGCCAAGTAGAAATCGACTGAAGACGTAGAATCTTGCGTCACAAATGGGAAAAACTGGTTAGCGTCCTGGCTGTTTGCAGAAGGTAAACCATATTGTGCTTTACTAAAATCCAACACAATCCCAGACTGTGACAAAAAATCCATTCCTAGAATGACTGGTACTGTTAAATCTCTGTCTTTCAGGATAAACAGTGTCAAGGTAAATGGCTGACCCTGCACCTTACATTGCCATGTCACCTTTCCAGTTGCTGCCTGCTTCTGCCCATTAGCCAACATAAAGGTTTGGCCTTACTTGGCTGACTTGGTTCACCCTTGTTCATTTGTTTCCAGATTGATTCTTGGATTAAGGACAACGAACTACCAGTGTCCACCATGGCCAAAAGAAAACGATCACGTAAGATTATAGGTATGTTGACCGTCTTTGTTACAGTTGGATACTGCATTTCAATGGACCGCACCACTCTAGTACTTGCTGGCATATGTTTTCTCTTTTGCTCTTCGGAATGCACCTGATTCCAGTATTTCTTGGCTTCATCAAAATCACGTTCAATTTGAGTTCCAATTCTGCCCAGCTCACCAACATTTGCCACAGTACCTCTTAACAGACTAGCCAGGCGAGGATTGCAGTTACGGCCAGTACAATGTCCTTCTCCGACATATTCTTTCTCCATCTCAAACACAAAGCTCGATAATGAAAAGCAAAGTCTCTTATGCTTTCCTTGGCCCCTTGTTTTCTCTCCACCAACCTTCTTGATGTCACATCCTCATAATCTTCACTCAGAAAAGATCTTAAAAAAACATCTTTGAATTGCCTCCAACTATTCACTTTCCTTCTTTCTGCTTGCCACCAGTCTTTAGTGGTTTCTTTGAGCACTGTGTTAAGCAGTGCCAGGACTTCCTGATCACTCAAAGGCCTAACTGCAAAGTACTCCTCACAGCGTTCAATAAACAGAATAGGGTCTTCATCTTGCTTATTACTAAAACAAGGTAAGTCTAACTTTACTGGAGGATTGTAGGGCATTAACATAACTCATTGACCAGTCAAGAGAAGACTTTGCTGAACTTCATAGGTATGATGCTGACTTGGTCCAAAATCATGAACACCACAACAAATTTTGGACGTTACAGGTGTGGACATTGGAGTCAATGATTTGAACTTAGCGTCAAGCTGCACATCCTTTCTCTTTCCACCCCTTTCTTGACTCTCGATACGATACACCAACCGATTTTCTATCCCTTTACATTTGTTCTGGAATTCTTCTTGTGAAACACAGCCACTCATCGTCTTGATACATTCAGCAACCCATCCTTGCATTGACTTTATCAGTAAGTTGTTCTATGAGGTTGGTAATAGACTCAGGAAGTGTCTCTCTCTCTCTACTGCAGGTGGTGGGGGTGGGGGTGGTGGTAAGTTTAAGTCAGAGTCATCATCTTTACAAATCTTACATGTTTTTCCCCTCTGGAACCAACAGCATAGAAATTAAAGTCTTATCTGTTTTTGGGTGATGATGACGATGAAGACGATGATGACAAGGACAATAACGTTAAAAGTTTATTCACCCCACTCTAGGAATCACATCCCAAAGTTTCCCAGTGCAAACCTTAGTGTTGATATCAAATCACAGCAAACCAGAAAGTCTTCAAAATCACATGTGTGGCATAATCCAGTTTCAGGATCCACAGCAGTGAGCGTGTAATCCAGTTTCAGGATCCACAGCAGTGAGCGTGTAATCCAGTTTCAGGATCCACAGCAGTGAGCGTGTAATCCAGTTTCAGGATCCACAGCAGTGAGCGTGTAATCCAGTTTCAGGATCCACATCAGTGAGCGTGTAATCCAGTTTCAGGATCCACAGCAGTGAGCGTGTAATCCAGTTTCAGGATCCACAGCAGTGAGCGTGTAATCCAGTTTCAGGATCCACATCAGTATACCACATGGCCTCTAAACTCCCTTGTCTTTCAGACAATTCCACACAGTAGGGATGGCTGATGCGAAACTAACGTTTCGACGCTGTGTCGAGATCCCGAAGCGCAGATGTTTCGAAACACTGCTCTGAACTGTGATTCAAAACACCCATGTCACGTGACTATGGCTAAATGAAGCTTCGGCGCGTTTCACAAGTGTTTCATCAGGTGATGCCTGTCGAAACTGCGTTTGATTGAAAGGGGCGGGAACAAACCCCACAGTCACACATCTGTATGAACCTAATTCCCCCTAAATGAGAACGAGAGATAAAGTGAGAGAGCTTACCTGCATGCTTTTGGATTCTGAGGGAAACCGATGATTTGAACTCTGGTATGATAAACCTTTAATATAGGCTAGCTGCAGATCTATCTTAGCTTAAGTGTAAACGTGTAGAAAAAGGTTTGACTAAAATTGTTTGACTAAAGATTTGTTTTATTTCGTATCATTGCATGTTAAAATTTATTCATTTTGTTATGCAGATGCAAAATAAAACTGCAGTCTATATTATATGTATAGCATTTTTTAAATATTTGTACGATATTACTGTATATTCAGCATATTTTACTAATTGGAGCGTCATTTTAAAACGGCCTTCAAATAGCCTTCAATTTATAGGTTATAGCTGCATCTGTCTCGGATGTAGACTGGTGTAGATTTATTTTAATATGGATCCCACACTCTAACGTTAACCTAGATAAATGTGCTCTATTATTGGCGCATATTCAAGTTTTTATGTGGAGTGTGGAAGCTATGCACTTACTGTGTGACATGGAGGCGCCGGCGCGATAACGTGCATTTTTTCCTGATAACGAAACAACTTAAAATGCAACATTTTTGGTCATACAAATAAGAGTATTAGATCTTTCAAACCTGTAAAATGGTCTACTTTTAAACAAACAGTCAATATCGAAATCAAATACTGTCTGGTTATTTAATCCATATATGAAAGTTGCATTTCTGTCCAAAGGCGCATCCACGAAGTCAGCGTCAGTGTATTTGCACTAGCTCCGACCTAACAATATATTTAGTGCCCCTTCCCTTCTATTTGTATTCACGTTCCTGTAGATTTTTTCACAATTACACCTGTCTGATTGTAATCCTAATTCTCAGATGCTTGCAATCATACAAAACTTAAGTCCTTCTGTCAACATTTTCTTCATCTCCTTAAACAAGAATTCACTCAAGGGGAACTTTAAAGAGTCTTGGATCTACAAATTCACTGTTATGAAGAAACATTCAATAAAATTATTAATGTCTAGGCCATTCTTTACCAATTTCAGTATGGCAGTGAATTCTTCATGAGTTAAACTAATCCACATAATATTAAAATATATAATAAATTCTAATTATACACAACCACCTTAATTTCAGAGATTGATCCATAGAAGTGCATGAATCCATTTGTGATTGTCATTATGATGCAACGATAATGGTTGCAGAAATGTTTTTGTAAAACAGGCTTAACTGGTTTTCATTTTCACAAGAAAGAGGAGAGCAAAAAAAAGGCAGTCATTTATGAAATGCAGGTAAACCAGATTTCGTTCTTTCTGCATATGCCTGATTTCAGATGGTAATGACCAGAGATGGACAGTATTTTACTCCATTACTGTTGTTTGTTTTAACTGCAGCAGTTAAACCATGTTTATACTCACTCAGGGTCAGAGGTCACTGCTTCATCACTGAGGTTAGGGGGATGGCCCATGGACTCGTCACTCGACCCACAGCTGGGTTCTGGAGATGCTGCTTTAACATCCTCCTCGCTCTTCTCATAGACACTCATATTAGATGCAGCGAGCACTTGAAACACACAAACTAAAAATGTACAACAATTTTAAACATTAGATATACAGAACATAACATAAGAATAAAAAAGCTTTAGGCATGATTTATGCCTAAAGTACGGCACTCAATTGTTTACAAGTTACACTGTTTGTTTTTGTGGTTTGCAGTTTAATAACATTTTTATGTTAACAGTTGAGATTTTCTGACTGCTGTCATCCTGATCTGCTCATTTAATGTCTCAGAAATCACTTCTCATTCAGATAAATGATTATAGTTAGGACTACATAATCGCAAAAATGTGTTTGTTCAAACCTACCTCTGTCTCAACAGTGAAGAACATCAAACACAAACTTCATTCAGTTCATGAATCCATTTTGTCTCTAGATAACAGCATTAAACCGAAACTGATTCACATTATTCACAAACAGCTTTTCTCTCCTGATGTTGCTCCTGTTCTTCAAACAAAATGGATTCTATTGTCAACTTGAGACAAACTGGTTTAACCGGTCTACATTTTTACCTGTAAGGTTACCTTTGTGTTAGACGTGTGAAACACCTGCTCAGGTGAAGCTTTTTTTTTTTTAAATAAATGTCCACATCTAATCTAAATACAAACGCAAAAGGATGTTTACAGTAATGTTCTTACTTTACCTGTGCTAGGATGACAACATCTTAAAACTACATCAAGAAAATGCCAACGAGCTCTGCAGTAATGTATGAGATATGATGATGGGTGACGAACAGCACGATTGTGATATTGCTTTTAAACAGCAGTCAAATAAACACGATATTACTATTAACGTTTATTTTTTGTTCCATTGACGAAAATATTTCGATTGATCGAATGGTTCATGATTCACTCATCATGCGGTCACTTGTTACTGGAACACCAGAAAGGTGAACTGAAACAATTCACTGACACACCGTTGTACGCCACTATATAATATTAATATTATATTATTTACCCTCTAATTATGCACCAGAACTATTTTTTTTTAAAATAAAAAAATATTATAATTAAAATATTAAAATTAATAATATTATATATTTTTACAAATATTTTGTAACCACATAAATCATTCAGTTTACATCACCCTTCAGTTATAAACCATAACTTGATTTATTCATACAATTGTTCATCACGACTGGTGTACCTTGGAAAACTAGCCTATAATGTGACAAAATCACAATACTACCTAAATTTACCTTTTATATGCAGTCATACATGTTATCAATTTCAAAGACTAATGCAGATCAAGAGGAGTTATATCACACATCACAATGTACACAAATTCTAATATAACCTATTTAGATCGGGTTTCTAAACTATTTCATAATAATAGTAATAATAATAATAATTAAATAAATATATATAGTGTGTGTGTGTGTGTCCCTGGACCACAAAACCATGACTGGTCTCGCGGGTATATTTCTGGCAATAGTCAACAATACATTGCATGGGTCAAAATTATAGATTTTTCTTTTATGCCAAAATCATTAGGATATTAAGTAAAGATCATGTTCCATGAAAATATTTTGTAAATTTCCTACCTTAAATATACCAGAAATGTATTATTAGTAGTAATATGCATTGAAAGGACTTCATTTGGACAATTTTAAAGGCGATTACCAAATATTGTCCAAGCTTATTTATTCAGCTTTCAGAAGATGTATAAATCTCAATAAAAAAAAAAAGACCCTTATGACTGGTTTTGTGATCCAGGGTCTCTCTCTCTCTCTCTCTCACACAGACACACACACATACACACATATATAGGGTGATTCAGGGTGATTGGGACACTTTTTCCAAGTCATCTCAATGGCAAAAAGTGTCCCAATCACCCTTAATTCACCCTATATATACCCATATATATATATATTTGAAATTCTCTGTATTTATATAATTATAAACTGAAAAGTTTAACACAGATATTGGTTCTCAGGACTGTAACATTAGTTCACTAACAGTGTTATTAAATAAATGTTAAATTATGTGAATATTAATTTTCACGCGACAGTGACCTCTGGTGGTGAGATGAACGGACTGCATGGACCCCAGCATTACTTGATGGTCAGCCACAGCAGTGGAGTCATTCAGGTTCCTGGGCACCACCATTGTCAAAAAGACCCAGCAGAGACTGTACTTCCTTCGTCAGCAGAGGAAGTTCAACCTGCCACAGGAGCTGCTGAGTGCTGACACAGTTCTACTCTGCAGTCACTGAATTCCTCCTCTGCACTTCTACAACTGTCTGGTTCAGTTCAGCTACCAAATCAGACCATAGAAGATTAGCAGTGTTTCATCCTCTGGGAAAGAAGACAGCAGCATGTCTTGCTCTTCCAGGAAGTTGCCCGGTTGACCTGGAGGATGGAATTAATTTAGCTAGGATTAGTAAGAGTAATGGCCTGATATTCAAAGGAAGTGTAAGTGCAGAGAGAAGAGAGAGGAGTGAATTTCCAGCTGTTGGAAATGAGTAAACCTGTCCCTCCATCCACACAGTTGGACGAGAGCTGAAGGAGTCACTGTGTTTCTGGCTGAGATCCAAAGACAAAATGTTCAGTTTTGACTAGGAATGAAGTCAACTTAAAAGTAAACTTTTATATCACAATTGACAGAAATTCAAACATATAGCCTATAAAATAAACTTCTTCAAAACATCAATTTAGTTTTTTTGAAAAATGCTCTGTTCAAATATTCATAATCTGACTAGATTAATACAGAAACTGAACTGTAACATAAAATGCATAATTTAAGGATAAAATATCAGCCCATAATAATGAGCTCGAGCCACAAGCTGATCATTAAATGTTTTCAAGCTCTACAACAGAGATTCTCAAACTCTCCTGATCATTGAGTCTCTGCAAAGACTAAATCTGACATGAGTTTGATCCACATCTTCAACTCTATTGAACAATCAGTTTGACTGTGATTGTAAGACAGTTGAGAATGAGGGATCAGGAAGAGACGTCAACTAAATCTTCTTCCAGGTGGAGCACAGAGACTCACAATAGAAGTCTGTGGTTTAGACCAAAGTCAACGTGTGTGTTGAGTCAACACTCAAATTAATAATAGAAAACAGAGAATTTACAGCTGTATATTAAAGCGAGAGATAATGTGAGTGTGTTTCTTTCACTCAACTGTGTGTCTCATTTGTTTCTCACAGGAACCTGTTTAGTCTCAGACAGAGACACTGAAGTATTGAGATCATAAAACCCAAATACAGCATAGAGGGGTTCAGTGAATGTGCTGTTGAATGTGTGTAAGCGTAAGAAGAGAGATTAAAACATTTATAACACAACAAAATGATTAAGCAACTTGATGTCGGGACGACATCTTAATTTTAGGTGGAGAGTGTGGTATGCTGAATATTTCTCATAATTAGCAGCACAGTTTTCTTATGCATTTCTGTGATTTTCATGTGTGTCTGCTTTAAGGCATTAAATTAATAGTTTCAAATTAATATGTTAAATAACTGTAGCTGGAGATGTGTGTGATTGATTATACATGCATGTGCACGTGATTGCGTACCTTTGCGCGTGAATGTGTATTCATTTATATCATCCTTTACAGGCACAAAATGCACACCAACATTGTTCTAATCGAGTTATAAGACTGTTCACTATATTAATTGTTTTTCGATGTACACTCACCTAAAGGATTATTAGGAACACCATACTAATACTGTGTTTGACCCCCTTTCGCCTTCAGAACTGCCTTAATTCTACGTGGCATTGATTCAACAAGGTGCTGAAAGCATTCTTTAGAAATGTTGGCCCATATTGATAGGATAGCATCTTGCAGTTGATGGAGATTTGTGGGATGCACATCCAGGGCACGAAGCTCCCGTTCCACCACATCCCAAAGATGCTCTATTGGGTTGAGATCTGGTGACTGTGGGGGCCATTTTAGTACAGTGAACTCATTGTCATGTTCAAGAAACCAATTTGAAATGATTCGAGCTTTGTGACATGGTGCATTGTGTACATGGTGGTCATAAAGGGATGGACATGGTCAGAAACAATGCTCAGGTAGGCCGTGGCATTTAAACAATGCCCAATTGGCACTAAGGGGCCTAAAGTGTGCCAAGAAAACATCCCCCACACCATTACACCACCACCACCAGCCTGCACAGTGGTAACAAGGCATGATGGATCCATGTTCTCATTCTGTTTACGCCAAATTCTGACTCTACCATCTGAATGTCTCAACAGAAATCCAGACTCATCAGACCAGGCAACATTTTTCCAGTCTTCAACTGTCCAATTTTGGTGAGCTCGTACAAATTGTAGCCTCTTTTTCCTATTTGTAGTGGAGATGAGTGGTACCCGGTGGGGTCTTCTGCTGTTGTAGCCCATCCGCCTCAAGGTTGTGCGTGTTGTGGCTTCACAAATGCTTTGCTGCATACTTCGGTTGTAACAAGTGGTTATTTCAGTCAAAGTTGCTCTTCTATCAGCTTGAATCAGTCGGCCCATTCTCCTCTGACCTCTAGCATCAACAAGGCATTTTCGCCCACAGGACTGCCGCATACTGGATGTTTTTCCCTTTTCACACCATTCTTTGTAAACTCTAGAAATGGTTGTGCGTGAAAATCCCAATAACTGAGCAGATTGTAAAATACTCAGACCGGCCCGTCTGGCACCAACAACCATGCCACGCTCAAAATTGCTTAAATCACCTTTCTTTCCCATTCTGACATTCAGTTTGGAGTTCAGGAGATTGTCTTGACCAGGACCACACCCCTAAATGCATTGAAGCAACTGCCATGTGATTGGTTGATTAGATAATTGCATTAATGAGAAATTGAACAGGTGTTCCTAATAATCCTTTAGGTGAGTGTATATATATATATATATATATATATACGAAGGCCAGTGACATTTGGTGCCAAACCTGTCTGATGCTTATTAGAAAGAATATACCCATGGCTACTTACCATAATATATGGTTTTCCGGGGGTGGAACGGAAAATGCTTTGCCAGCAGAATTCATCCCAGAATTATCCCAGAATAAAATATAAATGTAAGAAGTGTTTCAAGTACTGCTTTTCAGCAGCGGTGCTTCAATGTAATAACATAAAAAAGACAGCATAAAGCAAAATAATGGCAAGAAAACGCGTCTTTCATTAAACTGTGCATGATGGTTGCACACGCACGCACACAGTGTAGTCAGCTTCATTAACAAATGACTCTTATAAACCGGTTGTTTGTTAGTCAAAAACACAGTGCAGACCAGTTCAAACTAGTTGTTTTTCCATTTTGCCATCCAACGAAACAATAACATGAAATCAATCCCGAAGATCCCGATCACAGAAACTAATAGCAGAGTTAGGTAATCTAATCGCATTGCAGTTTTTCTCGATTGCTAACACATTATAACTAAACTGAACGCAATTTCCCAAACCATTAATTCAGCTCTTTAAGCAAAGACACATTACTCAAAACATTTAACAATGAGTAAACATCAGGTAGAAAAACTGATGACACAACAATCAGAATCTCTGCATCCTGGAGAGAGATCTGAAAGAATCATCTTCTACAGGGTTTTTATACTTACACATACAGCATATTGCAGTACACAGTACCAGTACTTAAGATGAGGGAAATGTCACTATTCTATACAGTAAAATCTAGCACATGTTGTATGCCCTCAAACTTGTGGTTGTTTATTTGTAGCTATTTTAATGTGTACTGGATTTCTGCAGAACTGAAAAATGACTGCCCAGTCTTGTGTCAGAAGACAAAGAAACTGCTAACATAATGCAATTTGGCCAAATGTGCAGAGACTGCTAAATTCACTTCTTTTTTTATGTACTATAATTGACAGTATTCTGTATTGTGGTGCATACCAAGTTCATTTACACGTTTTTGGTATTTGAACTTTTATTTTCTAGTGCTTTCCATCTACTGCATGATCACTTTACAGTAGTACAATGATTTTTTTTGTCCACCCAAAAGTCATTGTCATTGCTGATTTTTTTTTTTTTACTGTATCTTCATCTGTAAATTTATATAGTTGTTGTAAACTGTAATACACATTGAGCTGCAAAATTATTCCTGAATCCCAATAAGAGGTTTGTGTTACAGTGTTATGAATTGATCTCACCAGTGTTCACTAGTCAGGAAAGTAGTCTGTGTATTTAAGTTGTGTGTGTCATCTGAAAAAGTTTGATTTTGACAGAAGAGAATATGTTTTTGACTGGGAAGTTTCGTGGAAGGTTTGTGCAAGTTGGTGTCTAGTTTTGAGATTGTGTTTATAGTTAGAAAATGGTGAATTGTTTCATGAAGTGTGTGTTAGCAATCAAGAAAAACTGTAATAACTAGATTGAAAAGTTTGAAAGACAAATTTAAAGCCAATTTAAAGTCTTGTAAATTTGCTCAGTTATGCCAGAAAGGATAGATGTAAACTCAAACATTGTTTGCAAAACTGATCCAGTCTCAGTGCTTTGATATTATTGTACTTCTTTCTAATGTGAGGAAATTCAAAAGTTATCGTTGCACTAAAACATGTGATTTATGCCATCCAAGCAGTCTATGAAGTATTAATAAAACTGCTTTTCTTTTGTGATACAATCTCAGAAACATTTAGAATCTGTTGGTGTTTTTCATATAAAATATCTTGACTTGGTGCCATGATATATATTAAAATTTTGTTATTTATTTTTTAATTTTAAACAGTATAGATGGTTACTTTGTGGTAATGAAATATTTGTGAACATAACTGTGTATGTCAGGCCATAAATCCCCAAAAACTATGCATGGGCGCTTGCTTTGGTATTGCCACCCCTCACAGACCTCATGCTGTAATGCTCAGGTTCTAGGAAGATAAAAAAAAAAAAAAGTGCATTAATAAGATCTAAATACAAGCCAACGTGCGAGACAGTGTGCACAGGACACAAACAATACCAGACAACTGAAGAGTGAACAGACAGCAACTTAAATACATGGTAAATGAGGGAGATAATGGTGAACACCTGTGATGACCAAATGAATTACCATGACAACTAAAAGGTGGTGGGAAAACTGAACAAAGGAAGACATGTGACTGATGAAAACAAACTGAATGTCCATGAAAACTAAAACAAAATGCCACCCCTTTGCCACCCTATAAATAATTTTCTAGATCCGGCCCTACCTGTTAGCATAATTGCACTGCATTAAAGTTCAATTATTTAGTATGTATACTTTGATTCCACACGTATCAATTATTTCGGACCCCAATTTTGGCCATGATAAAATTCTTTTTCAATGTATCTCCTTCACAACGAAGGAGATACAGCAAAAATTGAAAAAGAATTTTAGCATGGCCAAAATTGGGGTCCGAAATAATTGATACGTGTGCATTATTTCAGCCACAAACATAATGTAAGTGTCTAAAATGGGTGCGCACAGTTCCGTTGAATGATAAATAAAAATGTAACTTAATGTTTTTAAGCTGAATTTACAAAACTGATTGCTGAAATAACCACAACATTAACAACAGCACTGAAATAAAAACGCGGTAAAATCAGTCTGTCAAAACAATAATTACAGGGACATTTCAAGTTGTTTTTTTCCCCCATCTGTGCATCATGATGAAGGCTTTGTGAAACTGCTTTTCCAGTTTTAATCCTTCCTACACTAACTACGAACACATTTTATCATATATCATATACATTTTATCATATCATGTATGCCTATGAAAGATGAATGGGCCAATCAGAGTAGGTATGTGGCGGGGCGACACGATAACACTTGAGATCAGGGGAGTGAGGTTTACCTGCACAGCTCTTGCTAGCTGGCCTCCCTTACATTCACCTCCCTAAACCTCAGCCCCATCCGGGTCACGGCACCAATGTTCTACTCGCCCCGCTCGAACCCGGGTCTCCGGTGTGGGAGGTTGGCACCCTAACAAGGAGGCTAAAGACTGCAGTCTTTACTGCCAGTTGCTAGATAACACTTGAGATCAGGGGAGTGAGGTTTACCTGCACAGCTCTTACTAGCTGGCCTCCCTTACATTCACCTCCCTAAACCTCAGCCCCATCCGGGTCACGGCACCAATGTTCTACTCGCCCCGCTTGAACCCGGGTCTCCGGTGTGGGAGGTTGGCACCCTAACAAGGAGGCTAAAGACTGCAGTCTTTACTGCCAGTTGCTAGATAACACTTGAGATCAGGGGAGTGAGGTTTACCTGCACAGCTCTTACTAGCTGGCCTCCCTTACATTCACCTCCCTAAACCTCAGCCCCATCCGGGTCACGGCACCAATGTTCTACTCGCCCCGCTTGAACCCGGGTCTCCGGTGTGGGAGGTTGGCACCCTAACAAGGAGGCTAAAGACTGCAGTCTTTACTGCCAGTTGCTAGATAACACTTGAGATCAGGGGAGTGAGGTTTACCTGCACAGCTCTTACTAGCTGGCCTCTGTTACACTAAAGTAAAGATCATGGTATGACTCAAGTATTACCAAATCCATTGGAAGGAATTACTATCCAAAACCTTACAAAAACCTCTAAAAGCTTAGACTGGGTAAACCCAGCCTGATCTGCCGGCTATTTGATTTCGCCCTGCAACTCAGTCTGGAAACCTGTACATTCATTTCTACTGCTTCTTTTACACTTGTGCGGGAACCAATCACAGACTGGCTTATCTACCTGGCGCGCTATTGGCGGGTTTAACACGATGACGGATAGAGAAGCGATGGGTCGTTGCCCGTTGATCACGCCTCTTGTGGTCTGATTGGTTGAAGGACTATCCAATTGCGTACAGAGTCATTTGAATTGTGCTTGTTTATCACGCCTCTTGTGCAGTAGAAAATACATAGCAGACTCCCCAGACCAATGTTCAATCCTAAATTGAGCTTGGTCTGGTGATAGCCAGGCAACTAAAAGCTTACAATGACTTCAGACATTACTAGAGAGTTATTATGTTTTTCACTTTAGAATACTGATCCAAATAATTAGTAATTCCTTCTGTTGCCATGACCTTCACTTTAGAATTAATTATACATTATGCATTATTCACACTAATTATGAACCTGTATAGTTCTTGGTTCTCCAGGAGGTATGAAAAATAGCAGTTATTGATTAGCTAATTGTGAACTACCACATTCCACTGAGCACTATTACTTACTAATTTGTTTATCAGAGTTTCTTGTTGTTAATATTTACTTATTTCTTAGGTTTCACTTTTTAAGACTTCCCTTGTGTAACTTCTTTATGTGCACAGCATGGACACCTAGAAAAAAACAAGAACCAGGCCTTGGACACACTTATACATTCCCTCGCAAAAAGGAACTCTTGTTATATTTCTTAATATGCCATATATGGTAGGGTTGATCTTTGAGTACTATGATTGGATGGACTGGACATTGTGGTTGATTCTGCTTTATCTTGTGTATAAATATGACCCTCCTAAACTTGAGAACGTTAGGGTACTGCACCGTCTCTGTGTCTGCTTGATCATTCTCCCGAGATCTTGCGCTGCTGTTTCCAACTGATCACTGAACGCTTCGAGGCTGCAGATAGTCTACCTGAAAAATAATCGGTAACACTTTACAATTATATACAAATGCATTAGTTGATGTATTAAAAACACTGAATTAGATCACGTATGCATATTTTTAAAGGATTTTAAATCATTTTGAAAACTAATAAAATGAATACAGTTAAATAGTATAAAAATGTATGAAAATAAATTAATAAAAGTTTTATTTTATTTTATGTGTACCTGCTAACCCGTTACCTGACTTTAATTTAATATATTAAAAACATGTCTTTAGAATTTTAGAATAGTAATTGATTACTAATTAAAATTATCTTTTTTTTTTTACATTTATTTTATTTATTAGAGCCATGGAAGCAGAACCAGTCGAAGTGGCAGCCTTAGGAAGACCTCTGTTTCCTGGTATGCTGTATGACTGCCGCAAGGATTCCTTCATTCCAGGTGCTGTATGCTTTTTTGTTCTTTTTTTTTACCCAATTTCTAAATTACAGTACTTGAGTGGCAGGATTAGAAGTGCATGATGTGGAATAGCAATAGCCTTGTGGGCAGTGCTCCGACATATAGCGCGACTGTGCCTCCTGCGACCTGAATTCAAGTCCTTTGGTCCTTTGCCGATCCTCTCTATAACTTATAAAAGGTGCACAATATCTGGAAAATGTTATTATATTATATTAATGTTATATAAAAGCTGGCTTACTTTTCCATTTGTTGGTTAGATTCAGATGGCAAATATCACCATATTTATAATGAAACCAACTTTATTATTTATTTATTATCTTTAAACCATATTAATTAGTTCAAATATGATTTGATGTTACTACTGTAAATCTATATTAAATTATTATGAGATCTCATTCAATGCTTACAGAATCTTTACTTTTTAAAATAATTGTATGTATTTTTTTTTTAAATATATTTTTATATTAACATTTTAATGACAGTATATTTATTGAACAATAATGCATTATTTTATGAATCATAGTTCACACTTTGCTAAAGTGATTATTTTGAACAAGTATTAATTTAGTTAAAGTATTTGTATAGCTAAATTCTGTGTGCACCGTGTGTCTGTGGGGTAAACGCAACACCCCCCCCCCCCCTCCATAAATGTTCAATACAAACATATATATATTTTTATGCAATCATACACTACAGGAGTAGTGAAATGCATTTTTCTTTCTTAAGGTGTGCCTATATACACACATTAATATTATACACTATACATGAACAGATTTAATTTAGGCTTATATTGACATATAAACATTGATAACATGTTTACCATATTGATGCAAATTGAAGTATTTCCTAACAAAATTAAAAAGAAAAATCAAATGCTCAAAAAGATCAAATAATAAATAAAAACCCAATGCTCTGTGCATGTGTTTATCAATGTTTATATGTGAATAAAAGGCTAAAATTCAGTCTGTTCATCATATAAAGCTATCATGTCTCTTCAAAAGACTTGGAATAAACCTTTTGATTCATATGGACTACCTTTACTTTTATCATATGCAGTTCACTTTCACTTATCACTTTCTATAATTTGCTGATTTGCTTTAATTTTGCTAACATTGCAATCTGAATTGCTATGCATGCCGCAACTGCATCTGCTGCACAAAGTAATTACAGTTACTGTAATCCCGTTGAGTAAGCGAATACATAAGTGAATGCCAATTTCACTTTACGTGTTCACTACCAGCAAAGCATTCTTGCTGTAACCTCACTGCTTGCTTCTGTTGCTGCTGCTATTAATAATATTTGTTAACATTGCAATACTAAATTTGCAATGCATGCTGCTGCTGCTGTTAATAATATTCACAATATTACCATATGAATTCGCTATGCATGCTGTTGCTGTTAATACCGCATTGTTTTGAATATAAGATGGTGTTTTTTCTTGGAAATACATCGGAAAAAATTGGTTCGTCTCTGTCACAATCACCAGTGAGAGTGCCTCGTGGTTACCACCAGAGGGCACTCCACCCCGGACTGTCACTCCATCAAAAACTACATTACCCATAACCCTTTGCCCGGACTCATCACTCATTGTTTACACCTGTGTCTCCTTTACCTTATTACCTCGGCCTATATCTAGCCTGTTCACGCTGTCATTCTTTGCTAAGTCTTGTTAAGTGTATACTGCCTTTCTGAGCATTCTTCCTGGTTTCTTGTCTTGTGTCTTGTGTCTTGTGTCTTGTGTCTTGTCTCTTGGTCTTGGATTACTTGCCTGTTTCGTGGATTACCCTTTTGCCTGTCTCTCCTGCCTTGCTTGCCTGTGTATGACCTTTTGCCTGTTTTTAACTACGATTGTGGATTACCCTCTGAATAAATACTGCGCTTGGATCAACAATAAATGTTTTATACTTGCTTCATGCATTCTTTTTTATCAACACTTGTGGGTAAGTTTCATTAAAAAATTAAATGCTCTTGCATTATATACATAAAAGACTTGCACATTTACTTCAACACTACATCACTACATCGCACACAACTGTTAAAGCCACTTCTCATTTCAGGTGTTACTCTGTGGGATAAGAAATCATTGACTGAAGATTTGGACAGTCGTCCAGAGCTCATGACAGATTTAAAGTTCAGTAGCTCTGACTCTCTCTCTAGCAAGTCCAATCTCCTGGATGTCAGTGCTTCCCTGAAGGCCAGCTTCATGGGAGGGCTGGTGGAGGTAGGAGGATCTGCCAAATACCTGCGTGACACCAAATCCTCAAACAAACAGTCCCGAGTTACAATGTATTACAGTGATACCTCCAGATTTGAACAGCTTACTATGACCCAGCTGGGCAAGATCACCTACCCGCAGGTGTTTGACCAGAAAACTGCAACTCATGTGGTCACGGCTGTTCTGTATGGAGCTCAGGCCTTCATGGTGTTTGATCAGATGTCTTCAGAAGATGAAAGCAAGCAGGAGATTGAGGGAAAACTAAATGTCATGGTCAAGAAGATTCCTGCTTTTTCTATTGAGGGAGAAGGATCTGTAACAATGACAGATATTGAAAAGAAAACCACTGAGAATATCACTTGCACATTTCATGGTGACTTCCATCTTGAGAAGAATCCCACCACATATATGGAAGCCCTGAATTTGTACAAGCAGCTTTCCTCTCTGCTGAAGGAAAATCCACAGAATGCAGTTCCAATAAAAGTCTGGCTATATCCTCTTCATTTATTGGACACAAAAGCCGCTCAGTTAGAGAGAGAAATCAGCACAACTCTGGTTTCCAACACTGAATATATAATGGAGGGGCTGGGAGAGGTAGAAAGGACATGCAATGACTTGTCCAGAAGAACAGTGTTAAATGTTTTCGGTGACATTGAAGAGAGGCTGCACTCATTTCATGACTCATTTAGCATTTACAAGACAGTGCTCCAGAAAGCAGTGGCCAGGGTCTTACCTGCTATTCGAGGAGGAGGGAAGGAGGAGAAGTCACTGGCAGACATCCTGACGATCCATTACAGCTCCCCGTTTAATGCTGACAAGCTTAACCAGTGGTTACATGAAGCAAAGTCTGAACTTAACCTCTTGAGTTCTCATACCAAGACGCTGAGGCAGATCAAAATTGAAGACTCTGATGGTTTGAACACCATCCTCCTTGATCCTGATATCGATCTTGTGGTGTGCTTGAGCTTTACGTCTCTGAAGTATGAAGACCCATATCTTTCAACCCTGAATGAGTTCCTGAAATCTGATCAGTTTAAAGAGTTAGATGAAAACAAAAATGTGCTTTCTGATGCATCTGTCAGAAAATGGTTGAATGATCCTGATGTAATAAAAAAGATGAGAGAGAACTTATCTCGCTTCAGAGGTTTTTCAGAAGCCAATAAAGATGAAAAGATCAGCTTCATTATTTCTGCTGTCTCTGATGCCTCCCATCCAGGCTCCTCTATCTATTTGTACGAAAAAGGGAATCTGACAGACACACAGTTCCAGCCCATGTCCAAGCCAGACCCACCGATAGTGAAGAATATCCTATACCAAACTGTGTCCCTGAAACTGCAGAAGTCTCCAAGTGGGGTAACAGTGTCGTACAGAGTAGAGTACAAGGAGGTAGAAGCAGATTCTGGAGCTGAGGAGAGTGAACAGTGGCTTGTCATAAACACAGTTGATGAAGACTTTACTCTGACTGGATTAAAATCTGGAGTGCAGTACTTGATCCGCTACAGGATAGTGGGTAAAGTGGGAGTGAGTGAAGCCAGTGATACGGTCAACGTCATACTAGCTCCAGGTAAGTGTCATCTGCACATTTCATGCATAATCTTTTTTTTTTTTATTGGCTAGGTTCACACAGTCAGTGGGTTTTTGGGTTTGACAACTGTATCTAATAACAGGAGTGACTCTCAAACTGTCCCATTCACACAGCGGATTATATACAGTATTCCAGCTGCTACTACGAATGAATACAGGGACTGGCCAACCGTGTTATGATAAAATATGTTAAACAACTTACATTTATATCCAGGGATGCAAACTGCTCACATTTGGAATGTCATTTATGTTATTTGTCAATTCCTAATGTAAATTCCTAATGCAATTCCTAATGTAAATCCTAATTGCGAATGTGACAAGCAAAGACATGGAAACATTAATGTTGCAGTTTTCATGATATCAGGCATAAGATAAAGAGTGAATATGTCCATATTGTGAATGTGACCTGGCTTTCCTGGTAGCTTTTCAGTAAATTCACTCATCTTAGAAAATTATTCGTAAAACTCAAAGTGGGAGAGTTATATCATCCTCTGACTTGAACTAGAACATGGTAAAACTTGTTGCTTTCACTCGAGTGTGCTTTAAATTAGTAAGGATTGTCATAACCATAACCAGCTCCCGCCAAATTTCTGACCATTACCACCCGCTCCCACAACGTGTTGCGTATTTACTTAACGAATGAATGAAATAATGAATCACTTGGCCTAGAGACAACACTATTTTGTCAAGTGGCTAATGAAGCATAATCAGAGAGAGCTTTTTCCATCATACAATACATTTTAAAATTAATTGCATGTCATTTAGCAGCAGTCATTTAGTCATCCTGTTTTTAATAATATAATATTCTAATATCGTTCTAGATTGCAACAAGTCTCTCAAGCGAATACACAGAGAAACGTTATAACATAACTTTCAAAGTATTTAGTATGATTGTTTTAACCATGTAAAACAGCACTGCGCTACCCCACATATGCAATGAAAAAAGCGGCGACTACAGCATAAGCATAATAAAAGCTCTGCGACTGCGCAGGCATTCGCTCCCAAGGGCTCTTGATGTGCCCTGCTTCATACCACCGTAACATGACAACATGATTTCTGAGTATGTTGGATACCTTTCCATCGGCTGTGGAGGTAAAGACTATAACTCCCATAATCCCACGGCGTCATCAAGCTACGCCTTTGTTTTGAATAAGCGACCTCTAGCGTGCCTTTACCTCGGTCAAAATGGTTATTCTACCAAAATTTCTTTACCTCTTTCAACACATACTGATTTTCATTAACAGATCTTTCTTTACTGGCTTTGACAGTCTTTTGCGCTCATTTCTATGGGGGAATAAACCTGCTCGTCTTTAGAAATCAATCCTACATATTCTCAAGGCTAAGGGATGCCTCACACTTCCCAACTTTCAGCAATATTACTAGGCCTGCAGTTTTAATAGACTTCTCTTTTGGAACAGGGATAGCTACTCCAACAATTGTTTACCATGTGTGCATATAGAAACTTTGTAAAAAAGCACTCTTTATTCTATTGTTTGTTCTCAACTTCCCTTCATTCTAAGCAGGGTCTCAAATAATCCAGTAGTCACTAGTTCCCTCAAAATCTGGGTTCAATTTAGGAAACATAGTGGTTTCCATAGGAGCTCTATTTACATGCTTATCTCCTACAATTACTTTCCCCCTCATCCAGTTCAGACCCTGCATTTCAAGATTAATGACCTCTACGAAGAGGGAGTATTTGCCTCTTTCTCCTTCTTATCTAGCTTTGTCAGCTATTTTTAAATTAATTATTTATAATTTATTTTACTTTTTACTTTTATTTTATTTTATTTTTTCTCAATGTACCATTTTGTATTGTCACACAAAACACCAATAAAAAGATTTGGAGTTAATGGCGATTTCCATAAAAATGCAAAGTGCATCTCCACCAAAGCGTTTTTTCACGCGGCTGGTGTATTTTTTGAATTGTTTTCAATGGGAGCTCCAGGTTTTTAAAACGTGATGAGCTTAACAAGGCATTGAGCACTCTGCGTTTTTTAATGGTAGCCGAGAGTTGAAGAATGTTTAACTTTGAGCATCACTGTCACTTTTTACCCAGCCATGGAATCACAGTGGATGAGGGGCGGGACAAATACAACACAGACCAACCACCACATTCTGCTTGTACAATGTCAACAGATGACAACAACAAGCATAATAACAGAAGAAAATAATTTAAAACAAGAGCCAGAGCAAATACTTTACATTGTATCGTAATTTTTATAAATGAACATTACAGAAACCAACTGTAAAATGAGATACTATTAACACTTCCGCGGATATTCCTTATCATAGCAAGCAAAGCGTCTCAACTGAAAAAAAAAAAACGCAAGGCGTTTTCAGCAGGCTAAAAATGCTTTGGTGGACACAAGGCCTTACTGATTTGGTGTTTTCAGCTACTAACGCAATATGAAGAATATGATACAATGTTATCTATACAATGTTGTAATTAGGATTTTGCGAAGACTAAGATAGCACATCTTGCAGCACGCAAATTGGTTCCGGCAGAGAGAGAATGCTCTTATGTGCGCCTTCCATGCTGACAGTGGCAGAAGACGGATATAGTTTGTTTGGAACCGGTCCGAGGCCACCTCTTCAGCTGGGTCTCGGTGCGGTTGTTTGGTCCGCACCCGAGTGCGATCTCTGTATTCACACCTGCCCAAAAGATCCACACCAAGGGGCGGGAAACAAACTTGAGTTTGATTCAATCAAACCAATCAAGACAGGTGTAAATACACCCTGAATTAATGGACAGTGTCTTTAAATGCTTTTTACATTTGTACCTAAGTGTAGAGCTCAGCAAAAATGATGGGAGAGTCTCCAGTGGGAGACAGACACTGATCTAAAACTTTCGGATGACAAACAGCTTATCTCTGTTTCTGCTGAACCCCTACATGACAACACACAGAGACACACATGTGTGCAGTGTGGCTGTCCTGGTGTTTGACTTGACAGACAACTATACTTGTCCAAACAGCGCAGGTTTACCGAAAATGCAGTTCAGTTATTGAATTCTGAACCGTGTAAATTGTACTGTATTTAGCACTCTAAAACAGGACTGACCACCATTTTCTGCTGCTGTGTAAATGTAGCAATTTGTTGCAACAAAAAAAAATAATTCCCCCTCTTAATTCCTTTCTCAGCACAAGTGGGTGGGAGCGGAGGTTCTGAATTCTCCTTCAAGTCCCTTTCCTGCAGCATTTCAAAGATCAGCATTACTTACAGTGAGGTGTGTAGAGATTGTTTTCTATTTTATCTTCTTTGATTCCTACTATTTGAATCACATTTTTATTTAGTTATTTGATTCACATTAAATACATTTGTGCTTTTTAGATGACACTGAACACAATCCAGTTGATTTTCAGCGGCAGCCAGATGGTGAATGTTGGTAATCCAGCAGGAACTAAAGAAAAAACATTTGTATTTGACGAAAATGATGAAATTGTTGCTGCAACACTGTGGCCAAATACTGATCATAGCAGATGTGGGGGTTTGGAATTTGTGGTTGCCAAAAACAATGGTGAAAGAAGGTCATTATCTGTTAAGTGTGATCATCTGGGTGAGCCCGTGCGTGTTGATGTGAAGTCTGGAAAGTGTTACTGCATTAGGGGGAGAAGCGGAAATGAAATTGATGCTCTGGGTTTCGACTTCATTTAGACTCCAGCTATACACATCTGTTGATGACAGTATCCAAATATCTGAACATCTAAAAAAATTTAATCTAAACAGCAATCATATACTCATATACATCAGAGTTATGATTGGATAGAATTGGTTATGATTGAAGTATCACATTTGAATCAATCAGTAGTATTGAGCATTTAATATTTAATCAAGTGTCAATCAGACAATTAACATATATTTTGAGATAAATGGAACCATAATAAACAAATAAATGACAAGTTGAAAGTATCACATTTATGAGTTGTATTCAAGGATATTCTGGATGACAAATGTATTGAATCTTATTCTGTCCATCTCCTTATATTTCTGTTCTCTATCACCTGTTCTGTTTTGTACCTTGTGGAAGTACAAAATATCTTGATGTACTTGATTACAACAAAGATTTTAACTTGAGCTCTCAAGCGCCAGCCAATAGGAGTGAAGACTATCAGTGGAGCTCAAGTCACCACCCTTACAAAAAAGAAGTATACTTCAAGTTCATTTTATGAAGTATACTTAAGTAATGTTCAAGTATATTTTTAAGTATACTTTATGCAGTAAGTATACTAATATCAATGTGTACAAGTACATGTGTACGATTGCTCCTGTCTGCCTCGTTGCTGTGCTCGTGTGTGCTCTGTTCACTTTTGAATCTTTATTTGATATCATTCCCTGTTGTTTAAACTGCTAAGTATAACTTACCCATCAACATATATTGTCTAATATTGCCTACCACATTAAATCTGACATTGTTAGCTTTTTAATCTAAATCACTATCACGCATTAGCATTTCGCTAGTCTGTTAGCTTGCCATCTCTGTACTCAGATCTCTTGTTTTCTGAGTTCATTAAACAACTGTGGTAAGTTGGATGAATCAACAAATACGATAAGCCATGTCTTCTTCTCCTTTTATTGTCACCTGCACTACATGTTTCATGTTTAGTATATCTGTCTCTGTTGGTGAACAGGGCTTCACATGTGATAAATGTAAGGAGATAGTCAGGCTGACGGAGAAGATTTCAAAATACGAGACACGCATCCAGACTTTATTTGAGAGTAGTGAGAATGTAACAGCTTTAGACACTGCTTTGGATGCGACTAGCTTAGTGAACTCTGTACATTGTTCGGTTCCGGCTGTAGAGCCCGTGTAGCAGGGCAACTGGGTGACGGTGAGGCGGCATAGTCGCGGATCAAAAAAACACTCTTCCGTTCTGATTAGAACATCAAACAGGTTCTCCCCACTCAGTGATGCACCCACTGAGAATCTTGTTGAAAGTGCCCCAGTTATTGGTGATTCTATTACACGGAACGTGAAAATAGAGACACCAGCCACCATAGTCACATGTTTACCGGGAGCCAGAGCGCCTGACATCAAAGCAAATTTAAAAGTGCTGGCTAATGCAAATCGTAAATTCTCTAAGATTATTATTCATGTCGGCACTAATGATGTTCGACTTCGCCAGTCGGAGATCACCAAAATTAACATTAAAGAGGTGTGTGAACTCGCAAGTATGATGGCAGATAGCGTTTATTGCTCTGGTCACCTCCCCGTTAAAAGGAGTGATGAGATACTTAGCAGACTATCATCACTCAATGGCTGGTTGTCTAAGTGGTGTCCGCAAAATAACATAGGGTTCATAGACAATTGGAAAAGCTTTTGGGGCAGACCTGACCTGTTGAAAAGAGATGGTATCCATCCCTCCTGGGGTGGTGCCGCTCTTCTCTCTAGTAATTTGGCACATAGTCTTAAAGCTAAACTTTGACTAACTAGGGCCCAGGTCAGGAAGCAGACGGACTGGCTTACCCGACCGTCTGCTAGCTGTCTCACGTCACAGAATTTAGATAAATCCCAGCACATAGAGACTCTTTCACCTAGATATTATCACATAGAGACTGTGTCTGTTCCACAAATTAGTAAATACAAAAAACCACTAAAACTATTCAACGGTAAAAATTTCATTGATGTCCAACAAATAAACAACAGATATAATACAGATGAACAAATGATAAAGCTCGGGCTGCTGAATATTCGATCCCTTTCCTCAAAAACGCTTATTGTTAAGGATATGATTACAGATAATAATCTAGATGTGCTGTGTTTGACAGAAACCTGGCTAAAACCTGACAACTACATTACTTTAAATGATTCCACCCCACAAGAGTATTGTTATAAACACGAGCCGCGTCTGAAAGGTAAAGGGGGAGGTGTTGCTGTAATTTATAATAATATCTACAGTATTACTCAGAAGTCTAGTTTCAAATATAATTCCTTTGAAGTTTTGGTGCTTTACGTAACGTTATGTAGTGAAATTGATAAATCCCGTTTAACATTTGTGTTGGCTACTGTATACAGGCCACCAGGGCACAATACACACTTTACCAGAGAATTTGCTGATTTTCTATCAGAGTTAGTACTGGCTACAGATAAAGTCCTAATTGTTGGTGATTTTAATATCCAATGAAAAAGACGCATTGGAATTGGCATTTAGAGACATTCTAAACTCTATTGGAGTTAGGCAACACGTATCAGGACCCACTCATCGCCGTAATCATACTTTAGACCTAATATTGTCACATGGAATAAATGTTGATACCGTTGAAATTCTGCAGCAGAGCGATGACATCTCAGATCATTACCTAGCATCATGTATACTCAATTTAGCAAAGGCTGCAAAGCCGTCCCCTCACTTCAAATATGGCAGGACTATCACTGCTGTGACTAAAGATTTCTTTGTAAATAAACTTCCTCATCAGTTTCATCTCCTCAGCATCCCAGATAGCCCAGAGGAACTCGATGTTGCAACAGAAACTATTGACTCTCTCTTTTCCAGCACTTTAGACACAGTTGCTCTGCGCTTAAAGAAGATTAAAGAAAATAGTCCAACGGCGTGGTACAACGAGCACACCCGGGCCCTCAAAACAGCAGCCAGAAAAATGGAGCGCAGCTGGAAGAAAACAAAACTGGAAGTTTTTCGCATTTCGTGGAAAGAGAGCATGATTTCATACAGAAAGGCCGTAAAAACAGCTAGATCTGCTTATTTCTCGACTCTCTTAGAAGAAAACAAACACAACCCTAGGTATTTATTCGATACAGTGGCTAAATTAACCAAAAATAAAGCTTCAACTTCTGATGTCTGCCAACAGCACAGCAGTAATGACTTTATGAACTTCTTTACTTGTAAGATTGATAATATTAGGAAAAAAATTATAACCATGCAGCCGTCTAATACTGTATCACATGAGACAGTGCATTGTAGTGTCTCTGAGGAAAAATTAAATTTATTCACTGCTATAGGAGAAGAAGAATTGGCTAAACTTGTTAAATCATCTAAATCAACAACATGTATGCTCGACCCTATACCGACTAAACTACTAAAAGAGATGCTTCCAGAGGTCATAGATCCTCTTCTTAATATTATTAATTCATCCTTGACTTTAGGATATGTACCGAAAACGTTTAAGTTGGCTATTATTAAACCACTTATTAAAAAAACACAACTTGATCCTATAGAATTAGTCAATTACAGGCCAATCTCAAATCTACCCTTTCTATCAAAAATACTAGAAAAGTATAGGCAGTGTCCTCACAAATATGCTCCTTTTTAGAAAGAAATGGAATCTGTGAGGATTTCCAGTCAGGATTTAGACTGTATCATAGTACTGAGACTGCTCTCATTAGCGTTACAAATGATTTACTCTTATCATCCGATCGTGGTTGTATCTCTCTGTTAGTGTTACTCGATCTTAGCGCTGCATTCGATACCATCGACCACAACATTCTTTTGAATAGACTCGAAAATTATGTTGGCATTAGTGGAATTGCATTGCCATGGTTTAAATCATACTTATCTGACCGTTATCACTGGGAGATATCATTAGGAAGCATGGCGTTAGTTTTCATTGTTATGCTGACGATACTCAGCTCTATATTTCTTCACGCCCTGACGAAACTTACCAATTCACAAGATTAACGGAATGCATAGCTGATATAAAAAAAATTGGATGACTAGTAATTTCCTGCAACTTAATTCAGAAAAAAATGCATTTTTAATTATTGGACAAAAAAACTCCACATGTAGTAACCTAGAATACTGTCTAACACTTGATGGCTGCTCTGTCAAGTCCTCGTCGTCAGTTAGGAACCTGGGTGTGCTCTTTGATACCAATCTCTCATTTGAAAGCCACGTTTCTAGCATCTGTAAAACTGCATTCTACCATCTTAAAAATATATCTAAATTACGGCATATGCTTTCAATGCAAAATGCTGAACAGTTAGTTCATGCATTCATGACCTCAAGGCTAGATTATTGTAATGCTCTACTGGGTGGTTGCACTGCTCGCTTAATAAATAAACTGCAGCTGGTCCAAAACGCAGCAGCTCGAGTTCTTACTAGAACCAGGAAGTATGACCATATTAGCCCGGTTCTATCAACACTGCACTGGCTCCCTATTAAACATCGCATACATTTTAAAATCTTGCTAATTACTTACAAAGCACTAAATGGTTTAGCTCCCCAGTATTGAGCGAGCTCTTAACACATTATACTCCATCACATCTATTGCGTTCTCAAAACTCTGGCCAGTTGATAATACCTAGAATATCAAAATCAACTGCAGGTGGTCGATCCTTTACCTATTTAGCACCTAAACTCTGGAACAGCCTTCCTAGCATTATTCAGGAAGCAGACACACTCTGTCAGTTTAAATATAGACTAAAAACACATCTCTTTACTATGGCATACACATAAAACATTTTTAATTTATATTTTATTCAAATCAATTAAATGATTGTTAGGCTGCATTAACTAGGTCAGCCGGAACCGGGAACACTTCCCATAACACCTGATGTACTCGTTACATCATAAGAAGAATGGCATCTACGCTAATGTTAGTCTCTCTGTTTATCCCAAAGTTTACCGCAGTCAGCCGGATCCGGGCCGTATCCAGATCAGATGGTGGACCTGCGCCTGGACATGACCAACTCATCCCTGAAGTGTCTGCAGAGACCGTGTCAATTAGTCTACCCTCTGAAATTGCTCATCGACATGGCATCCTCAATGGATCCATCTCCGGCGTGATGACTCCGATATTTCGAATATTCCGATCTAATATTACTTCTGACCTGTAAGGAATATTAAGGAATAATAATCATACACTGTTTGTTAATTGGCTTAGAGAAGAACTGGCACCCCGACTGAGCCTGGTTTCTCCCAAGGTTTATTTTTCTCCATTATACCACCTGATGGAGTTTTGGTTCCTTGCCACTGTCACCTTTGGCTTGGCTTGCTCAGTTGGGGACACTAAATTTTCAAATAAATATCCAAATAAATTTAATTACTAAACTAAATTAACTATGTCAACTACATTACTTGAATATATATGATAACTGAAATGAGCGAGATGACATCACCGTTTTCTCCAGAGCGGCTGTACAGCAGAATCAAATTCTGTTGCATTATTTTCCTGTTTAACACTGTGAAGCTGCTTTGAAACAATCTGCATTGTAAAAAGCGCTGTATAAATAAAGTTGACTTGACTTCACTACTATTTCAATACTGCTTGGGACTAAATTGGCCTACTTTTAGTATATAAAAGTATACATTTAAGTGTACTATAAGTGTAACAGTAGTAAACTTTAAGTGCACAACCATGTTTTTCATTTGTATTGCATCTGTACTACAACTTATAAGTATACTAGTAGCTTACTATTTTAATACAAGTAGTAAATTGATTAGTTTATGAGTACACTTTGAAATGTTCTCTCAGTAAACTACTAGTTTAGTAATTTATATGACAAGTATACTCGTAAGTTTTCTTTAAGTGACTATAACATTATACTTATAGTTTACTATTTATATATTATTTTTGCACTTTCAGACTACTACTATGTTCAAATGACAGAAATGCAATATAATATACATAATTATGTTTTCAGTGGTGTACAAAGACCTTACATAATGAATAATGTTATGTTTTATTACCTTAGAATAAACCATTTCAATCTACATACACCACGGGTCCCCTTACAGTGAAGTCGCCATTTTGCGCCGTCATGTTTCTGCAGTAGCCACAAAACAAACTGCTCTACAGAACGCTAGTCACTCTCTGCTCTCTTCGACGACGACATTTTTGTCCTGTGTCAGCCCCCGTAGCTTCTCTATGTGCTTCGAAAGGAAGGGGTGAATGATGCGTGATTCAACTTCACCGCTAGATGCCGCTGAAATTCACACACTGCACCTTTAACTAATTTTAAAAACATTTTATTATAGCTTCATGCATTCGTTTTTATCAGCACTTGAATGTGGGTAAGTTTCACAAAGAAAGGCAACATTTTAAACAAAAAGTTGAGAAAATCACATTTTTGTCAAAGACTACGCCTTGATGATGATCAAAACATAGATGGAGTAGACTGAGTCCCTTAAAACCCCCAAAGCTTCACAGTCGTTTCCTCTTCATGGGTTCGACATTTCATTTGGTAACATTAGGTTTTGATTTACATTCTGTTTAATGTTTGCGTTACTTTACATTTGCGTGAGCAATCTTCTATCACTTGTTTCAGCTTTGTCTTTTGTATCTGTATTTTGATCCGGAGATTCTGTACTAGACAATGTTAGGAATGGTTAGGAAGATGTGTCATGGATGAAAACATGGATAGTTGGAAAATTCAGTGAATGGTGGGGAAAGAGTAATGTAGATTTTAAGTAAATTCTTATGTACACTACCAGTGGACTAGCCTACACATAAATTCAGATACGCAAAATTAGGAACATATGTGTTTTATATAAATATTCTTATAAATATTTTCAAACAATGTAAGTTTAATAAGACTGTATGTAAAACTATGTAAAAAAAAGTATATTTAATAGGCTACTCAATCAAAAAATTAAACACAATTACAAGCCAAGTATACTTTGAATACTTAATTATACTTTTAAGTATATCTCGCAAGTAGGCCAAATATACTTAGACTTTTCTGTCAGTATAAGTCAAGTACACTTAAGTGCAATTTTAAGTATATTTCTGAGAAGTACATTTCTGAGAAGTAAAGTAGACTGAAAGTATACTTTCTTATTTTTAGTTTAAAATATGTATACTAATAGAACACTTGAATAAACTTCTTTTTCGTAAGGGCATTTCAAGAGCAGGCAAGACAGGACAGAGTTCTGGAGCAATTTCACTGTTTTATTCGCCAGAGGATTTCAGTTATTTCAAAGGTCCTTACAGCCGTCTACAACAAAAGAACCAAAACCCACAACGGCATTCACCAAGCAAATAAATATAGTAAACAATAGGATAGGATGTTTTTTTTGCCACAAAATTACATTTTATTAAGCTATGTAAGTTTTTTGATTATTAAGCGTGCAGGGCAACCACCCAGTAGAGCATTACAATAATCATAAACGCATGTACTAACTGTTCAGCATTTTGCATTGAAAGCATATGTCGTAGTTTAGATATATTTTTAGATGGAAGAATGCAGTTTTACAGATGCTAGAAACGTGGTTTTAAAATGAAAGATTGGTATCAAAGAGCACACCCAGGTTCCTAACTAACGACAGGGACTTGACAGAGTGTTCAAGATCAAGTGTTAGACAGTATTCTAGGTTACTATGTCCATACGCAAAGTGTTTTGCAATACAATATGAACACAATAAGTACATTTTTTTATGTAAGTATATAGTAGTTAAGGCCACCTAATATAAAGTTGGACCCTCTGTTTTTTCAGAAGTAGTAGGAAATTACTAGTCATCCAATTTTTAATATCAGCTATGCATTCCGTTAATAATGTGAATTGGTAAGTTTCGTCTGGGCATGAAGAAATATAGAGGTGAGTATCATCAGCATAACAGCGAAAACTAATGCAATGCTTCCTAATGATATCTCCCAAGGGTAGCATGTACAGGGTGAAAAGCAACGGTCCTAGAACTGAGCCTTGCGGTACACCATACTGAACTTGTGATCGATATGACACCACAATGGTCAGATAAGTATGATTTAAACCATGCTAATGCAATTCCACTAATGCCAACATAATTTTCGAGTCCATTCAAAAGAATGTTGTGGTCGATAGTATCAAATGCAGCACTAAGATCGAGTAACACTAATAGAGAGATACAACCATGATCAGATGATAAGAGCAAATCATTTGTGACTCTAATGAGAGCATTCTCAGTACTATTATATGAAATCCTGACAAGAAATCCTTGCAGATACCATTTCTTTCTAAAAAGATACATAGTTGTGAGGACACTGCCTTTTCTAGTATTTTTGACAGAAAAGGTTGATTCGAGATCAGCCTGTAATTGACTAGATGAAAAAAAAGATGAATTCATGATTTTAAGAAAAGTGTAACATCTGCCTTTAAAAACACTTTTGATGCTACATAAAGAATTAAGGGACCAGAGACACTTCTATGATTCAATGAGCTTTAATATGTATTAAGTTTCATCTCAAATCAAAATACAGTCAGCAAACACACCACATACATAGCTGTTTAGATGCAAATTAACCACCAAAAAGTTCAGTCTTTTATAGTAGCATTTCGGCTACCAAGTTAGATGAAAACAGTACTTAAGTGCTATGTTGATGAAGCCACATCAGCTTGCGAATGAGTCTCCCAGCGGCAGTATCTCATGAAGTGAACAATAGATGGTAAGGGTGTTGTTGACAGAACGAAGACAATCAATCCTTCTTTGGACAATTTCCTCTTTATAGTTGAGATGTTTCCTTATGCTTACACAATGAACCCTCTGCATCAAACAAACAGATAAACTTAGTGCTACCATTAACACATTTACACATAACATATTTACATAAACCTTACCAAAAACCATATATACAAACAAAGCAATGGCAGTAGTACTCACATTTGAGTTAAAGAACTAGAAGTTCCTTAAAACTGGGTACAAACACAAGATTGATGAGAATGTTTCTCCATGTGGTTAATGCTACCTTCACATGCTATCGGAAATTTGATAATTCCCACTTCTGAAGGCGTGATTACAAGCTCATCGCATTCGAAATGGGAGAGCGTTAATATGCAATTTTCACCTAGGAAAATTGTGAGAGCATGTAAAGGCAGCATAACACATCAGTGATTCTCAAACGGAAGGCTGCATCCTATGAAGGATGCAAATCTCGGCTGCCACGTCATCAAACGTCGCTGAAAGTTACCTCAATTTGAAGGATCCTTGGAAGGCAGTCTTCGTTTCACGTGCTTCATTCAGCCTGTTTTGAAGGATGCATTGGCTGTATCCTTCACGGCCTTAAATCACCCACAATCCTTTTGATGCATTTAATTACACGAAAATAAACTGATGGAAAACGAATCAGTACTGAGCTTGTCTGAGTTTATTATGAAATGTAAAACAAAAATAACATTTTCGTATATGAAAGCATAGATGTTACCTTTTGTTTTTGCTGTAAATTAATGACTAACACTAAACTGACAATAATGTAAGACACTGGAAGACTGCAGGCGGCTGTCATTCACTGTATTGCATTAACAGAAAGCCAGTTCATCTAAAGATTTGTAATACAAAGTGTTGGTAACGCTTTAGATTACAGCCCGGATAGTACTGCGTAAGTAAAGCGAATCTACAGCGTAACTTTCTGTAATTATAGTGTAACTATAAAGTAAGTATGTGTAGGTATAAGGGAACAATATCTAATATTTGGGGAATAAAGGGGTAACTATCAGGGAAATTAACAAATAATTTATACTGTAAGTATTTTTTAATTAAGGGGTAATTATCCATGTAGTTACAGGGTAAGTATGAATCTGCGGGCTGTAAATTAAAGTGGTGTTTGTTCCCCTCTTGTTTCATGTAGTTACAGGGTAAGTACAATAAAAAACACGTACAAAATCTTATATCACACAAAAAACTTTTATTTGAAAAACTATTTAATTCAAAACAGATTAATTTACTTTTTTTTTTAAATAAACTTTCGTATACATCTCGGATGACATGAGGGTATAAGACAAGTAAACAGCGAGAACATTTCTGGGTGTACTGTATTTTCTTTAAATACATAATACAGAATAGCTAGAGACATAGGATTCCTTCTTAAGATTCATCAATGGCAAGAACGAAAAAGAAGAGGAACAAGAGGAGGATGAAGCCAAGCAAGAGAAACGAATAAGAAGTGCCGTAAATCTGTTTTGAAAGTTGTTTTTCAAATAAAGATTTACGAGTGATATCAGATTATGTACGTGTTTTTATTGTGCTTACCCTGTAACTACATGAAACGAGGGGAACAAACACTACTTTAATTTACAGCCCGTAGATTCACACTTACCCTGTAACTACATGAAACAAGAGAGGAACAAACACCACTTTAATTTACAGCCCGTAGATTCACACTTACCCTGTAACTGCACAAAACAAGAGGGGAACAAGCACCACTTTAATTTACAGCTCGCAGATTCACACTTACCCTGTAACTACATGAAACAAGAGAGGAACAAACACCACTTTAATTTACAGCCCGCAGATTCACACTTACCCTGTAACTACATAAAACAAGAGAGGAACAAACACCACTTAAGTTTACAGCCCGTAGATTCACACTTACCCTGTAACTACATGAAACAAGAGAGGAACAAACACCACTTTAATTTACAGCCCGTAGATTCACACTTACCCTGTAACTACATGAAACAAGAGAGGAACAAACACCACTTTAATTTACAGCCCGCAGATTCACACTTACCCTGTAACTACATAAAACAAGAGAGGAACAAACACCACTTTAATTTACAGCCCGTAGATTCACACTTACCCTGTAACTACATGAAACAAGAGAGGAACAAACACCACTTTAATTTACAGCCCGTAGATTCACTCTTACCCTGTAACTACATGAAACAAGAGAGGAACAAACACCACTTTAATTTACAGCCCGTAGATTCACACTTACCCTGTAACTGCACAAAACAAGAGGGGAACAAGCACCACTTTAATTTACAGCCCGCAGATTCACACTTACCCTGTAACTACATGAAACAAGAGAGGAACAAACACCACTTTAATTTACAGCCCGTAGATTCACACTTACCCTGTAACTACATGAAACAAGAGAGGAACAAACACCACTTTAATTTACAGCCCGTAGATTCACACTTACCCTGCAACTGCACAAAACAAGAGGGGAACAAGCACCACTTTAATTTACAGCCCGCAGATTCACACTTACCCTGTAACTGCACAAAACAAGAGGGGAACAAGCACCACTTTAATTTACAGCCTGCAGATTCACACTTACCCTGTAACTACATGAAACAAGAGGGGAACAAGCACCACTTTAATTTACAGCCCGCAGATTAACACTTACCCTGTAACTACACAAAACAAGAGGGGAACAAACACCACTTTCATTTACAGCCCGCAAATTCACACTTACCTTGTAACTACACGAAACCAGAGGGGAACAAACACCACTTTAGTTTACAGCCCGCAGATTCATACTTACCCTGTAACTACATGGATAATTACCCCTTAATTAAAAAATACTTACAGTATAAATTATTTGTTAATTTTCCTGATAGTTACCCCTTTATTCCCCAAATATTACATATTGTTCCCATATACCTACATGTACGTACTTTATAGTTACACTATAATTACCGATAGCTACGCTGTAAATTTGCTTTACTTACGTAGTAGTTTCCGGGCTGTAATCTAAAGCGTTACCGTAAAGGATAACATGAAACACATACAATAACACTATAGTGTCTGTGGTTCAGCCGCCAGCGGGAGATGTGATGGTCACGGATCCGTCAGAGATGCAGCTCGAAGAAAACCTGAACTGTACACTGTAAATCTTGTTTTTTAAACATTTGCTAACTACCAAATCAGTCGTGACCGTTAACGTTATATCACATAACGTTTAGTGTGGACGGATATTAACGAGTGTGATCTTATGCCTGATGGTCAAAGCTTATTAGTTTCTGTTATTGGTAAGTATCAATACTCCTAGATGACCAATACCAGCTTTGCTATTGCCTGATACATGATAATAATCTGTACAGTATTGTAATCTGAGCACAGTGTTCATATCGTTGGTTAGCATGTATATATCTATAAGCCTGTTCTCCACTGTTTCTCCTCACACAACTCAATTTGTCTCCTCTAATCGTTGTTTTGTCCTCTAATCCTGGCCTGTCCCTAATTGTGTGTCATTATTGTATGGCTGTGGTCTGCCATATGAGTATCAATAAACATTTATAATTTCCTCAGCATCTGAACTGTCATTGTGATCCATTGTTTTCCTATCGTTGAAATTGACCGAACGTCACTTCCGGTTTTGGCATTTTTAGATGCGGAAGTAAAACTTTCTCACCAAAACGACTCCAGAAACCTTAGTAGCGTATTTATAAGTATATTTTAAAGAAAATCTAGTTCCTACATTACTTTTCTATACATTGACTCACTGGGGTCTCTAACCTGCAATATGCCCTTTAAACGCACGTCTGCTGTGTCAGCGCACTCCATGCAGCGTGCAGCCTCAGGTGTTAATATAAACAACATGAGGCGTCAGTGATAGTCGTGCTATATAATGCCAGCAGACCCTTCTCAGAGCTCTCATACTGTGTAATGATAGCGCACCCTTCTCAGTCGCTCCAGCAACGGACCACAGAACAAGAAGGTGGCCTGGTCTGATGAATCATGTTTTCTTTTACATCACGTGGATGGCCGGGTGCGTGGCTTACCTGGGGAACACATGGCACCAGGATGCACTATGGGAAGAAGGAGAGCCGACGGAGGCAGTGTGATGCTTTGGGCAATGTTCTACTGGGAAACCTTGGGTCCTGCCATCCATGTGGATGTTACTTTGACACGTACCACCTACCTAAGTATTGTTGCAGACCATGTACACTCTTTCATGGAAACAGTATTCCCTGGTGGCTGTGGCTCTTTCAGCAGGATAATGCGCCCTGACACAAAGCAAAAATGGTTCAGGAATGAGGAGCACAACAACGAGTTTGATGTGTTGACTTGGCCTCCAAATTGGGGTAGCATTCTGAAGCGAATCGATGCGTTAATTTTGAAACTTTATAAAGTTAAATATCTAGCTTCTGGCAGACCATCTTCCGTATTCAACTTGCAAAGAAACTGTAACAACTCTCACAGTTCAAAACGCTTACGCGATGTGCAACGTCAAACGTCACACCAGTTACTAACTGCAGCGACTGGTTTTTAACTGCTGTAGAACTGAGCGTTGATTTTTTTGAGCAGTGGGGTTACCTGAATCTAAATAAATACAGTGGTAACGTCTCAGTAGTGAGAGATGTGTTGCTGTGAGAGAGCTGGTAGCAGCGATGGTGAGATCTGTTGTAGTAGGTGGAGGGGATCGGGTCTACAGGACAGGTTTTAGGACATTTTGGAGACATCGTTCTTAATGAGGGGAGAGAAGAATTGCTGGTGTTTAGGTGTTAGTTGGTGAGTTGTGTAAGGAACTGTTTGCTGATGGTTGGCACATTATCGGTGAACTAGCTGGCAAAAGTCATTAGCAGTCAGAGAAGTGGGTGAAGTTGGAGGACAGAGTAGAGAGGAGAATGATGTGAATAACTTCTGGGTGTCTGAGAAGTTGCTGATTTTGTTCCGATAGTAAGAGACCTTGGCAACAGAAACACTAGAGGGGAAAGAGGAAAGGAGAGATTGATGCTTGCTCGGGTATGTTTGGTCTTTTGTATTGAGCAATTTCCTCTCAGCAGCTCTGTGTTTGGCTCTATTGTTATGAAGAGCATCTGTGAACGAGGGGCTGAAAGGTGTTGCACATACAGGACAAGAGGTGAGAGGACAGATATTATCAAGGCAGGATGTTTAGGTGGAGCAGAGAGTGTCAGTAGCTTCATTGACTTCAAAAGAAGTGGTTAATGGCAGGGAGGGATGCGACACCACATAGGAGAAGCGTGTAGAGGAGACAGAGCAAAGGATACAGTGAAAGGAGGCCAGAGGAGGATTCGTTGGTGAGCTTGAAGAGAAAGTGACAGAGAACTGGAGAAAGAAGTGCTAAGAAAAATGTAATGGAGTAACAAGGTGGTTGTCAGTGATAGTTACGTGTGAGGATGAGGTCTAGTTGTTTGCCTGCTTTGCGTGTCGCAGGGGTTTGATTTCTTGTGATCGAAATGAGGCCAGAAGAGCAAGAAAATCAGCCGTTTGAGGTTTGTCAAGGTGAATGTTGAAGTCACCAAGGATTACCAGCTGTGTTTCATCCTCTAGGACAGCAGCATGTTTCGCTCTTACAAGAAGTTGCTCAGTTGACATTTGGCAGGATTAGTAACATTAATGGCATGATATTCAAAGGAAGTGTAAGTGCAGAAAGAAGAGAGAGGAGTGAATTTCCAGCTGTTGGAAATGAGTAAACCTGTCCCTCCACCCGCACAGTTAGACAAAGGTTGTGGGAGAAAAGTTAGTAGAGAGAGCTGAAGGAGTCACTGTGTTTCTACTGAGATCCATGTTTCAGTCAAAGCCAAAATGTTTTGATTGGCTGGCAAAGGCAGGAATGAAGTCAAATTGTAAACTCTTATATCACATCACAATTTACAGAAATTCAAACATATAGTAAGTCTTTCAAAGATAAACATAAGACTTTATTAAATAAAGCTCTTCGAAACAGCATTTAAAAAAAAAGCTCTGTTCATGTATTTATAATCTGAATATATATTATTATAACAGTATATTTATAGCAGGGTTGACCGATATTAAGTGATAAACACACATGAAAAACATTTTGTTAGAAAATAGACTTTTATTGATTTTTTCCTCTTACCAAGTCTGCATTTATTTGATGAAAAATACAGTAAAATAGTGTGAAACATTACAATTTAAAATAACTTTTTTCTACTTGAATAAACTAATATAAAATGGAAATTGCAATATTACAACTACATTTAAAGTATATTAAAAATAAAGAACTAAAACAAATAAAAACAATACACTTCCTACTATATATACATACATACATACATACAGACAGACATACATAAACACACATTATTAAAGGGTCACATGTTTTGTAAAATTTTATGGTTGATCCTCTAAGAAAATATATTTTTTTTTTTTAGTTTTTAGAAACATCATTAGATCAAGCCATAATGACACTTTAGGTGGATTGGGTGATTTCCACTCTAGGAGAATTCTCCTTCTAGCTATTAATGTTGCAAAAGCCAAGGCATACTCTTTATCTTTAGCTATTTGAACATCATCACCTCTGACACCAAACAGAGCCAATACTGGGTTATGGTGAATTCTTAATTTAAAAGCTGAGTTTAAAATCTCAAAAATGGTCTCAGTTTAGAGCATGACCAAAAGATATGGGTAAGATCTGCCTTTGATGCATTGCAACAGTCACGTTTAATTATATTTGGGTACAGTTTAGCCTACTTGGTTTTACTATAATGAATACGGTAGAGAACCTTCATCTAAATCAGAACGAGTCTTGCATAAGATGAAGTCCTATTTTCTTGGTCAACATCCCAGGTGAATTCGGATATGTTGATTCCTAACTCTCCTATCCTTTGATCTTTTCTGTCGATATATTTTGGATCAACATGATCAGGTATATTTATTTAAATGAATCGTTGTAATCAGCAATTATGTTTTAATTATCAGCAATGTAATCATTGTAATCAGCAATCATCAATAAAAAAGTTTTGTCTCTTGTTGTCTGGCCCATCTGGTTTTTGTGAAAACACACAACCAGTGGGCAAAAAGGTCTTTCTGTGGTTTTGGGCCCAAAGATCGGTGTGCTCATTCCAATTCGGGAGGCTCTTCAAAAACTTCCAGACCCATAAATTCCATTAACATCTTGGACACGAACTTTGATTGTAGACTGGCCTTTCTCGCTGTTCTCCGGAACATTTAAGATCCCGATATTTGCTCTCCGCAACTGGTTTTCCAAGTCATTAACTCAATCCAAAAGTGCTCTTTCAGAGTTTTGATAGTTATTTTGGCCGCAGCCAGCGCAGCATATTTATCGCCTGCGAGTGTCTCTATGGCACTGTGGGATTGGAAACTTGCCAAAGTCTCCAGTAAAGTGGCACTTGGATCAGAGCTGAGATGTCCTCTTTTATCGAAGCTCATTGCTTTGTTAGCTCTGTTACTAGCTGGCTCATGGAGACAACGTCACTGTCAACTGAAAGGGCTTCTTCTGACTTCCCCGCGCTAGCCATCGTGGCTAACTTGCTAGCTATACTGGTTCTCATTGTTGGCGGGGCATTTGCAACTGATTTGTACTCACTCATCTTTCTGTATCAGTGCAACTGTCGTAAGCACCACTTTAGACTTATAAAAATTATTTAGATTGATTAAATGGCACTAATAAAGTGTATTTTATCAGATACTGTCGGGAGCTCTGCCGACACGTGTCTGCACCTCACATTGCCAAACCGGAAGTCTTTTATTAATTATTTGTTGAAAATTACAATAATTGATTAACTGTATAGTAAGATGAACTCCACAGTCTTAACCTCTTAACTTGCACCCCTATTTTTGAGAATTTTCTGAAAATGACTGCAGCTCTTAAACCCTATGGTCTATATTCATAAATCTGGTCTTATTTTAAACTGGACACTTAAAATGTTGTTACCCAAGAGTCATAATAACTCAAAGTAGTATAGGAACAGTAATACAAGGTAAAATATACATGTAAGTGACTTGCATTTTTTAAAAATGAAATTCACTTAGGGACAAATGGATGAGACTTTAATGTTAAAGGCCAGAAAATAACCTAAATATAAAACTGAATGTCTGATCATGTTTTGATTCAAATTTGAGGATGATACTCTCAAAAATGTAGCTGCTTCTTTTATGTCAAGAAAAGTCTAGGCGTCCTTTCAAAAAGGCCATTTATTTCAGAACATTTGTAATTGTAAAGAGTAGTTTTTCATTCAAATAAATCTGCAACAAACTGCAAATTATAATGAATATACAGTTACTGAAAAACTAAAGCAACTATTTACAGAATTTACAAAGTGTAAAAAACTAATTTAGTTAAAAAGAACTGTCTGTCATACAGTCAGCGAGCTGCGCTAATGTGCGTGCGTAAACTGACAGACGCACGCCAGTGTGAATGGAAACGTCAGCACTAGTAGTATTCACCAATGCTGTTTACATAAAATTGTGCAAGATGACGCTTTTTGATTGGTTACTACGTCCATCCATCAAAACTTTGCTGGCAAGGCATTGGCTAGGCATTGATTGGCTTTATTTAACGAAAACCATGGGTGCTATGATTGACACCTCACCAAGCCTGTAATGCGCTTCCTGGATATATTGAGTCACCCAAACGCCTGTAATTGAAGGAGAGAGACGAGGGAGGGCTCATATTAAGCGGAAGAGTCTAAGCTGATTAGAATACTGAATAGATTAGAATACTCAGAATACTGATTAGAATCTATATTTCATTGAAAATGGACATGACTGATTACTCTAACTCAAAACATTCATGCAAACAGGAGGATTTTTAGTTTTTTTCCCAATTTTTTGGGATTAAAAAGTGGGATGCATTTTGAAGAGTGGACACTTACATTGAAATTTATGCTGGTGTTTCTTGGATTCGACTGATCTGATCTGCACGATAGGAGATGAAAGATGACTACTGCATTTATTTTGTTCATGTTTACATGGCCGGTCTTTCAGCATTTCATTTAACCCTTTCCTCTCTGGTGTATTTATTGCAAAAACAACATGAATCTTGAGTGTTTTAGCTTTCAAATGATGCATAGTTTGTGATAGTTGATTGAATATTTTTTATAAAACAAAAATAAATAAAAGTACAAACATGCCCGCCCCCGTCCAACCCTGCCCACACACCAGTGCGGGCTAACAGGTTAAACATTTGTAATGAAGTGTGTTTAGAAGATGAGCTCTGACCTGACTCTCAGTTACCACAGTAACAAACCAAGCGGTTGCTAAGAACTGTTTCCTGTGAGCAAGACACTAAATCTTCCTCCAGGTGGTGCTCAGAGACTCAGAAAGGCAAGACGCATTCAAATGTCTTGATTAAAACACAATATAAGTCTGTAGTGTGTCTCATTTAGACTGAACTGTGTGTTTCTATATACACACTGAAATTAAGATCAGAAGAGAGAGTTTACAGCTGTGCGAGTTAAAGAGAGAGATAATGTGAGTGTGTTTCTTTCACTTAATTTTGTGTCTCAGTTGTTTTTAAAAGGAAGCCGTTTAATCTCGCACAGAGACACTGAGGAGCCATAATCAAAACCAAATCCAGCATAGAGGGGTTCAGTGAATGTGCTGTTGAATGTGTGTAAGTGTGTGAGTGTGTGTGTGTCAGAGACACTGTAGAAGGACAGAGTGCCGGCCGACCAGTTCAGAAACACTCCTACTCTGTTAGAGCGACGAGAAGGGACAGATATGACTGTGATCTTATTGTGCCTGATGTTGAAACTGTCATTAAAACAGTTCAGACTCCAGGACTTTTCACTGTATCCAAACCTACAGTCATTGCTCCATACTTTCCTGTTGATTCCTTTATATGTCACTGATATACAAACATTCCCACTCCATTCAGTCTCCCAGTAACAGCAGTCAGTCAGACTCTCTCTACACAGAACCTGAAGACACTCATCAAATCTGTCTGGATGATCAGGATATGGCAGCTTCTCTTTCACATGTGTCACCTTTCTGTTCCTCTCAGACAGAGTTAGATTTGTATTTGCTGTGTTTAAATCCAGTGTGAGATCACATGCATCTGAACACAAGAAGAGAGATTCTAACATTTATAACAAAACAAAACAATGATTAGGCGTGTGTGAGAGAGAGAGAGAGAGAGAGAGAGAGACAGACCTACATTTCTGTGGCCCTGTTGTAATCCTGATCTTTCCTGCATGATCCACACTATAAAAACAAAAATGTAATACTGAATTTACATATTTAAGAAAATAAAAACATTCAAATCACATAATTACTTTTTTTAGTTGGAAAATTAGTGACTTTCGATGGTTGTTCAGAAACACTTGTTCATGCACATATTTTCTGTTGATCTATTATTTCAGTGGTTGAAGATCATCTGGGAGTTCGATCATCTTCAGTCACAAAGTTCAAGACACATTCTTATTGTCCTGTGCAGTTTGTATGTGTATATACACTCACCTAAAGGATTATTAGGAACACCTGTTCAATTTCTCATTAATGCAATTATCTAATCAACCAATCACATGGCAGTTGCTTCAATGCATTTAGGGGTGTGGTCCTGGTCAAGACAATCTCCTGAACTCCAAACTGAATGTCAGAATGGGAAAGAAAGGTGATTTAAGCAATTTTGAGCGTGGCATGGTTGTTGGTGCCAGACGGGCTGGTCTGAGTATTTCACAATCTGCTCAGTTACTGGGATTTTCACGCACAACCATTTCTAGAGTTTACAAAGAATGATGTGAAAAGGGAAAAACATCCAGTATGCGGCAGTCCTGTGGGCGAAAATGCCTTGTTGATGCTAGAGGTCAGAGGAGAATGGGCCGACTGATTCAAGCTGATAGAAGAGCAACTTTGACTGAAATAACCACTCGTCACAACCGAGGTATGCAGCAAAGCATTTGTGAAGCCACAACACGCACAACCTTGAGGCGGATGGGCTACAACAGCAGAAGACCCCACCGGGTACCACTCATCTCCACTACAAATAGGAAAAAGAGGCTACAATTTGCACGAGCTCACCAAAATTGGACAGTTGAAGACTGGAAAAATGTTGCCTGGTCTGATGAGTCTCGATTTCTGTTGAGACATTCAGATGGTAGAGTCAGAATTTGGCGTAAACAGAATGAGAACATGGATCCATCATGCCTTGTTACCACTGTGCAGGCTGGTGGTGGTGGTGTAATGGTGTGGGGGGTGTTTTCTTGGCACACTTTAGGCCCCTTAGTGCCAATTGGGCATCGTTTAAATGCCACGGCCTACCTGAGCATTGTTTCTGACCATGTCCATCCCTTTATGACCACCATGTACCCATCCTCTGATGGCTACTTCCAGCAGGATAATGCACCATGTCACAAAGCTCGAATCGTTTCAAACTGGTTTCGTGAACATGACAATGAGTTCACTGTACTAAAATGGCCCCCACAGTCACCAGATCTCAACCCAATAGAGCATCTTTGGGATGTGGTGGAACGGGAGCTTCGTGCCCTGGATGTGCATCCCACAAATCTCCATCAACTGCAAGATGCTATCCTATCAATATGGGCCAACATTTCTAAAGAATGCTGTCAGCACCTTGTTGAATCAATGCCACGTAGAATTAAGGCAGTTCTGAAGGCGAAAGGGGGTCAAACACAGTATTAGTATGGTGTTCCTAATAATCCTTTAGGTGAGTGTATGTGCTGTATGCAGAGATCCACTGTATGTACATATGAGTTTATAATACACACATGTAAACATACATGACAAGATGATTGTTAGTTTTGAACATACTTGAGTTTGTCCAGTCTGTAGTTTGGATCTGAGAGCAGCTTGACTAATGATTGTCCTGGGTGATTGTAGCTCAGATCCAGCTCTCTCAGGTGTGAGGGGTTTGAACTCAGAGCTGAAGCCAGATAACAACAGCCTTCCTCTGTCACCATACAGCCAGATAATCTACAAACAAAGAGACAAACATTCAAAATCAAATCATCTGGGACTTGAGATCATTAGATAACTTCTTTAAACAAAATGATTAATTGATTCAATGTGTCATTTTTATTAACAGATCACTGATTACAGGTTCAGTTCAGCTGGAATAACTTTGGGTTCAGTGTTTTACTCAATGTTACAGTGTTGATAGAGCAGAATCTCAGTATCTCAGTAACAGTTTCATCTCCACTCTTCACAAATATTGAAACTTTTAAAAACAGACTGGAGCAAATACAAACCCAAAGTCTTCAGATATATTACAAACACCCATAAGATCAGGACTAGAGCAGAGAGCATCTGTAATTTCATATCCAAGTGAACCTGTTTTTCTTACCTCAGTATGTTGAGTTGACATTTTAGACTCTTCAGTCCATCAGAGAGGAGCTTCACTCCTGAATCCTGCAGGTCATTGTTACTCAGGTCCAGCTCTCTCAGTGAGGAATTTGATGATTGCAGAGATGAAGACAAACTTTCACAGCACTGACCAGTGAAATTACAGTGTGTCAATCTAAATAGAACATAGTAAAAATACCTTCATGTATCTTCCCCGAAAATGCAATTTCTAACTAATTTCCACTTTGTCTCAAATTAGCCACTGCAACATAACACTGTATGAAAATAATGTCACTAATAAACACTTAAATGTCAATTTATTGTCTGGACCAAATTATATTTACAGTAAACCCCAAACCTCAGTATGTTGAGTTGACAGTGTGAACTCTTCAGTCCACCAGAGAGCAGCTTCACTCCTGAATCCTGCAGGTCATTGTTACTCAGGTCCAGCTCTCTCAGTGAGGAGTTTGATGATTGTAGACATGAAGACAAACTTTCACAGAGCTGACCAGTGAGATTACAGTCAGCAAATCTATAACACAGGATGAAATATGGTTTAATAAAGAGATTTTTGTGTTTAATAAAGAGTTTTTTGTGTTCTGCACATGGTATTGATAACATATTGATCAATATAAATATTTGATTTATATTGAATTAGTCTGAATATTGAATATCGACTGACAATAATCTTAAACATTTAAATTAGTCTTGACACCATGAAGTTATCATATAACTGATTCAAGGTCAGTTCTGATCAGTTTAGTATTTGAGACAGGCAAAGCTGTTTGCTGAAATTACATGATTGATACACTTTGATTTATATTCTACATCAGCTGGTTCTACACAACAGTGCAGTAAATTGTATAAATTAAATAAGAGATCAACACATAATTATTCTCATCATTCGTCTTCACAGTTTAACACTCTCTCTTTTTCTGAACTGGCACTATTCATGTTTTGTAGGTTCCTGGTTTCGATTTTATTTACCTAATTCTAGTTGTTATTATTTGATTCCTGCCCGAGTAATTTGGATAACAAATTTGTTAGGACAGATACTATTGCCTAAACACCAAAAGAAGACAATATAAAAACAATTACTTAGGATGGTGCGATTAATCATAATTGATTTTTGGCTACCAGCGATTATGGGATAAAGATAATAGAGGTAAAAAAAATTGTGCCGCTGACGCATTCAGTCCAGTGCACCTTCCGTTCCTTCACATCGGTGTGCTTTCATTCCTCCCTAAAAGCCCAAACTTAACATCTAAATCAGCCAAATAAGCGAGTGTTGTAAAATACAGTCTACTGTTGCTAAACTTCAGGACATGTTTGATTTTAAACAGTGTTATTAAAAGAGCATTAGGCCGCAAAAGAGACACTGTTCCCTGGGCGGCTTTTTGTGCGCTCCGAGTCTGAGCCGAACATGGATTCGAAAACGGGCTTCGCAAATGCGCCTAAAAGCATACACAATGCTTTTGGGATGCTTAAGTACATAGTTAAGAAAGAAAATGTTTGTGTATCAGTATATTGGATCCGTGCATTAGATGTTAAAGAAACAGCAGTCTAGTATAGCCTACCTGCAGCAGTCTGTTCATTAATGATAACCAAATGAAAAAGGAAAATCACTGACTGATCTTGACTCATTAACTTAAGTGGCTTTAATAAGGATTAAGCTACATTTATTGTGTACAGTAAGACTATGCAGTGTTATATGCAATGTTATTTTACATTTTATTATAAAAATTTTGTTGTAGACTATTACTTATCTAAATACCACTGTTAGTGCACCTTGTTGTATTTATTTGCCTGTTTTGTTTGTAATTAGTTTTTTGTTCTTATTCTACTTGTCTTATGTAATTATTTTAAGGACCTTTTTCTTACATTAGTTAACCTAGAATTAGTTTTTGCTGAAGTATTGATAATTGTGAAATTTCACTGATATTTAAAATTGAAATTCCAAACGTTACTCATATCGTGAAATGTCCAAACATTGTTCTATTTCTGACTGTGGGGTCGCACACATGTCTCAGAATAACATTAGAAAAGAGTGTCTAAAATTATATACAATAGAAATACTTGATCTCTATCAGATTTCAATCTGATGAACTTTACAGTCTGTGTCACTCAGAAACAAGGGAGAGTAGGATCCAAACGCAGTATTTTAATAATACACCGATCAGGCATTACATTATGACCAGGTGAAGTGAATAACACTGATTATCTCTTCATCACGGCACCTGTTAGTGGGTGGGATATATTAGGCAGCAATTGAACATTTTGTCCAAGGGCCAAATTGTGATGGCTAGACGACTGGGTCAGAGCATATCCAAAACTGCAGCTCTTGTGGGGTGTTCCCGGTCTGCAGTGGTCAGTATCTATCAAGGTCCAAGGAAGGAACAGTGGTGAACCAGCGACAGGGTCATGGGCAGCCAAGGCTCATCGATGCACGTGGGGAGTGAAGGCTGGCTTGTGTGGTCCGATCAAACAGATCAAACCCATGTCCACTGCAGAAAGTGGCAACACTGGGCACGTGAGCATCAGAACTGTACCACGGAGCAATGGAAGAAGGTGGCCTGGTCTGATGAATCACATTTTTTTTTACATCACGTGGATGGCTGGGTGCGTGTGCGTGGCTTACCTTGGGAACACATGGCACCAGGATGCACTATGGGAAGAAGGCAAGCCGGCAGAGGCAGTGTGATGCTTTGGGCAATGTTCTGCTGGGAAACCTTGGGTCTTGCCATCCATGTGGATGTTACTTTGACACGTACCACCTACCTAAGCATTGTTGCAGACCATGTACACCCTTTCATGGAAACGGTATTCCCTGGTGGCTGTGGCCTCTTTCAGCAGGATAATGCGCCCTGCCACAAAGCACAAAATTTTTTTTTTGAGGAGCACAACAACATAATCTCAATCGAATTGAGCATCTGTGGGATGTGCTGAACAAAGTCCGATCCATGGAGGCCCTACCTTGCAACTTACAGGATTTAAAGGATCTGCTGCTAACATCTTGGTGCCAGATACCACAACACACCTTCAGGGGTCTAGTGGAGTCCATGCTTTGACGGGTCAGGGCTGTTTTGGCAGCAAACAGAGGACCAACACAATAGTAGGAAGGTGGTCATAATGTTGTACCTGATCGGTGTATAACACCCCCCAAAAATACCTTTGAAACAAAAAACAGAACATAGCTAACCAACAATTACCACCATGGATGGACAATGCCTAACAATAAACACTGGAAACACAAGGGCTTAAACTACAAAGAACTTGTAGGGACAAGACTACAAAGAACTACAAGAACTACAAACTGACACATGACAAAAGACCAAGTTGATCGATTTCCTAGTACTCTCCTGTCCTCTTTCTGTTGTCAAGTTTCAGTTTCAGTTTATCCATTTATAAAGCACTATTATTAACAATGGAGCTTTGACCAAAGTGCTGTACAGTAGTAAAATTATTGTGCTTTAGATTACAGCCCAGAAAGTACTGCATAAGTAAAGCGAATTTACTGCGTAACTTTCGGTAATTATAGTGTAACTATAAAGGGAACAATATGTAATATTTGGGGAATAAAGGGGTAACACAAATCATTTATACTCTACCAGAATCACTTAATAATAAAATATAATTTTGTACTTTTAATAGCGCAGACTCTGTACTATGGTAAGCTTTAACACCTGACTGAAAAATCTCAAACACTGCATTCTGGTCCGAAAAACTCTGCAGTTGACTAAGGACAATTTTCCTTAGATAGATAATGGAAGTTTTGAAATTGGTCCAAAATGAGACAGAACAGAGCAATCCAATTTTGGTTTTAATGACAAGGGCACCATACCAGAAACAAGACTACTATTAATAATAGACAAAATATTGGGGCCAATAATATCAAATACCTTTTTAAATAGCCATGATGGAATACTATCCAAAGGGACAACTGGTAGGTTTCATCCGACCTACCAACTCAGTCAATGTCACAAGACATACAGGCTCAAAATGGGTAAACGTGGCACTAGCAGAGCAGACAGTAGAAACCAAAGGATCCATCTTGCAATTTATAATCTCAGATCTAATTGCCATGATCTTCTCTAAAAAAAAGTCCAAAAAGCTTTCACACATATTAAAGGACTTTCTCACTTGGATTAATCACAGAATTTATAGTGCTAAATAAAACTCCAGGCTTATGATAGTTACTTGCAATTAAATCTGAAAGATATTTCTTCTTTGTCTCTTTAACGGAGCTCTGATAAGTGGAAAGTGACTCTTTAAAAATGTCATAAGACACATGGAGTTTATCCCTCTTCCACTTGCGTTTTGCTTTTCTACAAGCCTGTCTGAGAGCCTGAGTGATTTAGGCCCAGCTCTTAAAGGAGTTCAGAAGGGAAGAGCAATCAAGGAGGAATTAAACACATTCAGCAACATCTCTACATCCAGGTGAGAAGGGGAATTCTCCAAAGTTGTAGTAAAAGAGCACTGATAAACAAATTAAAGTACACTGTAGAGTCTAATTTCCGAACACTGCGAGTAGAAACACTAGACTTGCTTATCTCATGATTGAAAGAATCTCAAATGTGACTGATTTATGATTTGAAAAAGCCATATAGTGTTTCATATAGTGTTGAAAATTGACAGACCATGTGATAATACAAGATCTAAAGTATGACCACCATCGTGAGCCAATAAGATTTAAATAAGATTTAAAATAAAATATTTCGCTAAAGTATCAGATGGGCAACAGACATGGATATTAAAATCACCCAGTATTACAAATCTATCATATCTGGGTAATAGACTACTCACAAAGTCAGCGAACTGCTGAATAAAGTCCCTATTAGATTTAGGAGGTCTCTTACTACCAGAACAAAAACCAGCAACACCTCAGACACTGGAAACTATACAATATTCTCCTCTCTATTCTGTCCCCCTCCACCTCCTCCCACTTCTTCACTGGCTCCTGATGACCTTTCCACCTATTTCACTGATAAAAAGTGGCTTTAATCTTACCTCACAGGGAAATCACTCAAGGTTTCATGGTTCAGTGCTCAGTTCAGCTTTCACCACAAGGTTCAGTGCTCGCTGCTCTTCTTTTTTCCATTTGCACAACCTTACTTGGCTCGATCATAAAGGCTAATGACTTCTCCTACCACTGCTATGCAGATGATACACAGCTCTATCTATCGTTTCATCCTGCTGATCCCACTGTCTCAGCTCGAATCTCTGCCTGTTTTTTAGACAGCTTCCTCGGCTTCATCTCCAGTTCAACCTTGCAAAAATGGAGCTCTTTGTATTTTCTGCAAACCCGTCAGTTGACCACAACATCACTGTTTAACCGAGGTCTACAACACTAACACCAACCAGGATAGCAAAGAACCTGGGGATAGTGTTTGATGACCAGCTGAGCTTCACCACCCACATTTCAACAACAGCCCGGTTGTGTAGCTTCTCACTTTACAACCCTCCAAAATCCTCTGGTGGAATGAGCTTCCAAACTCCACCTGAACTGATGAGACCATCACAACTTTCAAGAATCACTCCACAACCTTAAACCAATACAATTAAACAATTAAACTTTTTACTTCTCTGCATTTCACTTCTGCTCTAGCTTATTCCTTATCTAGCTTTCTAATAAACCTAGCATAGTCTACTATGAAGACTGTTGACAAATGCTTATGCTCCTCTAATGTAAGTCACTTTGGATAAATGTTAAATGCATTGGTGTACATTGTTTTTGGTATTAAAAAAACTTTGACAATTGGAAATGTTAAGATGTACAATGTTGTTTGAATGTATGCATTTACAATAATAATTTTAATATAATTACTCTTTCTGTGAAGAATGTAAAAGAAGCACTGGACCTGTGGGGAAAATCAAATGCTAATAAACAACTAAATGCTCTTGATTCTCCTCCTAAGTCTGGCTGGTAACACATGTTGTTTGGGAAGGACTAAACACTTCTGACATTAAAACAGTTTTGTTCTCTTCAAACAGATTCTGATTTTCCTTTAAATGATTGTCATGACAAAGAAAACAGTGTCATGATTTGATGGAGAAATTACAATGTTACTGTCTCAACAAAACAGACACATCGAGTTACATCTCCAATCACATAAATTAATACTCACAGAGCTTTTCTGCAGTTCAGCACAGCTGGTATCAGTCTCCTTCTACCCTCATCTGATGTGTTGTATTTCTTCAGATCAAACTCATCCAGCACCTCCTCTGATATCTGAAGCATGTAGGCGATTGTTGAGCAGTGACCAGGAGAGAGTCGATTTACTGAGTGATTCTCTGATTTCACAAACTTCTGAATCTCTCTGTACAGAGTCTGATCCTTCATTTCCAGCAGACAGAGAAACAGATTGATGCATCTGTCAGCTGAATGATGTTCCTCACCTTTGATTTTGACTTTAATGTACTGTGTGATTCTCATGATGATCTCTGAGCTGTTCACTGTGTGTGTCAGTAGATCCTGTAAGAGTCTCTGATTGGACTCCAGTGAGATGCCCAGCAGGAACCGTAGGAAAAGATCCAGGTGTCCATTTGCACTCTGTAGGGACTTATCAACTGCTGCTTTAAGTAACTCATACAGAGAGATATCCTGACTGTACAACTGATGTTGATGATCTTGAAACAACTTCTGTAATTTCATTTTCTTGACTATGTGGGAATAAAACTCATAGAAAGCAGCTAGAAACTCCTGAAAGCTCAGATGAATGAAGCAGTAGACTTTCCTCTGATGAATCACAGATTCCTCCTTAAAGATCTCAGTGCAAATCCCAGAATACACTGAGGCGTCAGTGACGTCTATGTCGCTCTCAATCAGGTCCTCCTCATAGAACATCACATTGCCCTTCATCAGCTGTTTGAAAGCCAGTTTAGCAAGTTTCACAATCATGTCTCTGTTGGACTTCAGGAGTTTCCCTGGATTTCTCACATCATATTTCTGATACCTCATGTTGATCTGAGTCAGCAGGAAGTGGATGTACATTTCAGTCAGAGTTTGAGGAATTCCCGCACTGTCATCTTGTTTCAGGAGGTTTTGAAGCACAGTAGCTGAGATCCAGCAGAAGACGGGTATGTGACACATGATGTGGAGGCTTCTTGATCTTCTAATGTGTGAGATGATTCTGCTGGCTTGATGTTTGTCACTGATTCTCTTCCTGAAATATTCCTCTTTCTGAGGCTCATTGAATCCCTGAATTTCTGTCACACGGTTGATGTATTTTGAGGGGATCTGATTGGCTGCTGCTGGTCTGGAGGTGATCCAGATGAGAGCAGAGGGAAGCAGCTCTCCTCTGATGAGGTTTGACATCAACACATCCACTGATGAAGACTCATTCACATTACAAACTTTCTCATCGTCTGAAAACATCCGTGTAATTCTGCTTTCATCCAGACCATCAAAGATGAACACAACTTTACACTCCTCATAAATCTTTGAGTCCAGATCTTGAAGTTCAGGATGAAAGTCCAGCAGAAGTCTGTGAAGACTGTACTGGTGAGCTTTAATCAAGTTCAGCTCTCGAAATGGAAGCACAAACATGAAATCTACATCCTGATTGGCTTTTCCCTCTGTCCAGTCCAGAATGAACTTCTGCACAGAGACGGTTTTTCCGATTCCAGCGATGCCTTTAGTAAGAACAGTCTTGATTTTGTCTTTCTCCTCACATCCTGGTTGATTTAAGGGTTTAAAGATGTCATTGCAGTAGATTGGAGTGTCTTGTGTTCTGGCTGTTTTCTCCATCTGTAAAACCTCATGTTCTTCATTCACTCCTTCACTCTCTCCCTCTATGATGTAGAGCTGTGTGTAGATCCTGTTCAGGAGGGTTTGATTCTCTAGTTTGAGTCCCTCAAATAAGCGCTCATACTTATTCTTCATGCTGGTTTTGTGTTGGTCTTTGACTCTCTGCCTGATGAGGGTATGACAGCTGGAGTCAGTGCTGGTCAGATGGTGCTTCACTGATCTGATCACCTCATCTCTCTTCACTCTGCAGAAACAATGAAATGAAAATCCTTCAAATGTTCCGGCACATCAAACTCTGAGCTCTAATTTGAAATGACACCACATTTACACATAAATGCCAGTTCATAACTCATTATGGTAGAGGATGTACACATTCTCAGATTCTAAACAATTTTTAAATAAAGCTCATGATTGAAACAACTCGACGAATACAGCTACTGGTCCCTTTGTAGCCTTTATCTTTTAGATGTAACATGTCTGTAACTGTTGCTAATGATAATCTCAGATGATTTATACAATATATGCTGATAGTGGTTCATTGATTTACAAACACTACAAACGGAGTTACTCAATGTTTGATTTTATGACTGATACGGTTTTGCACATACTGTAGTTCAGGGGTTTTCAAACTGGGCCCTTCCTCCAGAAGGTTCTAAGGGGTCCCCAGAAAATTTCAGAGAATAAAAAGACAAAGCAGAAATGGTTAAAGTCTACCAAACAGTCTAACTGTTTCATTTATAAATGTTTCTCTCCTTTCCTTATACATACTTTCCAGAATTGTATATGTTTGTGTAAGCCCGCCAAATCGTTCCAATGGAGGCGTACGATTGGTGGTTGAAGGTTTCTTGCTCGTTCGGTCTTTTCAGCGGGGCAAAGGGATTTAATTCTAATTTATCTTTATCTGACTCCATTTTAATTATGACCTCGAATTTAGGTTAGAATGCCAATTGGTTATTTGGTCATTTATATTTAATAGTTTACACATTTAATTATTCAGTTTAACCCTTTGTTGAAATTATACCTGTTCATAGTTAATAATTCCAGAGTAAGTCAGAATAAATCAGTGTAACAATTTATTATTAGTCAGGTAAATGTATCATGCCAATTACATAATCAATTCAAAGATAATCCATACATAACATCAAATGATCTGAAGTATAGAATAAAATATGGATACCTGACCTTCTGAGAATTACATAACGCTGAGCATCTAAGAGACACTCAGCGTTACGGGCTGACCGATGTAAAGGTTCGAGCCCCGACCTCTTTGCAACATCTCCTTAAATACCAGACCAAGACGGAAACCTCTTTCAAATGGAAACGTGTTAACAATGGGAATTTACATTTAATCACTGTCCCATAGACCTGTATTGACAAAAGACCAAATGGCTAAAGCCACACCCAACGTAATAAGCAAAGTATCTCTAAACTCTCAAAACCTTTATTACTTTTTGGTTTACTTCTGTGGGGAGGAGACCTTTGTACCAGTCGCACTGAGACATTTCAAATAATATCAAACATGTATAATTCTGTATAGTATTTGTTCACTTTAGACCATATAGATTTTGGGTGAATTCTGGAGGGGAGATGGGGGTAGATGCAGGTGAAAGGAGAGACATGTAAATTTACAGTCATTCGTAGATGATTCACTCAGCGTGACATCGTCTCGGATGGGGATGCTAAATGCATGAGTCGATTCAGATGCTAATGTCCTTTATTTTCTCAGAGACATTCTGGCATATGCAAACTTTTTCCAATCTTACAGTCCACCTCTGTAAGGGTGGGCCACCTACAGTGGTTCAGGCTGCAGGGTTGCCGAAAGACTAAAGAAACGTTATGAGCAAGATGGTAGAAAACTGTACATTTTTCGTCTATATCCACCCACTGTACTTATACCAACGACGGAAATAAGCGCAGTTACAATAGCTAAATATGTGGGAGAGCGTTGCTATAGTGTGACTATATTGTATTGCAATAGAGGTAGCACTTCAAAGTCAATACCAAATCAAAACTAGTTAGCAATCATTTATAATTGAAAGAATTTAATGACAAAATCTGGTTATGGTTACACTTAAAGCAGTTACCAAATAGATGTATGAGATGATAAAAACTTATACCATTAATCGTACCCAGCATGAATAGAATGTTACCTGAGGGATAGAAAGAGAGAGAGAGGGAGAGAGAGAGCAAAAGAGACAGAGAAGAAGAGAGCAAAGAAGAGAAGAGCCAAAGAGAAGGCCCCCAAGAAGAGAGAGAGTCAGAGAATTAAAAAAGAGCAGAGAATAAAAGAAGAGCGAGAGCAACAGTTACAACCTTCTTTTATACTTCCTTGACCATGTAACTCAAACCCTATTGTGAGTCATTCAAACTGACCAATCAGACCAAACTTCCCCCACTGTACTTAAGGGGTGACACACCTCTGGCCCACAGGCCTTCAGAATCTCTTTGTCTTTAGGAATTCCAAATAGCCCTTCTAAAAGAAAGATGGGGGTTGAAAACAGTAAAGCAGTATGTCTTTGTTCAATTGAAAATATCAAGTATCTTTGATTATTTTCAATCCTACATTTGCTTTGTCTTTCTAGTGTGTTTTTCTCACTATAGTCCCCTTTCTCGCTTACTGGGGTTGTAAGGCAGTATTCTTAACGTAGTACGTAAGCTGCTTACATACATTTATTGTAAAAAATTGCTTATACAGATCATTTTTCATTGAAAAATGTTCTTCTTCAGGTTTATACATCCAACATTAAGTATAGCCAATTTAAGTTAGGAAACAATATGTTGTATTTATAATGTCACACTAACTATTTATCTAACAGTTTACTCACTCAGGGTCAGAGGTCACTGCTTTATCACTGAGTTTAGGGGTAGGGTTACGCAGGGGTAGGGCTTTGGAAAAACCAAAGCATTCTCCGAAGCATCCTCAGCACCCTCAGCTGAATTGCATTGGCAATGACTATATTTACAGTACTATAGCAGTTTGTACAATATTCTACATTATGTGCTGTACACAGTACAATTCCTTTCATCTAAAACACTGTGCTGTTACTGTACTGGATACAGCAATTATACTGTGTGTGTAAACATTATAAAAACCCTGTAGAGTACTGTACAGTGTCTATGACATATTTCAGTCATTGTAGTCTTTTCTTTTATAAACTGCCATTTTAAAATATTTATGGATTTACTAAACTATCAAATCAGACACACTGTCACAGGTAGTTCTGTTTTTTTTGTTACTGTATTTCTGTATTTGCAAAAGACAGACTGGATTTAACCAGCAAGTACTTAAAGAAAAACTCTCAGTAGAGAGTAAAACATCTGAAAATAATCCTACATCAAACTCTAAGATCTAACTTGATGCCAAGCTTAGGTAGAAATGTCAGTTTAACAAACTTCTTTCAGATTCAGCACGTCACTGCTGTTATGATTATCATACAGATACTGATTCTCAGACCAGGAATAATGGTTGGAATATAATGGCAGGCCGATTGAAAGAGCTCATGTTTTACCTGACAGACTAACAATCCTTTAGACATACAGTATATGATGTTCACATTATTTTTTTAATAAATTTCAGCTCTACAGCAATAAAGGATCAGCATGCTTATTTGATCAATAAACGTCATATTCTATGTCTACACATTACTTTAGGAAGAGCTTATGAACAACTAGCAAAGTCTTGCCTTAAGAACAAATGGTGCAACTGGATGAAGTACAGACGGCTACACAATGATACTCACTCGGGGTCAGAGGTCACTGCTCCATCAGTGAGTTCAGTAGGGTTATTCATGGATCTGTATCTCTTCATAGACACACAGCTGGGTTCTGGAGATGCTACTTTATGTTTCTGAACAGAAACCCCCTCCTTTTTCCGCTCATAGAGGGTCATTTTACAGACAGCACTAGTGAAACACAGAACAGAAATACACTTCATTTAGGACCACTGTCATCAAATATAGATGTGTCTCAATAAAAATGGGAATCAGTTCTGTCAGTGTTGGTAATATGGTTCTGCTCTGGGCAGGGCTCTGAACTGGCTCAAGGAACGAAAATAAAAACAGGAAACAAACAAAATTTACAGGAAACAACCAAAAGCGAAAAACAAAATCATGTTTAAATGTTCTGAACAGAAACGGTTATTTGAAATAAATATTTACCCGTTAATAATGTTATTTTATAGTTCTGTTTAAGATTTTAATTTGGCAGTCAACCAATCATGAATTCAAATAGTACTGCCTATGCAAATGTGATGTTGATGCATCCAACGAATGCCTGCGCTCAGTTTTCAGTCAACCTGTAAGTCGCAAGGCAATGTGCTGGCACTAGCTGTTGGATCGCAGGAGTTTATCCGAGGATGTGTTACAATGGCAGGTTATATCCAGTTTGGTGTATTTTCAAACCAGCTAAAATTGCAGGTTAGTGTAGAACAGCTACTATTCAGGATTTTTTTTTTTTAAGTATTAAACACCTTGTTGCCAAAGTTAGTATTGTGTCTTTTATGCATGCTCAGACACGTGTATCCTTATATCAAGTTCAGGTGAATTTACTGTCAGGACGTTACTGTCATTTCTCATACTATTTAGCTTCCTTCATTATCTGCCTTCTCTGCCAGAGTGTTATGACACGCTCCAGCCTTTCAAATGTTATTCTATTTTGCCTTGTCAAGTTTTGATCCAGTTCTGTTTTTGCCTAGTCTGGTCCAGCCCTGCAGCTCAGTTTTCCCATCCCCTTTTTTGGATTTGCCTTTGTTATTGAGTCTGTGCCTGTGCTTTGATTATTCTTAGTGATGGGCAGGCAGAGGCTTTGTGAAACACTGAAACAGTTGAAGCAAATGTGCCGTATTGTGTCGAAGCCTCGAAACAATCCGACACCCATCTCCACGGCGACCCCTGCTGGTCAGAACAGTGTAAATGCAACAAAAACTCAAAATGCAGCCAAACATGCATAAAAACACACTATTGCAAATGTGAAAGTAAAATCTTTCAAATGCAGTTAACTAATCATCTAATAAAATTAAATATTACACGTATATATGTTCTTTTATCAATTGTAAGGGCTTGTTTTGTTTGTTCTATGGATGGCTCAGATAAACAGGCCAATACGAGACTATTAACTAATATTATCCCTTTTAATTATACTAATGTCTAATTAAAACATCTACAAACGTATAAAATTGATCAGACACTTGTTCAATGGTTCTCAGTGACTCCTCATGGTTCATGGGTTCACAGAGAGCATCGCCCCCTCGCGGTGAACCATTGACATTTCGAAGTGTTTTGAAACAGTGATGATGTAACGAAGCCTTGTTTACTGAAATCACGTGACTTTGGCAGTTTGATACACGCTCCGAACCAATTGATTCTAAACAAAAGATTCGTAAAGCCTCGAAGCTTCATGAAGCAGTGTTTTGAAATTGCCATCACTAATTATTCTCTGCCCTGCACCTTGGACTGTGTCGTTTTGCTGGTCCTGAACCTGCCTGCCTCTTGACCACTCTCCTGGCTTGCCCTCTTGCATTATTGCCTTACTGGACTGTCTACCCTCTGCTGACTTTTGCCTGTCCTTGAATTACGTCATCAGCTATTTCCCCTTGCTTGGTGGCTCGGCTGCCCGATTAAATATTGTTTCCTATTACTTTGCTTTTTGTTCAATAAATAGAGCTTGAACTGATCTGCTCTTGGATTCTCTGTTCCGTCCAGCCCTCACAGTTACAAGGTTTTTCACTAGCGAATGTAAGGGATTTGTGTTTTGTCGGTCATTAGAACAGTCGCATCTGAGGCAGTAAGTGCATCGCATTAAGTTATCATCAACTTACAGGTTACAAAGGTTACTGTAGCTATGTGGGCGCACAGTTTTTTTTACTGTTGTTTAATATATTTAGCAAAAAGCTTGTGTTATAAAGGATGAAGTGTTGCGCACAGGATGTATTGGCTATGACTAGATGGCAAATACCAGACTAAAGGCCCCTTCACACCAAGAACGATAACTATAAAGACAACTATAACGATAACTATATTAGCATCCACGCTGTTGTGTTTACGTTACGATTGATGAAGTGTACAAGGAGGCTCTGGGTGCACGCAGAATTTACTTTAACATGAGGATTTATTAAACTCTTTTAGGTACATGACATGAGTGTTAACTCTCTGGCAGCAATCACACAACTGAACCCTCTATGGCTAATTTGCATAGACTGTACTGACACGTGCTATAGCCAATAAGAACACAGCATATGTTGCCTCTGGCATGTAATTGGTTCATGGCAAAACATAAGAATAACACACACACCAGCGGACGATATCATTCTGTTTATTCTAAGTACGTGCTTGTCTGAAGCTTAAAATGCTTGAGCTCATTACAGCAGGATGGATTATGATTGGCTGTCAATGTTTTCATCGTTCATCAGCTGGAAATAAACCTTCAGAAAGTCTATATAATTTCTCAATATAATGTAGTGTATATAATTTTGATATAATATAGCTGTGGTGTGAACTCTGCTGTTCTTTAATGTTGAGAATAATTTTTAGAACTATATTTTTTATCTTTATAGTTATCATCCTTGGTGTGAATGGGACTTAAGACACTTCTCTGCTCCTCAAATACATAAAACATTAGCCTTTACACACATCATGTTTTGAATAAAAGAAAACACTGTACTTATTCAAAGAACCAGTTCTTTATTTACCCTTGCACTGCAAACAAGCAGAGACAGTCTCCAAAATGTGTGCAGAACTTTTAGGGAACTTTTTAGAGAACTTTCTGAGGCTGGTGGAGCTTCTGTATGAGGTTTTGCTGACAGTTTGAGGATCCACTCGAGTTACAAGTTTAGTCATAAGCTAAAAACAAAGTTCATATAAAGTTCAATTCAAGCTCTGGTATAAAGTATAGGCAAAATAAATGAATAAATGCATAAATAAATAACCAGTATTTTGTCTAATGAAGCTGTTTTCTGAAGGATAATGTTACAGAAGGAATGCATGAACAGAAAAGTTAAAATACCGATTCTGCACATTTTTAAGCCCTGGCCCTCTCTCAATGCAGTCATGCTTACAAGGAGAACAAGAGGAAATGGAACTAATGGCCACTAGATGGCACAGTTTTGAGCTCTCTTTTAATTAGTCTGCCAATTTCACATCTGAGTTTTACTAGCTCTTGTTTGACACCTTATTTATGTTTATTTGGTTTTGGTAGTAATTACTCAGTCTTTGGCATGTTTGCTGCTGATTAATGCAGAAAAAACTGAATACTTTAAGAGCATGTTGAGTTATTTAGTCTCGCTGTCTTTTACCAGTTGGCATTTGATCAGAGGTCGGACACACATAACGTTATAATACTTAGAGTGTGGAGAACAGGAATCTGACCCACAAAACTGACCCCAGCAGAATCACATTATGACATGATTTAAAATGTTACATTTGCATTAGTAGACATTAGTAGACATTTAATACAACAGTGAATAATTAACAGTCTGTAAACTGAGTTCAAAGTACAATAACACACTGATGATAAAAGATGGAGTTTGTTAAAGCAGCGTGGAACATGCAGAAATGAAATTCTCGAATAAGGTCTTCTTCCTCTTCTACCTAAACATCTTAGCAATGAGTGGCAATACCCAGCTGTAATTATTAGTGTCAGCAGATCTGCCCTTTCTGCAAACAACTTATGTATTACAACTAGGGCTGCAACAACTAATTGATATAATCGATAATGAAAATCATCGACAATGTCGATTAGCCGGGTCTGCCCTCCATGCACGGAAAACTTGCACCAGTCATGCCAAAGTACAGCATTGAATAACGCATTTCTATGTACAAAATGCATCTAAAAATAGTGGAGTGGAAACTGAGCTGCTGTGGGAAAGTCACATGATCCAAGCGCCCAAAACATGAGAATTCTTTCTTTTAAGCTTCAAGCTAATGCGTTAGCATTTAACACACCCTGTCATGCGCTTTCACAGATGCGTGTCATCAACATGCCCTGTCATGCGCAAAACGTCCATTTTACAGGGTATATCCTTATCTGTAAATGTTACTAATCCATGCGAGTACTTCCATTTTGCATGAAAGCGCATCCTGAGAGTCTGCATTGCTTCAAACTTCACTGAACGAGCTAACGAGCTGTGGAGCGGCGGGCGCGCGTCAAACAGACAGAATGCAGTCGAGAGGAAGACAATTAATATTCAGCACTCATTTAGCTGAAATATCTGCTGTTGGACACTACATTTAGGTTTAAAAGTCAACATGTGTTTAACAGTTTTTATTAGAGTAGTAACTGTAAAGCGATAACAGCGTGTAATTGAATATAAATGTAAGACATTTCTTATAGCCTATTTACAGGATAAAGAAATGACAGTAACAGGTCACTGTGTCCATAGAGAATGTGTGTGTTCCTGCAGAACATTTCTCTTATCTGGTAAAACTGAGTTTGTGTTTTTCTTTTTCTTTAATATCATTTTAATGTAGGGATTTAAACTGTCCTTTTGCTTACTAACTTTTTGCACATAATAGCACAGATATACCCTTACAAAAATTAACCATGGTTTTATTATAGTAAACATGTTTTTTGGCGTATTGATTACCATTTGTATAACCACACAAATACATTATAGTTAAATTATGGATTTGAAGCAAAAATATGGTTACTTTGTGGTTACCATGGAATAACTACAATAACCCTGTTTTATTTATTAATTTATTAATTTATTTTTAAAACCATGGTTAATTTTTGTAAGGGTCATTTTTCATTGGGCAGGATGTGAAATAGTGTTTGTCAAAAAAAAGGGGGGGCTTTTATCCGATTAATCGGAAAAAAACAAATCGACCAACTAATCGATTATCAAATTAATCGTTAGTTGCAGCCCTAGTTACAACCCTATTTTTCATGCTATACAAAATTAAAAGATTAAAACCATTTATTTTTGCTGTTTGAACAAAACATATGAAGTTTTTCTTTGCTGCAGTTCCTTTGGCTTGTCACTGTGAGTTGTAAAGGTAGTTTTCTCTTTTCTTTTAAATAATATGCACTAAACAATTAAATGGGACTTCCTTCACAATTTAAGACTAACAATTTTTTATTCAAAATTCAAGACCATAAAGGCACCTTGAAATGTGTTTAGGAGTGAAATCACATTGTACTCACTCAGGGTCAGAGGTCACTGCTCCATCACTGAGTGTAGGTGGAGGGTCCATGGATGCGTCACTCTTCATAGACACACAGCTGGGTTCTGGAGATGCTGATTTACGTGTCTGAACAGAAACACCCTCCTTTCTCTGCTCATCGAGACTCATTGTACAGGAACTGCTGTTAAACACACAGGCTGTGTCTTAAATCCATCATTCAACAGGGATAACAAAACTGATCCAACAGAATCACATTATGATGACATGGTTCAAACTATTTTATTTGCATTAGTATACATTACTGGACACTTAATACAATTGTGAATAATTAACAGTTGGTAAACTGAGACCAAAGTACAATAACACACTGATGATAAGAGATGGAGTTTGTTAAAGCAGCGTGGAACATGCAGAAATGAAATTCTCGAATAAGGTCTTCCTCTTCTACCTAAACATCTTAGCAATGAGAGTGGCAATACCCAGCTGTAATTATTAGTGTCAGCAGATCTGCCCTTTCTGCAAACAACTTGGACAAGTTGTTATACTGAGGTATGCGTTACATCCCTATTTTTCATGCTACAAAAAGTTAAAGCTAGGAAAACCATTTATTTTTGCTGTTTGAACAAAACATATGAAGTTTTTCTTTGCTGCAGTTCCTTTGGCTTGTCACTGTAAGTTGTTTTCTTTTAAATAATATGCATTTTGAAAAGCACTAAACAATTAAATGGGACATCATTCACAATTTAAGACTAACAATGTTTCAAATTCAAGATCATAAAGTCTCCTTGAAATGTGTTTAGGAGTGAAATCACATTGTACTCACTCAGGGTCAGAGGTCACTGCTCCATCACTGAGTTTAGGTGGAGGGTCCATGGATGCGTCACTCTTCATAGACACACAGCTGGGTTCTGGAGATGCTGCTTCATGTGTCTGAACAGAAACACCCTTCTTTCTCCCAACTCATTTTACAGGAAGTGCTGTTAAACACACAAGCTGTGTCTGAAATCGCATGCTCTCTGAGTAGGTACTTCTTTTGAATAAATAATTATTTTGCGATCGTTAAAAAAATATGTATGAATGTGTGTAGTATGAATATAAGTCGGACACTGTCATGTGACCTACCAGTCTCAGTTGCGTCGCTTCACTGCCTTCACAAATCCCTCATGTGGATAGTAAAGTGTCCATTGGATACACACTCCAGAATCTCACTCTAAGTAGAAGATGGGTACTTTTCGCTTACTCTTTTCACATAATGTTTTTCGCCTACTGTATAGTAGGGAAGTATGCAGTTTCAGATGCATCCACAAACACAAATGTGAACAACTTACATCTTTAAATATACAGAATGGAATATTTAATAAAAATATGAATGTCTTCAGTATGCTTTATCAGTTTCAGTACGGTTGTGAATTATTCGTGAGTTACACTAATACACGCAATATTAAAATAGTAGAAAGTATTCTTTACTGTGTGGAAAGACAACAAACAAAAATGCTGTCTGTCCAATTTCCAATTCAATGGAAATTCAAATGGAATAATTCAAAGAAACTGCAAATAGAGGAAACCTGCATATTGATCCATTTATGACTGTCAAGAGATTCTAAGAAACTGATACATTTTAGCATAGCTCTGTTTTATTGATAGGCAATTTAATAGAATATATTTTTGTTTACACATGGTTAAAATATGTAGTGGTAACCATGGAAATGTACAAATACTATAGTTGAACTATGGCCACTGTAGCAAAACCATGGCTCATTTTCATAAGGGACTGTCAGTGACAGGCTGTTGCACCCATGCAACCTTTTTATTCTGACAGTGTATGATTTATATTAACATTAGTTACAGAACAGAACATGTTCAATAACAACGTGTAACGTTCAATTTAAATGCAATTGCTGTATATTTGTGCAAACCGTGTATTTTCAAACAACAATTTGTTTCTTGTGAAATAACTCAAATATATTGTTTTTTTCTGTAGCCTACTCTGATAAGCATTGTTCTGGGCTGCATTTCCGAAAAGCATGGGCTGAATCCGAGATCGCCCCCTATACCCTCAATTAGGGCATAATTTGAGGGGACAGCCATTTATAGTGGTGTCCGAAACCATAGTGGACGTTATTGAGTGCACTGATTCAATCCCACATTGCACCGTAACTAATGTACAGCTGATGCACACACACCGGCTGTCCGAATTCACACACTCGTTTTCATTCACTCCAAGTGAACTAGTGGACTAATGTAGGGAATAGTGAACGAGGGTTTAGTGGGCGATTTCGGATTCAGCAATGATTTCTTATGATACTTTTGGGAAGCACAGCCGCAGTGTTCGACTGCGGTGAGAGAACGCTCTCTGTGATTGATTGGTTCTGACTTGCAGAATTTGTATGTGTTCAGCGCTGGAAAAATAGTTCTAGCCTACACAATTATTTGCTAACTAGGTTATTTGCTCCATTCGATGCATTAAATAACAGACTGAATTTTATTTTAAAGAAAAAACTAATTACAGAGAATAAAACATCAAAACAGACTGACATTACACATAACATAAATGTTCACATGCTAGGCCATATTAAATGATGCATGAGAATGAATCCAGAATTGTGTTTGTTCAAACATACCTGTCTCAAAAATGAAGAACATCAAACACAAACTTCATTCAGTTCATGAATCCATTCGGTCTCTATAACAGCATTAAACTGATTTGTTTCCAAACTGAATCACATTATTCACAAACAGTTTTGCTCTCCTGATGTTGTTCATGTTCTTCCTTTCACAAAATGGAGTCTTGTTTTAAGTTTCACTTTTGACATAACGTTACACATTTCCTGTAAGTGAGGACAACAACGTTGGGCGTGTGTAAAATACCTGCGCTTTTGAAACATGTTTCTTCTTTTCTAAACATAGGCTAACAGAACTGTGAGATAATATAAAAAGATGTGATGTTTCGACAATCCAACCAGTGTTGCCAATTTAGCAATTTTGTTGCTAGATTTAGCAACTTTTCAGTCTATCCTAGCATCCTAGCACCTAGCACCTAGCAATATTTAAAAAAAAAAAATTTATTTGGCAACTTTTAGCAACTTTTGGAAAGTTACTCTAATCCAAACAACACAGATACAACTAGCTAGCTCAATAGACTGAGCGGTTCATTCATAATTCCTTGAAATTGGAAAATATGGAAATCGCTGTGAAAACCGGAAGACAAAAGACAATGAGTGCAGGGACATCTACACTCACCTAAAGGATTATTAGGAACACCATACTAATACTGTGTTTGACCCCCTTTCGCCTTCAGAACTGCCTTAATTCTACATGGCATTGATTCAACAAGGTGCTGAAAGCATTCTTTAGAAATGTTGGCCCATATTGATAGGATAGCATCTTGCAGTTGATGGAGATTTGTGGGATGCACATCCAGGGCACGAAGCTCCCGTTCCACCACATCCCAAAGATGCTCTATTGGGTTGAGATCTGGTGACTGTGGGGGCCATTTTAGTACAGTGAACTCATTGTCATGTTCAAGAAACCAATTTGAAATGATTCGAGCTTTGTGACATGGTGCATTATCCTGCTGGAAGTAGCCATCAGAGGATGGGTACATGGTGGTCATAAAGGGATGGACATGGTCAGAAACAATGCTCAGGTAGGCCGTGGCATTTAAACGATGCCCAATTGGCACTAAGGGGCCTAAAGTGTGCCAAGAAAACATCCCCCACACCATTACACCACCACCACCAGCCTGCACAGTGGTAACAAGGCATGATGGATCCATGTTCTCATTCTGTTTACGCCAAATTCTGACTCTACCATCTGAATGTCTTAACAGAAATCGAGACTCATCAGACCAGGCAACATTTTTCCAGTCTTCAACTGTCCAATTTTGGTGAGCTCGTGCAAATTGTAGCCTCTTTTTCCTATTTGTAGTGGAGATGAGTGGTACCCGGTGGGGTCTTCTGCTGTTGTAGCCCATCCGCCTCAAGGCGCCTTGTGCGTGTTGTGGCTTCACAAATGCTTTGCTGCATACCTCGGTTGTGACGAGTGGTTATTTCAGTCAAAGTTGCTCTTCTATCAGCTTGAATCAGTCGGCCCATTCTCCTCTGTCCTCTAGCATCAACAAGGCATTTTCGCCCACAGGACTGCTGCATACTGGATGTTTTTCCCTTTTCACACCATTCTTTGTAAACTCTAGAAATGGTTGTGCGTGAAAATCCCAGTAACTGAGCAGATTGTAAAATACTCAGACCGGCCCGTCTGGCACCAACAACCATGCCACGCTCAAAATTGCTTAAATCACCTTTCTTTCCCATTCTGACATTCAGTTTGGAGTTCAGGAGATTGTCTTGACCAGGACCACACCCCTAAATGCATTGAAGCAACTGCCATGTGATTGGTTGATTAGATAATTGCATTAATGAGAAATTGAACAGGTGTTCCTAATAATCCTTTAGGTGAGTGTATATAGCCAGGCACAGAGGCTTGTTGGCTCAGCCACAAAAATTGTTGGCTGAGTGCAGCAGCAGTAGCACGCATCTCACATTTTTCGCATTTCACACATTAAGTTCAGAGTGCAATTGTTTGGTTAGCAAATCACAAAAAAAGGACACATTTATAATTTCCTACACAAGTACCATTAACACTTCAAAAAGGGCTAATGCATGCTGCAGACAAAATTTAAGTATATATTTTACAAACAAATCTAAATTAGCATTTCAAATAATATCTACGTATTGCACAATACGTTTACACTGCTTATTTTTTGAGCAGTGATGAAATATATTGCTCTTGTAAATACTTACCAGCATTTCAGTAATAAAAGTCTAGGGCTGCGTCCGAAATCGCGTACTATGTGAGTCGGTACTACATTTGAATTTAACCAAACTTCGCAACCATTAAAAAAGTATGTTCTATATTTTATGAATGAATGTAGTATGAATGTAATCCGGACGTACTACATCCGCCATGTTGTCATTTATCATGTGACCTACCAGCGTCAGTTGCGTCCCATCACCTCCATTCATAAATCCTCTCCCGTGGCCTCATGGGATAGTAAAGTGTCCATTGTATGCACACTTCAGAATCTCGCCAGAAGTAGTAGGTCATCCGGGTACTTTTTGCCTATACTTTGAATTCGGGCATACTACTCTGTTGGCGTACTGTTTTTCACATACTATATATTAGAGAAGTATTCGATTTCGGATGCAGCTTAGATCTTCAAAATGCATCCAAATTACAGCGAAGAGCAACTGTACGGTGCTCTCCAGTGGTCAAACAGGATATAAACAGTGAATTTTGAAGTGATCTCTTCATTGGGCAGCAATGAAATTACCACACGACCTTGATGTTTGTCAAAAAACAGTAGGTAATTCGGCCGGGGTTTTTTACGTGGGTGGTGGGAGAAAAACACTGACATTCTGGATTCGGACGGCAATAAAATCACTGACTAGCCCGTCAATGATGAAAATACCTTATGACCCCACGAGAAACAATTACCGTCTGAATAGGGCTATTGACTGTAAGGTTTTACCCATGGTTTTACCTGATCTCTGATCAGTTTTATACATTTGTAGACAATTTAATTAGACATTAGTATAAATAAAAGGAATAATAGTAGTCTCTTATTGGCATGTTTAGCTGTAAAAGGTAAAAGATGTTTTTGTTTGGCCTGGGGTTTGTTGCATTTACCCTGTTCTGACCAGCAGGGTTCGCCGTGGAGACGGGTGTCGGACTGTTTCAAAGCTTTGACAATACGGTAGTGATGGCAATTTCAACACATTGCTTCATGAAGCTTCGAAGCTTTACAAATATTTTGTTTCGAATCAGTTGGTTCGGAGCGTGTATCAAACTGCAAAAGTCACGTGATCTCAGTAAATGAGGCTTCGTTGCGTAATAACTGTTTTGAAACGTTTCGAAACACTTCGAAATGTCAATGGTTCACCGCTAAGGGGCGATGCTCTCTGTGAACCCATGAACCATGAGCAGTCACTGAGAACCATTGAACAAGTGTCTGTAGGTTTTACCTGATCTCTGATCAGTTTTATACATTTGTAGATATTTTAAATAGACATTAGTATAATTAAAAGGAATAATAGTTAATAGTCTCGCATTGGCCTGTTTATCTGAGCCATCCACGGAACAAACAAAACAAGCCCTGACAATTGATAAAAGAACATAAAACACTTAATATTTAATTTTATTAGATGATTAGTTAACTGCATTTTAAAGATTTTACATTTCAATAAAACATTTGCAATATATTTGTAAAAGGTGTTTTTATGCATGTTTGGCCTGGGTTTTTGTTGCATTTACACTGTTCTGACCAGCAGGGGAGACAGGTGTCAGATTGATTCGAAGCTTTGACACAATACGGCCTTGGTCTGCCCATCACTAGTCTTAGGCCCTGTCCCAAATGGCTTCATGTGCACTTTACAATGGCCGCTGCCATTTGGGACAGGGCCCAAGATTACTCTGGTCCATGGAGTGATGCCCGCATTCCATGTGGCAGCAGACAAAGGCCCTGTCCCAAATGGCACCCTAAACCCTCACAGCCTTCCTCTTGAGTCCGCACTTTCACGACGTAATGCCGCTTTGACTGCCGGGTAAAAGTCCTCTGCGTAGCTCGCGAACTTGCAGGCTCAGCTGAAGTGTGCATCGAGGGCGCATAGCAGCCGCAAAGGGGGCGCTCACGAGCACCCTTCTTTAAGCTTAAATGACGAATGGGACACCCTACGGTCTTGTGGACTTAACGGACACGCGCTTTTTTTTGTTTTGTTTGGTAGAGGCTAAATGGGTATTAAGATTTGAAGCTTCACCTGTCATTCAATATGAAAATTTGATTTGGTTAACTACGTATAAATGTGTTCTTAATCAAAGGTCTTTGTAGCGGTCTCATCTCGTGCGCTTTCTTTCCCACGCGCAGCTGAATAATAAACATTCCTGAGGTAAATAAAGTAAAATATAAAAGTGACAGCGCTCAGCTGCTTCTCAACACTTTTAATTTGTTATATTCATAAAATATAATATATGAATGTAACAGTTATTGCCATAACCATTCATAAATACTCTAGTTTGTATAATAGCCTAACTATGGATATTCAAATGCATACGTAAACTCCTCCATCGCAGTTTAAAAACTCTACCAACGGCTCTGCTCCGTCGTTAGTTCAGACCATAGACAGTAAAAGAAATGGACACAGCGACCCCATAGACTTCAACGGAGAAATATGAAGTCAATTAGACTCACTTCCTGATGGCTGAGCGTACTGTACGCGCAGCCTCAGACTGAGCTTGACGACGTAGATGTGACGTGAGCAACCTGTCTGACAGTTGTAAGTCTTCTAGTAGTTGTGCAAAGTGAAATCTGAATCACTGAATCTTGCAGAGACGGAGAGCGTGAGCAGGAGCAACTTTTGGTTAGTATTCTGATCAATTATTTAGTAATTTTGCATAGTATTTATTTATTTAAAAATTTAACGCCAGATTGCCTGCGAGCTTCTCCTTCTTGTCTATACGGGTCTATGCGGTAAATTTCCTACTGTGCGACAGAGTCGCGCGGTTAGGACGCAATCGTTAGCCTATTTTTACAAAAACGGCTTCTACGGGGCGATAGTGTAAGGTAATGGAGCCTTTTATACATTGTCGTGTTTCTTTAGAAATAAACAATGGACAAATGGAGTCTTTAAACGCCTCAGATGTAAAGTTATTCGCTGTCAAAGTGACGCCAAAATGAATGGGAGTCAATGGAATGCTAATAGCAGGTGATGGCTTGGTTAGCAATGGCTGCCCCTATGGAAGGTACGCTTTCCGGGTGCTGGATTACCCCCTTGGTTCAGACGGGCGATGCAACGTGCAATGACAGTTGGGTGATTTTCTCTCTCCACTTCTTGTGAAGTGATGTATCGATGTTCCCTTTTTCCCTACGCCATTCGCAGTGCCCTTCGAACTGAACATGTTTGCTCCGTTTGGATTGGAATCTCACCTAAGATGGCGGAATACCCTGTGAAGTCCACTTCGCAGTCCTCTTACGGTCGAATGGAACGTACCTATTCATTCATTCATTCATTCATTCAGTGCTTAAATGGCGGCTTCCGGTGCGTTGTCTAATTCTGAGGTGAAATGCTGTAGTAATACTACAAATCTGCGGAACCATTTGATGAGACATCACCAAGACGTTGCAACACCCCCATAGCCGAGCACACAACCGCTAAAAATAGATCACATACATGCGAATGCTTGCCTTGCATTATGATCATTGTATTAAACTTGAGCGTTCACTTAAGCACGTACGTTAGCCATTATAGACATATTCAAATCAACTGAGTCAATAGACAGCGCAGGACCAATAATTCAAACCTAATAGCCTATATTATAAACAGATTTCCTCAAATAAAAGTTAGTCCACATAAGTCAGCACGTTAAGGTATTGTTGTTCGTTGCTGTGGTACAATGTGTGCCGGTGCACGCGACGGGCGGCAAAATCTCAAGAAAAACTTGTCGTGTAGGCCTAATGAAAATTGCTGAAAATCGTCCAATAGCCCTTTTATGTTTTAGAATAAATATATCAAAATATCCATAAGAACGAAATTTTATAAAAAACCTCTCAGATAATTTTTCGAAATCAAATCTAATTGGAACATCTGAATCGATACCCAGCCCAGTGATATTAACAGACCAAACCCAGTAAACATTATACTAATAAAGTATACTATGCACAAAAATATCAGATGAGCCCAGAATATGAACGCAACGCGTTTAATTACACTTTAAGCGTTTCCCTCCCATAGAAAACCATTATAAGATGCTTAACATGGCTTAATGCATATTAGAAGGTCCCCTTATTATGTCGAAATAACAACTTATGTTGTAATAACAAATTATGTTGAAATAACTTACTATGTCGTAATAACAAGATATTGTGTCGTAATAACGAGATATGTCGAAATAATGACTTATGTCGAAAAAAAGACTTTATTATGTCGTAATAACGAGATATGTTGAAATAACGACTTATTTCGAAATAATGAGATACTATGTCAAAATACTTATGTCGTACTTATGTTACGACTTATGTCGTAATAACAGGATGTTATGTCGAAATAACGCCTTATGTTGAAATAATGAGATATGTTGAAATAATGACAAGTTGAAATAACAACTTATGTCGAAATAAGATATTATGTTGAAAAAACGATATGTCGAAATAACGACTTGATTCGAAATAACGACTAATTATGTCGAAATAACGAGATAGCATGTGGAAATATCGAGATATGTCGAAATAACGAGATAGCATGTGGAAATAACGAGATATGTCGAAATAACGAAATGAGTCCATATTATTCACACTTAATTACCAGTGAACAGCAGATTCTCACCTTTCATTTTGTGGAGAAAATCATAATTTTTGCCCCAGATCCATTGAATAATGCTCCTACAAATGTTCATCAAAACGTCTGTAAGACAAATACAGTAAATTGGCTCAGTAAATGGTTCTTGTCAAGAACAGTTTTGGTTGTATAGGGTTCTTGCAACACAATCTCATGACCAATTCGTATGTATTTGTATGAGGTGGCTAATTCGTACGACCTCATTCGAGTTAATTCGTATGATTTGTCTAAACAGAAGGGACGGGGTTAGGGGTAGGTAATTCATACAAATTCATATGGATTGGGCAACTCGTCAAATACGTACGATTTAGCAAAAATCTTACAAATTCGTATGAGTGAGGTTGTACACATTCGTACAAATTAGCCACCTCGTAAAATACGTACGAATTGCCGTGAGATCAGGTTGGGTTCTTGACTACATGGTTCTTTGCAAATTAAAAAAAATGTGTTTTTTTTTAGCTTTAAAGAACCAGAGAATAAAAGGTTCTTTAAAATATTATGGAATCTCAGCTGCAGCTAGTAAAAAGTGCAGTGGTTTACATATCAATCTGGCTATAACATGAAAAGTGAAGTAGGGTGTATATTAGAGATGCTGTGATGGACTGGCCGTCTAGGGTGTTTTTATAGGCTCCAGCATCCAGAAGACAAGTGGTGTGGAGAATGGATGGATAGTAGAGACACTTCAACATACCAAATTAACTTTTTTTCACTTGAAAACTCAGACTTCAGCGATGCCTGTAAACAGTGGCTTAACATCATTGCAAGATTTGATTTTTATAATTCCTTTACTATTTATATTTTGCTGAAAAGCCATTAAATACACTTTAAATTTACATTTAAATGCATATCGATTTATTTAGCAGATGCCTTTATCCAAAGCAACTTTGAAATGTCAAATTTTAAAAGCATGATGTGAAATATGGCCCTTTTTATTTTACAGTATTTCATATCCCAAAATAAATAAATAAAAGGTATTGTTCTGAAATCTGTCAATAAATAGCAGATTTCCAATGTGACAACATGCCCCACTATGGAGAGTAAATGGCGTATTTAATTTGATGTGAAAAGGAGGCTGTGAGGGACAGACATACTGTGCAAGGGGTTGTGCTGTTGTTTGCCTTGTGTCAATCATTCAACCGACAAAACATTGAAAACAAACCTTTTACTAAACAAAAAAAATGTCTTGCCTTCACAGACTTGTTTTCATCGCATCAGTTTAAATATGGTATCTACCCTCGCTGTGATGAACAAACTCCAAAAATGTTTAATCATTTTTTTTTTATTTGTGTCTAAGAAATTAACTTAAAAAACAACCAAACTTTTAGATCCATGGACCCCAAAATATGATCATCTTCATAAGATTCCTAAAATTTAAAAGGAAGCTATTTATTTTCATGTTTAAAGACCCAATTGTTGTGATATTTTTGTTTCTGTTATATTATTACTTACTATAGTGTACTGTACTATTTAAATTTTATTATTGATTGATTTCAATTTAGTACATTTTTGTATTATTTAAAAAAACAAAAAAATAACAATTTATATATATATTATATATATATATATATATAATATATATATATATATATATATATATATATATATATATATATATATATATATATATATATATATATATATATATATATATATATATATATATATATATATATATATAAAACATTTTTTTTTATTATTAATATTTAAAAAATCTGAAAAAAAAAAGTCTTAATTGTAACATCCCATAGGTCTGAGCTCTGCCACAGCATCACAAACAAACAAATTACCTTCAACATTTTTTATTTACAGCTCATGAAACAAAAACAAAAGAAGAATGCAACTTAAAAATGGAAGCAATGGCTTCAGGAGGGGATAAGGGATAAGGATAAATAACACAAAAAGTGATCTGCATGGGGGAGTAAAACCTCTATTAAACTACCAAAGAAAAGAAAAATTAATAACTATTGTAACCTAACACCCTTCCTGGCCACAACACTGGAGAAAACAGAGTTCCACCTCCCTACAGCGTCCAAATATACAAACAAATAAGCAACCATTAAAATTACTAATAAGCTTGATATTAACAGCAGCAACAGTAAAAGTATTGAAATGACTGATAAAGGTAAACGGTAACATTAACCTCTGTGTAAACCTCCTACAAGTATAAATGTTGGACGCTCACAACAATCAATAAAAATAATATAATACCAAAAAGTAGAAAAATAAGCAGCTATCAGGTTCAACAACAACCTTCTTCTCTGCTTTTATGCTGCCTCATTCTTGACTGGTAAGATCATATCAGATCATAACTTAATACTTCATATAGAATTAAATATATATTCAGGTTAAGAAAAACAGAAATACACACATGTATCTTTTACCAAAACACTATTATGTCCTGACAGAAGAAAAATACAAATTTTATAAGGTTCCACAGCCGTGTCCCTACTTGGTCTCATCACCATCAGATATTTATAAAATCATTTTTTATTAAGTCCTGTAATATCAAAGTCAATTTTAGATTGGTCTAGACGTCGGTCCTGGAGAGCCACTATCCTGCAGAGTTTAGCTCCAACCCTGAAAAAACTAACCTGCCTGCAGCATTATGCACATTGCACGATTTTCAAACTCGTCGGATCACTGCTCTTTTCACACTGCACGACTATCTGGGGTAGCATTCAGTGTCTGCTGTGTTCACACTGCACGATGGATCGGCAACAGGGGGTTTCACACTGCATGACTTTACAATAGGAAGAATCACTGACAACTCTGTCCCGTCCACAAACTACGTTTCACAACCAAACATCTGTGAGAAGTGATAAGGAAACAGTCTGGAATTGTTATTAAAAATGATAGCCCGCAAGAAGCTTGCGATCCAAATTGTCTGTGTGCTGATTTGCAGTGAAAAGGAGAAAAGAAAAAAAAGATTATGGAAATGGTTGGGGAGATGACGGGGAGCAAGGATTGTGTTCTGCAAAGAGAGTTGGAGGTAAATAAATAATTTTGCAATGTGCTGCTGTTGCGGCTGGTCAAACAAATTCTGTTTGATATAATTGCAAAGATTATGTGTAATAATGATATTCTTGTCTATAACTTCTCCCCGAACTTCCCGCTGCCCTGTTTCTTGCTCTCTCATTGGCTGTAGGTCATCGCCGATGTAATTCAGTCAGAACACATTTCACACAGAAGGATTTCGAATCGCAGACTGCGATTCTCTCAGATCACGTCTTTGATAATTCACACTGCGTGATTCTCACTCGCTTGAACGAGCACCGATTTGCCTCAAATTTCGGGCATTTATCAGTGCTTTCACAAAACCTGTCTGCGAGTGAAAATCTGAGCTAAAATCGTGCAGTGTGAACTCGGAATTAGTAATCTTGAAGACATTGATTAGCTTATTCAGGTGTGTTTGATTAGGGTTGGAGCTAAACTCTGCAGGACAGTGGCTGTCCAGGACTGACATTGCCTACCCCTGGTCTAGATGTTTATAACATATATTGAACACATTATTTTTGTATCTGTAGTAACTCTATTGAACAATCAGTTTGACTGTGATTGTAAGATTGCAAGCCCCACAGCCTTTAACATGTGTAATGAAGTGTGTTTAGAAGATGATCTCTGACCTGAGAGCAAGCGGTTGACAAGAACTGTTTCCCGTGAGCGAGAAACCAAATCTTCCTCCAGGTGGCGCTCTTGACTCAGAAAGACAAAACTCATGTTGAGATGCATTCAAATATCTTTATAGAAACACAATAGAAGTCTGTGGTGTGTCTCATTTAGACCGAAGTCAACATGTGTGTGTTTCTATATACATACTGAAATTAAGATTAGAAGAGAGAAAGAGTTTACAGCTGTGTGAGTTAAAGAGAGAGATAATGTGAGTGTGTCTCAGTTGTTTTTCGCAGGAAGCTGTTTAATCTCACACAGAGACACTGAACCACCAAAATAAACCCCAAATCCAGCATAGAGGGGTTCAGTGAATGTGCTTTTTAATGTGTGTAAGTGTGTGAGTGTGTGTGTGTCAGAGACACTGTAGAAGGACAGAGTGCCGGACGACCAGTTCAGAAACACTCCTACTTTGTTAGAGCGACGAGAAGGGACAGATATGACTGTGCTCTTATTATTGTGTCTGACAGTGAAACTGTTATTAAAACAGTTCAGATTCCAGGACTTTTCATTGGATCCAAACACAGAGTCATCACTCTTTCCTCTCCTGCTGATTCCTTTATAGGCCACCGATATATCAGCCCACCCGCTCCATTCAGTCTCCCAGTAACAGCGTCCAGTCAGACTCTCTCTACACAGAACCTGAGGCCACTCATCAAATCTCTCTGGATAATCAGGATACGGCTGATCCTCATTCACATGTGTCACCTTTCTGTTCCTCTCAGACAAAGTGAGACGAGTGTTTGCTGTGTTTAAATCCAGTGTGAGATCACATGCATCTGAACACAAGAAGAGAGATTATAACACAACCAAACAACGATTAAGACTAAGTGTGTTTGCAACCTACATTTCTGTAGTCCTTTTGTAATCCTGAACTTTCCGCCATGATCCACACTATAAAAACAAAATGTCACAGTCAATTTACATAATAATAAAAAATAAAAGTGGGTATTAACTTTAAAATTATTCTCTCATCTCAACGTTAATGTTAGTCTGAACTAAGCTCATAAGGAACATGGGCTAGTACCATGATGGTAACAAACTCAGGGTTACAGGATTAGTTTCAGGTTAACAAAACCAAACCAATCCAATCAGGCTTTGTTGGTCCCATGATGCTGATCATCAACTTTCTCTGTCAACTCAGGCTTTGATCCTAAATTTAGGAGTTTAGCTATTACATCAGTAGTGAACAGCCAATCACATACTGTGGAACAGTGTAACTTAGATTCACTTCTCGTGAGAGAAGCAGCGAGATTCATTTTTCTCTTCTGCAGAATATTACGAGAATGAAAAATATTAAGAATTTAAACAAATTTACACAGGAAGAAGAAAAGAGCTGTCTATGAAAGACGACAACTAAAAGAAAAAATCATTGCTTTATCACTGCAAGTAAAAGTTGTGACGTTAGTTTATATAGTTGATATAGAGAGATTTGAACAATAGTCATTTTTACAGCTTTATCTACTGATTGTAAAGCTTATTTATATTACCTTATTATTTATATTAATTTAACCTAAGTGCTTAATAATAATTAAACAAACTAAATGTGTAATTGATTATGGGTATAATAATTACATAAATAATGTCTAAATCATACAAAATTATTATTATAAATAGGCTTTGCTAAAAAATCATTTGCTATGTAGTGACCTTTAATTCGGAGCAGAAACTCAGGAAGTGACTATTTCGTCAGAGGTGTGTCACTGTGCTCACAGCTGATTGGTCCAATTTCAGTTTGAGATCTTTTATCCAGAACATAACCTGCCCCAGAGCAGGTTAGCCGTGGTACGCAAGTTACTGTGACGATGAACACTGCTAAAATCCAAACCACTTGCACAAATTAAACTGAAACATACCTGACTAGCCACCTAAACCGGCTTCATGGTATAGGCCCCATGTTAATAATGACTTAAACTTTGGACTGTTCGTCACAGATTGTCATGGTATATCTTAAGAAGACCTGGAATAGGTCCAGAAAAAAGTGAACTATATTAAAGTCCTTTTGATGTCTTTTCTGATAAAGATCCTTTGAGATCCTCTGTTTGTCATCCAGCATTTGATGTAGTTCCTGAATCACAGCCTCTGTCATTAGATAAGATCCTCAAGCCTTAAGCTACAGACTCACCTTTACATTCACTGATCATTTGTGTCTATATATTTTACTTGTGTAAGTGTTTTAATCAATAACTCATGTTCATCTACTAACTGCAGAAATCTCTTACTGTTCAGCTGATCTGCTATATTCAATATCATGAAGCCAAACATAATTTCTTCTCATTTATACTGTAAACACCGTGTTTGTATCTAGGATCTGTTTTTGCTTCATGTCTCTAACAGAACTGAGAATTTACTTTCTAGAGCAGCAACAAGCATTGAATTGATGTTTTGGGATCAAAGACTTGAGTCTGTTTCTCAGATGCTGCTGTTATGAGTCACAAGCAGCTGTTGATCTGAACCAAGATCATCTTCAGTCACAGAGTTCAAGACTCATCATTATTATCCAGTATGTGTGCTGGATGCAGAGATCTATGTACATATGAGTTTTCAATTACTTTATAGTGCACACGTTCAAACACACATGACCGGATGATTGTTAGTGTTGAACATACTTGAGTTTGTCCAGTCTGTAGTTTGGATCAGAGAGCATCTTGACTAATGATTGTCCTGGGTGATTGTAGCTCAGATCCAGCTCTCTCAGGTGTGAGGGGTTTGAACTCAGAGCTGAAGCCAGATAACAACAGCCTTCCTCTGTCACCATACAGCCAGATAATCTACAAACACACACACACACACACACACACACACACACACACACACACAAACAAACAGTCAAATATATTTTAGCAGTTTTAGTGTCTTGGAAAGTAAAAAGGAAGATTGGGCAATATAGTTTAATTTGGATATAGGGAAAATGCAGCTATCTTTACACCGCAACGGTGGAACAGAAGCTACAAGTACAACTGACATGGCATTTGTTTATGTACACAGACTGTTTAATGCTGCTCAAATGTGGCATAACGCATTTACACAATAATTGCATACTTTTATGAAATGAATATCATTTTAAATACAAAGTATATAAATTATGAATAAATTATGAAAAAGCTCTATCATGACAAAACCTTTAAGGTTTCTCTGATGCCTTTTATTTACACAGAACCAAGTGGCATTAGAGTTCTTTATTAGGACAGAGGTGGGTCAGAGCAAGCATGTTATGCTCATTACAGTTTAGGGCCACAAGATTTTCACAAAAATTATTATCTTTGATTATTGCCCTTGATACTCATGACTATTAATGTGGATTAATAGAATACATAAAAAATGCTTTTGTGTATGGGGAAACAGAAAAATGTGTGGGGGAAAACTGTTATTTAAATTGTGAATAAATTATGTACAGAAAGCAAGTAAAGAACGTTCACAGTACATAACATAAAAATAAATCTCTGATGCAACCTGAGCAGATCTAAATGTAATTCTGTACGACATTTAATTAATGTTCGTATTTCATTTTAATTGCATAATTATTGCTAGGTAATATTTAGTAGTTACTGGGTATTGGTAGGGACATGTCCTCAGCGTCCCTACTAAATTTGACACTAATGGGACCAGAGCAGAAGGCATATTTAATTTCATAACCATATGAACCATTATCTGTTTTTCTTACCTCAGTATGTTGAGCTGACAGTGTGAACTCTTCAGTCCACCAGAGAGCAACTTCACTCCTGAATCCCGCAGGTCATTGTGACTCAGGTCCAGCTCTCTCAGTGAGGAGTTTGATGATTGTAGAAATGAAGACAAACTTTCACAGCACTGATCAGAGAGATTACAGTCAGCAAGTCTATAATAGAGGATGAAATATGTTTTAATAAAAAGGAGATGGTGGATTAAAGTATTGTTCCCTTTCGATAACGCTCTCAACATTGCTCATTAGCTGATGCTATGGGGAAATTCCTTAATGCCTTAATGAATCCCACCCCTAGCGCTCTCTCATTTTCTTCCCCCTCCTCTCACAAGCTTAGGGGGAAGAAGCGGAGTCGCCTCAGTTCCCCGTCGACTCAGTTCCTCACTCTCCCCACAGCGTGAGGATTCCACGGTGCTATTCACCCACAAAAACCAGCGCCCCTCTTTTTGTGCGAGGGGCCTAGTTTCATTTGGTTGGTCTGAGGAGGATGACTGTGATGATGCCATGTCCCTGGCCACCTCAGATGCAGAGGAGTGGTCGAACCCTTCGGAGGATTCTGCCACCTTGCTACAGAACGAGCCAGGCGATTTCCGGTCCGGGCTGGACTTCTCCCTCTTCAGATTCTTCCACCCTCACCTCTGTTGATGGCAGGATCTGTCCTCCACACGACTGCAGTCCTTCAAGTCTTCCAGGTCAAGCTCCTCAGGTTAATAGACGAGTCAGCTTAGGGAGCTTACAGGCAAAAAGGCACGGGGAAGATAGGGGATTGGTTTTTATCAGTGGATCTTGAGGTTTGTGTTCGAACGAGTGGCTTACCAGTTTGCACCTCTGCCAGTAATTCCACTGTCCACTACGCCCATTGTTGAGGCCCCCGGATTGGAGCCCCATCCCTAGGCCAGGCTCGCAGGGCCTCTTCTCTGTATTTTAGGCTGGGACAGTCCTGCGCTAATAACACGCTGCTCTTGGATTGTGGTCTCCATAGCGTCAGCTAATAAAGTATTGTTGAAAGACTGTAATTTGAAAGGGAAAGTTTTGGTTACTTATGCTTGCTGTGTTGTTATGCTTGACCACTTCCCCAGTCCCCAGTGCGCGCTTGGTCCGTGCAATTGCAGACAGGATTCAATTAGGCTTCAGTATTTTTGGAGAAAGGGATTTCCCCATAGCATCAGCTAATGACGCAATGTCTCGTTCCTCTCCATCTCAGGAACCAAGGTTTTGTTAGTAACTGAAACGTCTGTGTTGTGCACATGGTATTAATCACATATTGACAAATACTCTATTTTTCATTAGGAGGTGAACTCTGAATATTGACTGACAATCAGCTCAAAAATGTTTAAATTAGTCTGATACTATGAGGTTATTATAAAACTGACTCAAGAACAGTTAGTCATATTTGACAGGTAAAGCTGTTTGCTGAAATCAAATGGCAGAGACATTTTGATTTATATCTAAAGCAACTGATTCTACATAACAGTACAAAACATATAAGATTGACAGTCATTGTTTTTGTACATAAAGAACAAAAATCATTGAATTACTGATCATTCATCTGTTCATCAGTTCTGTCCTCTTCAAAGAGCTTCTGATTTCCTTTTAAATTATAGTCATTTCAAAGAAAACAGTTTCATGATTTGATGGAGGGATTACAATATTACTGTCTCAACAAAACAGACACATTCAGCTTAATTTTCAATCACATACATTAATACTCACAGAGCTTTTCTGCAGTTTAGCACAGCTGGTATCAGTCTCCTTCTACCCTCATCTGATGTGTTGTATTTCTTCAGATCAAACTCATCCAGCACCTCCTCTGATATCTGAAGCATGTAGGCGATTGTTGAGCAGTGACCAGGAGAGAGTCGATTTACTGAGTGATTCTCTGATTTCACAAACTTCTGAATCTCTCTGTACAGAGTCTGATCCCTCATTTCCAGCAGGCAGAGAAACAGATTGATGCATCTGTCAGCTGAGAGACGTTCATCACTCTTGATTGTGTCTTTAATGTACTTTGGGATTTCTTGGATGGTCTCTGAGCTGTTCAGTGTGTGTGTCAGTAGATCCTGTAAGAGTCTCTGATTGGACTCCAGTGAGATGCCCAGCAGGAACCGTAGGAAAAGATCCAGTTGCCCATTTTTACTCCTGAAAGATTTATTAACTGCTGCTTTTAGCAGCTCATACAGAGAGTTTTTCTGACTGTACCTCTTATACATTTCATTCAGAAATGACTTCAGTGAGTTCTCATTCTTGACCATGTGGCAGTAAAACAGATAGAAAGCAGCTAGAAACTCCTGAAAGCTCAGATGTATGAAGCAGTAGACTTTCCTCTGATGAATCACAGATTCCTCCTTAAAGATCTCTGTGCAAATCCCAGAATACACTGATGCGCCAGTGACGTCTATGCCGCTCTCAATCAGGTCCTCCTCATAGAACATCACATTGCCCTTCATCAGCTGTTTGAAAGCCAGTTCAGCAAGTTTCACAATCACGTCTCTGTTGGACTTCAGGAGTTTCTCTGGATCTTTCTCATCATACTTTTGATTCCTCGTGTTGATCTGAGTCAGCAGGAAGTGGATGTACATTTCAGTCAGAGTTTGAGGGATTTCTGCACTGTCATCTCGTTTCAGGAGCTTTTGAAGCACAGTGGCTGAGATCCAGCAGAAGACGGGTATGTGACACATGATGTGGAGGCTTCTTGATCTTCTAATGTGTGAGATGATTCTGCTGGCTTGATGTTTGTCACTGATTCTCTTCCTGAAATATTCCTCCTTCTGAGGCTCACTGAATCCCTGAATTTCTGTCACACGGTTGATGTATTTTGAGGGGATCTGATTGGCTGCTGCTGGTCTGGAGGTGATCCAGATGAGAGCAGAGGGAAGCAGCTCTCCTCTGATGAGGTTTGACATCAACACACCCACTGATGAAGACTTATTCACATCACAAACTTTCTGTCTATACGAAAACATCCGTTTCATTCTGCTTTCATCCAGACCATCAAAGATGAACACAACTTTACAGTCCTCATAAATCTTTGAGTCCAGATCTTGAAGTTCAGGATGAAAGTCCAGCAGAAGTCTTTGAAGACTGTACTGGTGACCTTTAATCAAGTTCAGCTCTCGAAATGGAAGCACAAACATGAAATCTACATCCTGATTGGCTTTTCCCTCGGCCCAGTCCAGAATGAACTTCTGCACAGAGACGGTTTTTCCGATTCCAGCGATGCCTTTAGTAAGAACAGTCTTGACTTGGTCTTTCTCCTCACATCCTGGTTGATGTAAGGGTTTAAAGATGTCATTGCAGTAGATTGGAGTGTCTTGTGTTCTGGCTGTTTTCTCCATCTGTAAAACCTCATGTTCTTCATTCACTCCTTCACTCTCTCCCTCTATGACGTAGAGCTGTGTGTAGATCCTGTTCAGGAGGGTTTGATTCTCCTGTAGTTTGATTCCCTCAAATAAGGTCTCATATTTGTTCTTCATGCTGGTTTTGTGCTGGTCTTTGACTCTCTGCCTGATGAGGATCTGAAAATCGGAGTCAGTGCAGGTCAGACGGGGCGTCACAGATCTGATCACATCATCTCTCTTCAATCTGTAGAAAAAGAGAGATGAAATAAGACTATAAAATGAAGAAATAAAACTGTGACTCATTGAAAAGTAGTTCCAGAAAAGTATTTACAAATGTTTCCAGCACACCAAACACTAAGATCTTATTTGATCCCACACTTAGACAGAAGTGTCAGTTTAACATACTGCTTTCAGATACAACAAGTCTGCACCCCTGATCTAAACTAAGACTAAAGTGTTTACACCAAATTATTGGTTTAGTCTGACTGAAATTTAATGGGCTTGTTTTACCTGTCAGACTACAACAGTGAACTTAACAGTGAACGTAACATTACCGTAACTTAACCTACATGTCATATTTTGCAAAAACATGTTACTTCATGTCATGTTAGCTTATGACCTACTACAGGGGTGTCTAATCCTGTTCCTAGAGATCTATCTACCTGCAGGGTTCAGATTCAACCCCGATCCAACACACCTGTCTGTAATTTTCAAGTGCTCCTGAAGATCTTAAATAGCTGCTTCAGTTGTGTTGGATTCAGGGTTGGAGCTGAATCTCCAGGAACACGATTAGGCTCTCTGACCTACTAGTTACAGTAATTCTTGCCTTGTAAACAAATGATGCAACTGAATAAAGTACAGACTTAGCTTCACACTGCTGTGTCCCAATTCAGGGGCTGCGTCGCATTCGAAGGATGCATATGTCATTAAGTCGGTCTCATTTAAGATTGCAAGGTAATAAAGAAATTACAGAATTTTACACCTCACAGGGAATAACAGTCAATTTTATTACGATTACTTTTCTTAAATGAGACTTAAATGATGACGTATGCAGCCTTCAAATGCGACCTACGGAGGATGCAGCCCCTGAATTGGGACACAGCTACTGATACTCACTCAGGGTCAGAGGTCACTGCTCCATCACTGAGTTTAGGTGGAGGGTCCATGGATGCGTCACTCTTCATAGACACACAGCTGGGTTCTGGAGATGCTGCTTCACGTGTCTGAACAAAAAAACCCTCCTTTCTCTGCTCATAGGTGCTATTGAAACACACAAACAGAAATATACTTAATTTAAGAACACTGTTGTCAGCAGTGTTCAGGTGTGTTCGCTGCTGATTAATGCAAATTAAACTTATAATTCATGAGCATGTTGGGTTATTTTATCCCTGAGTCTTTTACCAGCTTGCATTTGTGTGCATCTTCTCCAGTGGGGTTGAGTTCACCTCAGTAGTTGGACACACAACTATAACATTATAAACTTACCTCTTAAAGTTAAAGATAAACTTACTATAAAGTTATAAACTTATAAAGTTTGGACAGTGTTGAGAACAGAAATCCACCCCCACCAGGGTAAAAAAAAAAAAACGTATCCAGTAGAATTACATTTATGACATGGTTCAAAGTGTTCCATTTGCATTAGTGTTCCTGGTCACTGTCATCCATTATATACACACACATATACATACTATATATACAGTATATACATATGCGGAAAAAACTATTATTTTTATCCTTCATTCAGACTTCATTCTGATGCTGGGATCCTTCTGAAGTCTGTACAAAGGTGAAAATGAGCTTTTTAAACGGGAGTGTCAAAGCGAAACTCTTTCACTCTTCCATTTTTCCTGTTGTCGACAGTCTCAAGTGCATGGATTATGGCAGAAACTGAACACGCATCTAGGACTGCACGATTTCGGAAAAAAATTCTGGAGTGCACCATCACACAGAAACTCCAAACATGCCTCACAGAAGTAATATAACTTATGACGTTCCAGGAAATCCCTGGACAAAGGGCATCAAGCTATCGCTGTAGCTGAATAAAAAGATAAACTTTTATCGACATAGCCTTTATCAATGTATAGAATACTATTAAATAATATATTGTCTGCCTCATTCTATGATAAAAAGCCACATCAGCTCACAAAAGGAAGCTGTTTAAAACACTCGATTGACGTTATGAAGTGAGTTTGGAGTAAAAACATTATTAAATGTTGTCTTTTGTTGGACAACAGGTTTATAAACGCTTCCCTTTACAAGTTTAGGAAGAAGTTTGACGCATGTTGCTTTTTCAAATGCACGTTATAAGTGACTCATACTCGCAGTGCTTTCAGAGATGGAGCAGCATTTAATACTGATCACAGAGCCTAACTTCACTAACATGCTGTGCATATATTTATTTAATTAAAAATGGAAAAAATGCATAATCACACTAAGTCAAATTAGATCCCACAATATCAAAACTAGCTGTTTTTGGAGCTTTAATAAATAAATGCTTTGTTTATAATGAGCAGGACATTTTATGCTATGAAACATGCAAGATGTCAAAAGAGCAAGGCAAATTTGATTTCTCATGTCATGACCCCTTTAAGCAAGTCTTCCTGGCATAACAACCTATTGGAAAATGGATGACGAAAAACACATGAAATCCGATCATTCAGACACATCTGATAGTGCATCACCAATGTTTTTTTTTACAGCACTAAATCTTAACGTCTCCTTGAAAGTTTGAAATCACAGGGTCACTCACTCAGGGTCAGAGGTCACTGCTCCATCACTGAGTGTAGGTGGAGGGTCACTCTTCATAGATGCACAGCTGAGTTCTGGAGAAGCTGCTTTACGTGTCTGAACAGAAACACCCTTTTTTCCCCGCTTATAGAGACTCATTTTACAGGACGTACAACTGAAACACACAATGTACAACAAATTACATCTGTAGACATACAGAATGAAACATTTAATACAAATATAATTGTATTTGGGTATGCTTTATCAGTTTCAGTATGACCGTGAACTCTTTGGTAGGTACACTAATACACACACAATATTGAAATAGTTAACAGAAAGTCTCCTTTACTGTGTGGAAGGAAAACAAACAAAGATGCTTTTGTCAGTCCAACTAACAATGGTTTAAAAGAAACTGCAAATAGAGGAAACCAGCTTGTATTAATCCATTTATGACTGCATGTCAAAACAAAGAGATTCTTAAACCGATAGTTCAGTTTCTGTTATATTTCTGTGTTTTATCAGCAGGTATTCAGCATGGAAGGCATGGCAGGCTATCAAGAGAAAGAAAAACTAACTAAAGCATCCAAACACACTGACATTACTGTAGATTATAACATATATTTACACATGCAAATGTTAAATGGTGCATGAGAATGAATCCAGAAATGTGTTAATTCAAACCTACCTCTGTCTCAACAGTGAAGAACATCAAACACAAACTTCATTCAGTTCATGAATCCATTCTGTCTCTAGATAACAGCATTAAACTGATCTGTTCTCAAACTGAATCACATTATTCACAAACAGCGTTGCTCTCCTGGTGTTGTTCATGTTCTTCCTTTCACAAAATGGAGACTTGTCGACACTGTGTCACATGACCAGTGAGAGAAGAAAACAAATGTTGGCTGGTGTAAAACACTTGTCCACATAACAGAGTCTGTGAGATAATATAAAAATATGTCATGTTTTAAGATTTTTTCTCCAAATTTCAATGACTTGAAATGTGACCTTTAAAGGAAATAAAAGCTTTATTCAAAGAAAAGCTCCTTTGCACTGAGCTCTGTAAATACAGAAAGTTCCTTTCAAGACCTGCCTCTATTGTTATAAAATAGTTTTGTTACTGGGAAAAAATTATGAAAAAATAATGTTAAAAGTCTGGGCCCACCAGGAGTTTCACTTGGCCCACCCTGCACCTCAAAGCTGGAGCCGGGCCTGATCACAATTTACAGAAATTCAAACATAGCCTATATAGATCAGGGGCTGTATGTATAAAACTTCTCAGAATTGCAATACAATAAGAATAGTTCAAGCCTTGACTTAAAGGTGCAGTGTGTAAATTTTTGCAGCATATAGCGGTGAGGTTGTGAATATGAAGCTATGGTGGCCAACACAGGACAGAAATGGCATCGTCGGAGACGGAGAGTAGCTAGCGCCCGGACTGGCCATCGGGAGCGCCGGGTGAATTCCCGGTGGCCTGGCAGCTGATTTGGCCAGCTGCCCTCCTTCTTCTTCTTCTTTTTTTTTAAATAAATTATTTTTGCCTTTTTAATTATATATTTACATTTAATCATTTAGCAGACGCTTTTATCCAAAGCGACTTACAAATGAGGAACGCAGTAGAAGCAACTAAACAAACAAGGGGCAACAGTATGCAAGTGCTGTAACAAGTCTCAGTTAATCTAGCAGAGTACACATAGTACAGTACACATACACTTTTTTTTCTTTTTAAAAAAAAATAAAATAAACAAACAGAAAAATGAATAGAATAGTTAAGTGCTAGTCTTTATTGGTCAGGTGCTGCTGGAAAAGATGTGTCTACCGACTCGGCTCCTCGAGGCAGGTTGTTCCACCAGGTGGGAACCGTCCAGGAAAAGGTCAGTGTGAATATCTGTCTGCTAAATTACTACTGTAACTTTACAATAGATAAAGATGCCATTTAGCATACAGTTTTTTAATGACCACAGTAGCCTTTTACAGGTGAATCTGACCTGCACAACTCCAATATATAATTGCCCCAATGCACTAAAGTGATCATTTCCGAATTCGACAATGCTACGATTCAGCTCGCGTGAGCTCCGCGCGTCTGCCAAACCTTTTCAAGTAATAATGAGTGTGACGGACTCAAGGAAGCGGCCAGAACATTGAGGGAAAGCTCAAAGAAATTACTGACCTCTTCAGGGGTTCAAATGCAGGTCAGTTTCACCTGTAAAAGGCTACTGTGGTTTTGTCTTATTTAACGTAGCTAAGTATTAAACTGCTAGCAAATGTTAGCAGTAGCACTCCATTACTATCATCATTCAAAAAACTGTATGCTAAATGGCATCATTATCTATTGTAAAGTTACAGTAGTAATTTAGCAGACAGATATTCACATCGATTTGGAGGGAGCTAGGGCAGACAACACAAAAAATATTAGTAATAATGCAATAACATGTTCAGTATTATGATTTTTCTATAAAGATATTGTCATGATGTATTTATTGTACTAATTTTGACATTTAAGCAATTTAGAATTTTTTTTATATATATATATTTGCATGAAATAGACATTTTAAGATAAAACAACAACACATTGTCCTAATGTGATACTTTGAATTTACCTAAAATAAATTTTGATTCTGTGCAAACAAATTACAATGTTTTTTTTTTTTTGCAACAACGTTGAGACATTTCTGTTCCTAACGGTAGACCTGCTGAAGAAGAAGTGACGGGTACAAGAAGAGTAGCAAAAAAAGGTAAACGCACGCAAGGGAGAGAGTTGATAATGAAAAGGGAAGTGAAGGTGCAGTTCAAGAGAGAACATTTTATTATTATTAGCCTGAGGATTTAAGCCTTTTTTATGTGATGACCATACAAAAAATATGGCTCTCCATGGTTCCAAAATTTTTGTTGTGGGTGTATGGGATGGCCTGGATGGGCGTGACATAAAAACATTACGGTTCATTATGTCAGGTCTTTATACACCACTGAAAACATAGTTATGTAAATTATATTGCATTTCTGTTAATAGATCCTCATAAATACTACACACTGCACCTTTAAGTGTTGTGAACTAAGGATTACAATGAAGTCAACGCCAAAAAGGCCGCCCTCAACCACCGAATCAGCCTATAATAGTGAGCCTGGAAGGGTAGTCATGACACTGTCGGACATGGTTGCAAGGAAGGATTAAGCAGGACCTTAACATTTTATAGATTATCAAATCACTATTATAACATTGAAATATCTATTTTAGTCACTTTATTTGTACTGAAGTGTTAAATATATAGGCTAATTGTAGGGAAAGTCTCATCAAAAACTAAAACTTTTGAATTAACTTCACAATAAATCTTTATTGAAACTAAACTGAACTATTGAGAGCTTTTGACCAAGGAATTAATTGACCAATTATCAATTTTGATAATTGGTCAATAATAAATCTGTTTAATCTGATCCTGTTGCATAGAAACTAAATGAAGAATAATATATTGATATACTTTTCACAGATCTATAAGGGAGGACTCAAATGCAGAATGAGTTTATTAACAAAACAGCAGACAAGACAAGACATGGTGAGGTGAACACAGTCCAAACCAGAGTATGTGAACGGAGTGGAGCGGCAGCAATTTCCCCTCCACGCTCTAAGCATTCAATAATCGCTCCGCTCCGGATTCACCATTTCCCACTCCCTGCTCCACTCCTCGCTCACTGATATCAGAAACACCGCTCCGTGTTCACTCCGAGGTAATTTGCGGCTAAAGTATTTAAGTAAGCTCTGAATATCACAAAAGTTCGCTTTATAACATACATTAAATGAAAAAAATCAACAATAGGAGATAGTTTCAATGTGGTTTATTGGAAAACTAGTGTGCAAACATTTATTCCTACGACATGCCAAGCTTATTAGGCTTTATCAGCATTAAAAGTTAAATAACATTGCTGCTTTTGCAGTGCAAATTTTGTTTGGAAGGATGAAAATTGTATGTTTATTTTATCTACGGGTCACTACATTACAGATTTCTGCTCATTCAAAATCAGACACAGATAACTGTAAGCAGATAAGCACTGCGTGTGTGAATAAGTGCTACCGATTTAAAATGTGCTTTCACCCGATTATATTCAGTACGTAGAAGGTACAAAAAAAATCCTTGAACTATAACATCCCGCTCATGCCCATCGGAGTGAGTGAAAACCACGAAGCTCCGACTTTTAAAAAATCCGCTCCTCACTCCATTCAAAATAATGCCGCTCCACTCCTTGCTTTGCTCCCACTCCACTCTGCTCACATACTCTGGTCCAAGCAATAGGCAGGGACAAGTCTTGATGACGGGCAGGCTGAGAGAGCGACCGCTGAGTCCAACCCAGAATGACAGTAGGTTGGAGATCAGAACGAGAATAGCAGCACGAGACTGGAGGAGAACAGTGAGGACCAGGCAGGATCACACAGCACAAGGGGATCGATTCTATGGGCACAAACAGGCACTGCACCGGTTTTGCTGCTTGGCAGATAGTGTAGCGGCAAGGGAAGCTCAGCTTGAAAGACAAGACTAGGAGAAACAAGAGACACTAAGGCGAAAACTAAAGTAAGCTTTAAATAGAGAAACTACTACAAAAGTGATAAGCTAAATAGTGACACTTTACAATACAGGTGCACTAATATGCATTAATTCATGCTTAACTAATGCACAAATAATCACATAATTAACGAATGACTCATGAAGAACTAAACCATTAATGGTTACTGCAACAGCAATTAATGGAGATTCTATATGATTAATAGATTCATATATGAATTGCTATTGATTAAATGTGTCACAATGTATTAATTCCTTAATAACATATTGTATTAACTAATAGTGTCAATTAATGTGTTAATTACCACAGTTGGTCAAAGCTATGTACTTCATCTTCAAGTTCTCTGCTTTCACGAGTTCACACTTACATATAATGTGTGGAGAATAGATTTAAATGCGTATTTGGCGTGCTGTCCGGGGGGAGGGCTTTGAGCTCGGAATTTGGCCCGAACCCAGAATACCCCCCGGTGTATGTAAGTGGTTAGAACTAGAAAGGAACAAAGTGGAGGAGGGGTGGTGGAGGGATGCTGATAAACTGTCAACGAAACAGAGGTAAGACTGCTGCGTATATATACCTCTTGTTGTTGATTAGCTGAGTGCTCTCCACCTGTGTCGATTATCTGATCGTGCTCCTCCCGCACCTTGTTAATAAAACATCATTTCACGAGTTCACACTTACATATAATGTGTGGAGAATAGATTTAAATGCGTATTTGGCGTGCTGTCCGGGGGGAGGGCTTTGAGCTCGGAATTTGGCCCGGACCCAGAATACCCCCCAAATGGCTAAAGCATAGGACAGCCGCCTGCTAAATACCCCCCCCCCCCCAAGACGTGCCTAGTTTGGCGGGCTGGCATCTGTGAAGGGGCCTGGTTGCTCGGCCGGGAGGGCCCCTGAGATTGGTTTGTGGCGCCTCGTGCTGAGGACATTGCCTGAAACAGAAAACGGGAAAGGGGAAACATGGGAGAGACAATAAAACGCTTCCTTAGTGCGTGGAAACTTTCCACTCTTTTATGCTGCGTGAAAAACTTTCCGGCTGACTTACTGCGTGGAAGCTTTACGCTTCCTCGCTGCGTGGAAACTTTCCACTTGCTTACTGGTGGAAAGTTTCCACTTCCTCGTGGCATGGAAACTTTCCACTACTCGCTGCGTGGAAACTTTCCACTACTCGCTGCGTGGAAACTTTCCACTTGCTTACTGGTGGAAACTTTCCACTTCCTCGCTGCGTGGAAACTTTCCACTTACTTACTGGTGGAAACTTTCCACTTCCTCGTTGCATGGAAACTTTCCACTACTCGCTGCGTGGAAACTTTCCACTTACTTACTGGTGGAAACGTTCCACTTCCTCGTTGCATGGAAACTTTCCACTACTCGTTGCATGGAAACTTTCCACTACTCGCTGCGTGGAAACTTTCCACCTACTTACTGGTGGAAACGTTCCACTTCCTCATTGCATGGAAACTTTCCACTACTCGCTGCGTGGAAACTTTCCACTTACTTACTGGTGGAAACTTTCCACTTTCTTGCTGGTGGAAACTTTCCACTACTCGCTGCGTGGAAACTTTCCACTTGCTTACTGGTGGAAACTTTCCACTTTCTTGCTGGTGGAGCCTTTCCACTTCCGTGCTGCATGGAAACTTTTCACTACTCGCTGCGTGTAAACTTTCCACTTCTTTGCTGCGTGGAAGCTTACTGCTCTTTCGCTGTGTGACGACTTGTATTCTCGCTGCGTGAAAACGTGCCGCTATTCATGGAGCGCTAAAAGCAGAAAGGGAAAACGTGAATTTTTTTCCGAGGGATTTCTCGCTGTGTCCGCTGGGAGACAAAATGCTCGCTGGACGAGCTTTTTTATTCGATAAGGGTTTGGTGGGCTTTTTTGATGTGAAAACGGTTGGTCCTGATGTAGCTTTGGAAAGCGTCTGAGGACCATCTCCCTAGAGCTTGGATCTGTTGTTGGGAGAGGCCTTTTTGGGCTGCTGAGGTTGCGGCCCCAATGCGAAAGGAGTGGCTTGAGAAGTTCTTTGCTGGGATGCCTGACTGTTGGAGAACGGATTTGGGGTGTTTCTGGAACCAAAAGCGGGTTTGTTGGATTCGTCCGTGAACAGTGGTTCCAGGGGAGATTTGGTTTGGGAACTTCTCCATTGAAGATATGCCAGAACTGATTGGTGTGGTTGGATCGGTGATGAGAGTTTAAAAATGTAGATGAAATGACCCTTTTTGATTTGGTCGGTCTTACTTTGCTTGATCAGATAAGAAATTGTTTCCCCATCTATTACTGATAAGTCTGGGATGGTGGGGTGGATTTTTGGTTCGAATTTTGATGTGATAGCGAGTTCGGAACATCTAAGGAAACCAAAAAGGCTAGGACAAACATGGCGTCGAGTGTTTGGGCGGTATTGAGGGGTTGGTACCCTGTGCGGAGGGTATGGATACATTTGGTTAGGATGTCTAGCGTTATAGGTTGTCTGGTGTCGGGACGGGTGGGCTGGGATCTTTGGATCCCTTTGATCAGGAGGGAGGTTTGTGAATTGTTTATCTCAGGAGAGATAAACAATTCAGACAAAACTGAAGAAAAACTGAAGTGGAGAAATTAGCCAGAGAAATTGAGCTCCTGTGGGAGCAGAATGAACAGCTCTGCTGTGGCAGTGGAAAAATTAGCCAGAGAAACTGAGCTCCTGCGGGAGCAGAGGGAACATCACTGCTGTGGCAATGGAGAAATTAGGGAAACTGAGCTCCTGCTGGAGCAGAAGGAACCGCACTGCTGTGGTAGTGGAGAAAATTATCCAGAGAAACTGAGCTCCTGCGGGAGCAGAAGGAACAGCACTGCTGTGGTAATGGAGAAAATTATCCAGAGAAACTGAGCTCCTGTAGGAGCAGAAGGAACAGCACTGCTGTGGTAATGGAGAAATTAGGGAAACTGAGCTCCTGCTGGAGCAGAAGGAACCGCACTGCTGTGGTAGTGGAGAAAATTATCCAGAGAAACTGAGCTCCTGTAGGAGCAGAAGGAACAGCACTGCTGTGGTAATGGAGAAAAGGTTAGACGGACAAATGGAGAAACGCATTTGTGTAACAAAATGAGACTCTTATTTTGAAATGCCTATGCCTTATTATTGCAGGATGCTCATTCAATTTCATATGAGGGAGATGAAATATATATGGTCTTACAACTGTATACGACATATTACGATATAATCACGGTAAAGAAAACATTGTCATTGTTAATAAGAATTTGCTTGGCATAACTGTGCGCTATTCATTGATGCGAACTGCTCTGAACTGAAGCAGTCTGAAGCACTGTTTTGCAAGCCCGTAGAACGCACAACGGCGCCACATTCATGTTTTGAAATGTGAGCACTCACTTTTATTTAATGAAATCATAGCCTTTGAAGTCTGCAGTATCCATCTGCAAAATATGAGATGGCTTACAATAATCATTGATACGCTTGTTATACAATATAGCCTGCCCTACTGTAAGATATGGATGTTACATTTAAGAAAACAAGTGTTCCAAATGCATTGTACAGTTTGCACACATCTATTTATAGTCGCAAATGCGAGTATGGTCGCACTGTCTCGAGCCCTGTGTGCCCGAGCTTATGTGAGCGTTGAGTTGAGAAGTATGGATCAAAGGTTCCAACTAGTGGCTGATCGCTTGGCAATATGTGCTGCTGTATTGCCATCATTTTAGTGATTTAGTGATGTTGAGGAGTCATTGGTTTGAAATAATGCAGATGGAAGCGGCCGAAAAGGGGCTTTTAGGTAGTTTAGAAATTTGGAAGGAAAATATTTTAGCATTGTAGAATTGCTTCGAGCAGCGTGTGGAGCATGTTGACAGCGTGAGTTGGCAGGGCGAACTGCCGGAATGCTGATAAACTGTCAACGAAACAGAGGTAAGACTGCTGCGTATATATACCTCTTGTTGTTGATTAGCTGAGTGCTCTCCACCTGTGTCGATTATCTGATCGTGCTCCTCCCGAACCTTGTTAATAAAACATCATTAAGGTGTGGTTACGAGTACATCAGGGGTCTCATTTATAAAGCGTGCGTACGCACAAAACGGGGCTGGAAACGTACGTACGCCAGTTCCCACGCAAAGGTTGTGATCTATAAAAAACAAACTTGACGGGAGAATGTGCGCACCTTTAAGCAAACTTTGAGCCGTGCGTACGCACATTCTGGAGACAAAGGGAATTGGCGACACAGATGGTGAGGTCGTGAACTGAAGTTAGATTGTAGAAAATACATGTGAGAAGAACGATTATAAGAATTAATGACATTTAATTTTCACTCCATTTCATACGTTATATCCACATTATCATGAAGATTAAATCCAACAGTGTTATTTGTGCCGATTGTTTTAAGCTATATACATCTAGTAAAATCCGAACGTAATTCAAAATGTATTAAAAAAAATATATATAATAATAATCAGCACTGCCTTATAGTCACATTGTCCACAACGGGAGCGCAGGAGGAGATGGCGCGACTACATGTGATGCAGAATAGCATGAAATACCCTTTTATTAGAGAACTGCAGAACACAGTGTAAAAAGGAAATATTTTCCTTAATGTACATATATCGTAAAATGTCAAAGTCTGCAAATACAGTCATGAAGCACAATCGCTACTCATCATCGGTCCTAACTATTACGGTGTTCATTACAAAACCGTCAAGAAGCATGTGTTCACTATAACATTTTCGTCTTAAATTTTCGCCCTCAAATTAATTATGTGATTTTGTCAAGGTGTTAACGATCAGTCTATTTGCTAGAAACATATAAATCCTCCGGTGACCCGGGTATGTAATGCTTCATGATGGCACTGCTGGCACTGTTGGAGGATTACACCAATGGCAGAATAAGGAGAGAACGAGTTTTCAGGGACCATGATGATTTCCTGGCCCATGATGATGACTGGCTAATAAGCCGATTTAGATTCCCTAGAGCTGTGCTCTTGGATCTATGTGCTGAATTGGGTCCAGTATTAGAGAGGGCAACACGCCGGAACCATGCCATCCCAGTCCAAATACAAGTCCTCACCACTCTGGGGTTCTTGGCAACCGGCTGTTTCCAGCGGAAATTGGCAGACAGGTAAATTATTTATATAAAAAAAACTATAAGTAATCCTCAACTTTGTCTCTAAGACCTTTTTGTATATGAAATAATTCTATTGGAATCTATCATCTCACCCTATAGGTCTGGTATATCACAGCCGTCCCTGAGTGCCATAATATCTGTCGTTTTGAATGGTATACTTAATATGGGTAGTCGATACATCAGGTTCCCCTACACTGTGCGAGAACAGGCCGAAATTAAAATGCAATTTGCAGCAATGTCTGGTTTCCCAAATGTAATCGGCACAATTGACTGCACTCATGTTGCTATGAGGGCACCATCTGAAAATGAATTTGCTTATGTTAATAGAAAGCATGTGCATTCTATTAATGTGCAAATCATATGTGACTCCAACATGACCCTCACAAACATTGTGGTTCAACACATGATTCCTTTATCTTACCATTTTTTCTTTAATTCTGCAACTGTCCGTTCTGTCCCACTGACACAATTGACGGCAGAAGCAATACTTTGCCACTCGCACTGCTTCTTTTTATTAGTGACCCCACTGCTGTGGCCACCAAATAACACAGTTTTCCGAGCCTCCACCTCCCCTACAAGTGTTTCAATCTCAGTGTCTGAGAAATTACGTTTTTTTCCTCTTTTCTCACCTGTCGCCATTATTCAAAGTAACAGAAATACACGTTTTCACTTTCTTGGATTAATTAATTGGCGGGTCGCATGCCAGTTTTCCAGGTATATAAGGGATTCCACTCTCATTTACATGCCGATCAGCAATCATGAGGTGATTTGCATTGACTATTTATGGTTAAAAATGGGCGTGTACAGGGCGGGATATGAGGCTGGTTCACGTACGCACATCTGCGGGTGATCTGTGATTTATAAAGGGAACATTGCTTACAGGTGTGCGTACGCACGGTTTTATAAATCGGAATATTTTTTGCCGTACGCCATTTTTGGCTTTTGGGCGCACGTAAACTTTTAGTAGGGATCCTACGCACAGTTTTATAAATGAGGCCCCAGATGACTACCTTCCCCCTCTCTTAGTTTGGGACACTAGTCAAGGTCTTTTACCTTGGCTGTATGAGAACACTCCAAACAGGAGGCTGTCCAATCATTTTAGATTGAATGTAAAGTGGGGAGAGTTGGTCAGCTGATTTATCTAAAAGATTGGTTAGATTTCTAACTTGTAAAGCTTCTTCTGTATTATCAGCACAAGGAATACACAATTGTAATAAAATAGATTTTATTAACAAAAGATAAACAAGAATAACTAACACAACTACTGTGGAAAAAGTGTCATGCGTTTATTCATTTGTTCATTAACAGCTGAATCTGTGTAAGATGTTGCATTACAAATAGCTGTCACTGAGAATACTTATTTCTCTGAATAAGTATGAAATGGATGTGTGTAGTTTACATCCGTCTTAAGGTTTCCAAACATAGTTATGAATGGATTTGAATGGATCATTGTGGTCTTCCTTTGTTTCACCCACAACTGCTAAGGTCCCGAGGAATACATAGTATACTTTATTAATAAGATATTTCCTGCGTTTGGTCGGTTAATAACAGGTTAAGTGTTTTTCACGTTAAGCGTTTTAGAATGTCCCTTCAGGGGGATGTTCTCAGCTCAGCACACTTACACACACTGCTACAGCGGTTCTCGAGTCAGGAATAGGTTGCAGTGGTTCTCGAATCACCAGTACAGAATCGAGAACTGTTTCTTTCGGACACATTCGAGCTTTCGGACATGTTTGATACTGAGAACCGATGAGCTGAGATACTGAGCATGTGTGATAACACCATCTGAACCGAACTGATATTATGAGCACGGGTGAACCGAGGACTTGTGCAAGTTTATGTTATGTCAATGTAAGTTTATTTAATCTGTGTAAAACATCCGCGTTTGCACGACAGTGGCTGTATTGAGTGCTTTTGCAAAACGTAAACGTAAGAACTTAAGATGACGATGACGATAATTATTATTATTATACTAAGTTATGATTACAAATTACTTTATATGAATGTGTTTGAAAGTATTTTCATCCGCCGGGATGATAGAATTTACGTCATTACGTGAGGACGTAAAAGAACCGGTGAACTGTTTTTTTTTTAACCGGTTCATTGAAACGGACTGTCCGAAAGGACCGGAACTTCCCATCACTATTATCAAACCCATGCTACAAAAGAACCAAATAATCATGTAAAGTCCAGTAAACCTTAAGATTATTACTTATGACATTAGAACAAAATATATGGATGAGAGAACATATGTATAAACTAAATTAAACAACAATCTCTTAAATATTTAACATTTTTATTTAATGTCCTGAACATTTTTATTAAACAAATAAATATTTTCATTAAAAAGGCTTATTTTTTGCTATTGTAGACTCATTTTGTAAATATAAGCAATTAATTTGGACAAGCGCAAACTGGGTGCCTGTAAGATGGTACAGATGTACCTGCTCAGCCAGAATCGGCTCGAAGTCGTGCATCTTCGGAAGCGTATCCGTGAACTAAAAACTAAAACACTAAAATTAAGATTAGATCAGTGTGGCAAGCAGGGCGAGGCAGAGAGCCGTGAGAGAACAGCGCGAGACCGGTGACGTGACTGATAATGAGCGTCACCTGCGAGCGAAGCACGAGAGAGGATCAGGCCTGGATTTCACGTTTTGCAGCAGTCGTCCATTAAGTCCATCTAATTCTCCATCTAATTCTCTCAACTGTGTGTCGCTCAGTTGTTTCTCACAAGAGGTATTTTTTTAATCTCACACAGAGACACTGAACTATCAGAATAAACCCCAAATCCAGCATAGAGGGGTTCAGTGAATGTGCATTTGAATGTGTGTAAGTGTGTGATTGTGTCAGAGACACTGTAGAAAGACAGAGTGCTGGCTGACCAGTCCAGATACACTCCTACTCTGTTAGAGCGACGAGAAGGGGCAGGTATGACTGTGTTCTTGTTATTGTGACTGACAGATAATCTATCATTAAAACAGTTCAAACTCCAGGACTTTTCATTGGATCCAAACCAAGAGTCATTCCTCCATCCTTTCCTGCTGATTCCTTTATATGCCACTGATATATCAGCCTTATACCCGCTCCATTTAGCCTCCCAGTAACAGCGTCCAGGCAGATTCTCTCTACACAGAACCTGAGGCCATTCGATAAATCTCTCTGGATGATAAAGATAGAGCTGCTCCTCTGTCACATTTGTCACCGTTCTGTTTTTCTCAGACAGAATTAGTAAAGTGTTTGCTGTGTTTGGATCCAGTGTGAGATCACACGCATCTGAACACAAGAAGAGAGATAACATTTATATTACAACAAAACAACAATTAAGGTGTGTGTGTGAGAGAGAAAGCGAGAGAGAGAGAGATTGATTGATTGACCGCACACCTGTCCCAGTAATTCCAAAATCTTATTAAAGGGACTAAATGGGTGCTTCTCAATACCCAATTTGATGCTTCCTCGTTTCCTCGCTCCTCCATCTTCCAGCCTGTGACCCAGAAACTGATCAAAGTTAGCCATCCTGAAGGACATCTCAATTCTCTAATTGCACCGAGAGGAGCGAGGAGGCTTCCAGAGGAGCTGTGAGCGAGGATGCACAGGTGTATCCTATGCGGAAGTCTTTCTTGTTGAGAAACCTGGTGCATGTACAAATTCTTCTCCCCCTTCTCATCTGTCACAATAACTTTGATTTATGCTTTACCTTTGCACTTGCAAAAAACATATATCTCACATATTTCAGCAGGACATCTATTTATTGATTTATTATAATTATTTATTAATTTCTTAAATAACCAAACTTCAAGAGCACACTTGAAGTGACGCTTGAGTGACCAAGAATATTCCAATATACAAATAAGCTTTCCTTCAATTCCTTCTTTCTTAATTAATTGCCTTGCATCCTATGGGGGGTGGGGTGGAGCTGAGACACGAGTAAAGGAAACGAGGAAAGGAAATAAGGATGCACAAATAAAAAATGAGAAGCACCCATTGTCATAAGGTTTCTGTGAGGTTTAGTTGTAGTTATGATATAGAAACTATCATTCACTCAATATAATGTGTGTGTGTGTGTGTACAGGTATATGGGGTTTATTACAATATATTACAACGTAAAGTTTATTACAATGTAAACTTCTTGTGTCCTCTTAAACCAAATGGCTTAAACAAAATAAACAGTGTTTTTGATGATAGTTTTCTATGATGGGTAGGTTTAGGAGTAGGGTAAATCACAAGAATGTTAATGTGTGTGTGTGTGTGTGTGTGTGTGTGTGAGAGAGACCTACATTTCTGTAGTCCTGGTTTAATCTTTAACTCTCCTCCATCATCCACACTATAAAAAAGTCATACTCAATTTTCATAATTAAGAAGATTTTTTTAATGAAAATAAAGTGGGTATTAAATTGAAGAATAATCTATCATCTAAGCACTCATGTTCATTTTTAGCATAAACAGACAAAATTAAGTAACATTTTTAAATTGCAAACATGAAAAATCTGGATTGAGCTCAAAGAAAAAAATAATATAATTACTTGCTTTTAATTTGTGCAAGTGTTAATAAATGACTGATAATCATCTATAATTGCAGAAATCTCTTGCTGTTCAGTTGCACTAAGCTGATCTGCTTTATTTAGTATCATGAGGTCAAACATCATTTCTTCTCATTTAGACTGTGGTCAGGCACACTTTATAATAGGTGGCCTTAACTACTACACTACTATGTACTAACATTAAATACCTACAAAACGATGGATTTACTGTGCAACTACAACATTCCCACATTTACTGCTAATGAGATTGAGATATTTTTAGGTTTAGGAGTAAGTGTAGGGCTTGGGTTAGGGTTATAGGGGTTAAAGTTAAGTTTAGTAGTGAGGCTAGGTTTAGCATTAGGCTTAAAGGGTTAAAGTAAGGTTAGGAGTGAGGGTTGGGCTACGTTGAGGTGTAAAGTTAAGTGTGTAACTAGAAATGTTGCAGATACTTGAAATGCACCAACATGTATGCACCTAAGTATATTATATCAAATGGTTTAGTACATAGTAGTTAAGGCCACCAAATATAAAGTGTGACCCTGTGATCTCCGAGCCTGTATATTGGATTTGTTTTTGCTTCATGACTTTATGACACAAGGACAAAGACACATGACAGGAAGATTGTTAGTGTTGAACATACTTGAGTTTGTCCAGTCTGTAGTTTGGATCAGAGAGCAGCTTGACTAATGATTGTCCCGGGTGATTGTAGCTCAGATCTCTCAGGTGTGAGGGGTTTGAACTCAGATAACAACAGCCTTCCTCTGTCACCATACAGCCAGATAATCTACAAACACACACACACACACACACCATCACATCATCTGGGACTGGAGATTAGGGCTGTGCAAATATCGAAATCGTATTAAAATTGTGTTGTGAGCAAATTTTAATTCATAAACATAGAAAAGCAGTCATGAATGTAAAAAGTAAGGATTAATTGTCTCAAAATTGTGATTGAAATCAAAATCGCAACATTGGTCACAAATCATGATAGTTTTTTCTGTCCATATCGCACAGCCCTACTAAAGATCATCTTAGACTGATTCACACACCAGTGTTCAGATTCCTGTAACTCTGTTTCAAATAATTAACTGATTCAGTTGAGCAGTTTTATCCACAGAACACTGATTACAGGTTCAGCTCAGAGGGCATCTTAATTTCACAATCAAATTAATCTTCATCTGTTTTTCTTACCTCAGTATCTCTAGCTGACAGTGTGAACTCTTCAGTCCATCAGAGAGCAGCTTCACTCCTGAATCCTGCAGGTCATTGTGACTCAGGTCCAGCTCTCTCAGTGAGGAGTTTGATGATTGTAGAGATGAAGACAAACTTTCACAGCACCGATCAGTGAGATTACAGTCAGCAAATCTAAAACACAGGATGAAATATGGTTTAATAAAGAGGAAATAGCGTCCTGTATGCTCCACGTGGTATTGATCACATTGTTCACATGACTAATATTCTATTCTTCATCAGGAGGTGAACAATGAATACTGATCCACAATCAGCTGAAATATGTTTCAGCTAATTTGACACTATGAAATTAATTTATTATTAAACTAACTGAGGATCGATTATAGTCATAACATTTGACACAGGTAAAGCCCTGTTTGCTGAATCGAATGACTGAGACTAGGGCTGGGCAATATGGCCAAAAAATTATCACAATAACATTTTTCATATCAGTTGTTACTGATAATTATCACAATAATGTCAAATCTTTATTTCTTTCAAGTTTAAAGGCAGATTTTTTTCCCCCAAGTAAAAGTTGTAGAAACCAGACCGTTAATTGTGTTTTTAAACTACTCTTTCTTGTCAGAACATGACAAACACCTTACATTTTTGACTTTTTTCTTTAGCAATAAATATCTTAATAGAACTTTTTTTTTCTTAGTTTCTGCATGTGATTTTGTTTCAAATCATGAAACAGGTTTGTGTTGCCTAACTTTTTAAACTTTTGATGCCTAACTTTGAGGCTTTGGATCATCATAAATAATGCTGTGATTCACACCTGAGGCGTCAACGACTCCTCCCCTGAATATCAATGAGGAATGTGACAGAGGGAACTATAGAGAATGAATGTGAGGAGACTTCATGATTGAATGTATTGTTTGTAGCTTATTCACAAAATCACGTTTAATTTAAAAGAAGTAATCTGACTATACATTTTCTTTACATAAAGACTTTAGACTTACAGTGCAGTTCAAAAGTTTTAGATCTGTATGTTTTTTTTTTGTTTTTTTTAAATAAATAAGTCTCTTCTGCTCACCAAGGCTGGATTTATTTGATCCAAAATAGTAAATATTATAAAATATTATATCCAAAACAGTAATATTGTTAAATATTTTTACAATTTAAAATAAATGTAAAATAAATGTTACATGGTAAAGTGTAATTTATTCCTGTGATCAAAGCTGAATTTATCATCATTACTCCAGTCTTCAGTGTCACATGATCCTTCAGAAATCATTCTGATATGATGAGATATATATGCTCAACAAACATTTCTTATTATTATGAATGTTGAAAACAGTTGTGTATTTTTTTTCAGGATTATTTGATAAATCAAAGATTTAACCCAGAGGGGGTTAAATTAACGGAAAGTTCAAAAGAATAACATTTATCTGAAATAAAAAGATTTTGTAACATTATAAATGTCTTTACTGTGTTTTTTTTATCAATATCAGGCATCTTTGTGAATAAAAGTATTAATATCAAAAAACAAAACACAAACAACAGCAACAAAAATACTAAACTCTTACTCAGCCCAAACTTTTGAATGATAGTGTATGTTACAATGTATTTCTATTTCAGATAAATGCTGTTGTTTTGAACTTTCTATTTATTAAAGAATCCTGAAATAAATTGTACACAACTGTTTTCAACATTCATAATAATAAGAAATGTTTCTTGAGCAGCAAATCAGCATATTACAATGATTTCTGAAGGATCATGTGAAACTGAAGACCAGAATAAATTGCATTTTAAAAATATATCCAAATAGAAAACAATTATTTTAAATGATAAAAATACTGTTTTTGCTGTATTTTGGATCAAATAAATGCAGCCTTGTTAAACAGAAGAATTTTTTTTGAAAACATTAGAAAATCTAAAACTTTTGAACGGTAGTGTATACTTGGATTTACACATGTAAACAACACAGAGCAGTGGTAAAAAAAAAAAAATACAGTGCAAAAGAGACATTCAGGGCAAAAGTGCAAACAGGGGCAGTGCAAGATGAACGAAAACTAATTGAAGTCTTCAGTGCATATAGAGAGAGACAAGAGACTGAAGATGGACGGTTTGTAAAAGCACACTCGTCCACCTATGCGTAAAGGCAACTCCTTAAGGGTCATGTTACCACTAAGCTCTTTGTGGATAATGAAAGCATTGGTGGCTGCAATGTCCAATAAGTGTATAATAGAAATATCTTTCTGTACCACTTCATGGTTTTGTGTTCTGCACTGTAGTACTGTAACAGCTGATCAGACAGGTCAATGCCCCCCATGTGTTGGTTGTATGCAGTCACAGGTGCAGGACATGGAAATGTCTTTGTCCTCCATGTGTCTTGTGATTTCACCCTCCTCTGCACAGTGTCGCCTGTATAAGCAGATTGGATGGTAGAACAGACAGATACCTATGTGTGTCCATCCACTTCACAAAGACAAGAGGCCCATCACGAATCCACCTGATGTAGCAGCCTGGCAGATTTCTTTGAGAGTAAATTAGTTGCATCACGTGGGCAGTCCTACCTGTTGTCTCTGTAAGTCCCACATGCACCAAACTTCATGGCAAACAAGTCTTTTAGGAGATTTGGACTTGTGTAGAAATTGTCCATGTACACATGGTACCCAGAGCCTAAAACTTTACAGTCCAAAAGAGATGTTACAGCATCCATGGCCTGTGGGAAAGTTGTTCTTTCCGGTGTACACAAAAGTCCACAGTGTATCCATTCGAAGAGTCTGCAAGAACAAACAACTTGAAGCCCCACCTGGCTGGCTTGGCTTTCATGTACTGTGTCATACCTGTGTTTGCTTTACATGCCACCATTCTTTCATCTACAGCCAAGGTTCTTTTTGGATGATAGAGGGCTTTACAAGCATGACGGATAGTGTCCATGAGGGGTTGGACCCTGAAAAGACGGTCATGTTCAAGCTGTGCCCCTCTTTCTGAGTCATCTGGACGACTCATGTGCACATTCCGAGAAATGGTGCAGTATCTGTATCTGAAAAGGCACAGAGAAAAGATGTCTTTCCGCCAGTAGTCTTTGATGGAGCTCACCTTCACCATGGCCATGTAAAACAGCAGCGGTACATGTCGTAGCGGTACATCTCACTGATGCTGACATCTATCCATTTGTATTTGCGACCCTTTGCAATTGCACCGGCAGCCTGGGCATTGGTGTTGTGGCACAGAGTTGACACTGCATTCTCAGAAAAAAACATTTTGAAGAGACTCTGAGGTGTGTGTGTGTGTCAGCAGGACTCAGTTGTGGTCCAGGTTCCCGTGCGGGCAGAAATCTCAGAGTCTGTGGAACCATATACATCTTCCTCTGTTTTCCATGACAGAGTGGACTGCTTGTAGCTTGTCTGAATGTTTGTTTTGGCCCTCTTTGCAACAGGTGTCTGATCACTATCATTCTTATAGCTGTAAAACAAGCAAACCAACAAACAACTATGAACATGTTTATTACACAAAGAACTGTATTACTAGCATTATAAATCACTAAAAGTAATATTGCCCATGCATATCAAAAAAACTAAATTTTCGTAAAGCCATACAGACACATAATTTTTGTATGGATTATGTCAAACCAGAGTATGTAAACAGAATTATACTAATATCTGAAAGAAAGAAGAAAGGTGTACTTAGTATAATTTTCAATTTTAAAAACTGATCGACACCTGTTGCGTGCTATCCATGTGCAAGTAGCAGCTGAAGGTGAGAGTACGGTGGCCGAGAAGTGCAAAACAAAATCACAATTATGAAAACAAAATAACAAATTCAAAGACAAAACAACAAATTATAAACGCAATGGAAAGTCTACAAACAAATGAACAAGAAAACACAATAACAATTCCGGAAACAAAATAACAAATCAAGTTATTGATTTGAGAAGTTGGACAAAACAGAAAAGGTAGGTATATGTGGCGAATGGAATACTGACCGTTGATTGGATGAGACATCTGTCAATCAAGACATGCAGAACGTACAGCAGCCTGCGGCAGGATGAAGTTGATTCGCGTGTGCATGTGTAAATATTAGAGAAGTATCGTCTACGATATAATAATTGTTTTTTTAATGATCTGCAAAGCTGCAAGCTAAAATTATTATGTCACTCACTTTGCAAAAAACAAACAAAAACAGTATTAGAAAGCAGTTATAATGCATTCCAGGGGCCTCACTTATAAAATGTTGCGTATAAACTGTCCTACATTTGATCTAAGGTCGTTTCTCAAATGTGTGTACATGTGATTCTGAAAAACAAATGTACGCACAAAAAAAAAAGTGCATAGCCTATAATTTCATTTAAAATAATTTAATAGGCTATATCAATACAATAAAACAAAACATTACTCTTATAGCATGCAGTGTAAGTGCATTGTGTATATTCCATTTCCTTGCCAATGGAAACTTTTCTTGATTTAAAGTTGGCAGAGGCTATTCTAGATGTGCAAGACGCCATTTAGTGCAAATAGATTATCATATTGTAGGTCTATTAAGTAGGCTACCTGTTAGACACTTTATTTTTTATTTAAAATTAAATTCCTCTCCAAGCTGATAAGCGATGGGTATATGGAAAAGAAAGGGATTGGGGAAAAGGCAGACTCGAACTCAGGTTGATCGCGTTGAAAGCTAAATCTGTTGTTCTTGCTCTCACTTATCAGATCAGGTTTTGTAATTTTGGTTGACTCAACCAGACAGTGGTAGGCATATTTAATATGAAACATTTTTCTTTCTCCATAATTAATTGCACTAAAGTAGCCTGTAAAAAAGAGACGGCTCTAATATTTACACATATTTATTTTGTTTTCGGAATTGTGATTTGTTTTGCACTTCTCGGCCACCGTATGAGAGTGATGCTAGCACATTCCCTAAAATAAAAAAAAAGTTGAACAAAGTACTATGCCAGCACATGCATAACTGATGGGCAATCGGCATGCCAACAACAACAAAAACTAAACTAAATATCATATATTTTACAGAGTACTATACCAGCACATGCATAACTGATTGGTATTAGCATGCTGATAACACAAAGAAAACATATATGTAACATTACCAACCACTAAAAGCCTACTAATATCGCTCAGCCACACCCCCAAATAAATAAATAAATAAATAAATAGTAAAGTCATACAGGCTCATATTGTATTCACTAATTATATAAACACAATGAGGCAGCATAAACACTATAGTCAAAATAAAGGATGAATTCAGGGTGATTGGGACACTTTTTCCAAGGCAAAAAGTGTCCCAATTATCCTCATTATCATCAACAAAGCTTGTGCTCGCAATCAACAATAAACCTGAATTCACCCTAATCTAAACATTAATATCATATTTATTTCATATACAGCACACAATTTAAATATATGCCTTAGCTTATAACTAACCCAACATTTAAATATAACTAAAACTTGCCAATTAGGACAAAGGTCTACTTCAAATTTCAATACTCTGAATACTGGCTGGCAAGTCTGGAAATAGTCCAACTAGTAAAATATGTACCTTTATATAAAATAGCATGTCAACGAATGTAAATAAAACGAAATTACTTGCTCATCCGAAATTGTATCCACGGCTGGATCAAGTCGCTCTTCAAAATGCAAGCATTCATTGTCGGAGTCCCGCTCTTCTTCTGAGGAAAATGTGAACTCTTCGTCACTGTCCAGGACCATCTCAAGAGCTGTGTAACGTGCTGTGTAACGTGCTGTGTAACGTTACACCTGTGTAACGTGCCATCTTCCAAACGCGCAGGAAAGTGAATGAATCTGATGATGAAACTTAATGCTTTTTAAGCCATTGTTGGGGCCGTTTACCATTTTGCATAGATCACCTCAGTACATTATCTTATGAATGCGCGTGGGTGTGGTCACATAACATTAATGAGCTGAGCCAGGAGAAACTGTACATCTCTTTAGTTTCATACAGATACACATTGCAGGAGAATATTTGTTTTAAATGAGAATTGTGTTATTTAAAAGTAACATTTCAAGCTTTCTTTAGATGTACGTTTCATGTTTGTGAGATAAGTATTCGCTGAGATTCAGTTCATTATTCAGATGTCTTTCAGAAAGTTTTGTTTTGTTGTGAGTGTACATAAATAGAAGTAGATTATATAGAGTTTATAATGATGTCTTGCACTCATATGTATGGCCAAAAATGACAGAGTATTTTAAGTTGTTTCTGCTGTCATGTGGGAAAAAAAAATCGAGCAAAACGCAAAACTTTTGGGTTAAAAAATACTGCAATTATATTCCATTACTCCTTTAACAAAAGTAATTAAAGTAGACCGTGGGTAATGTTATTTAACCAATTTGACGCAGTTATTGAACTTTTTATGATATAACTGACGAGAAATGTCGACACTGTCCTCTCCAGCAGCTTCCCTGTTCCTGGTTGCCATGGCAACTCTCAACGACCACCAGGACGTATACAGTTTTATAAAAGCTATTTATTTGTTGTGTAAGACTAGCCTCAGAAAAATAAATTCATCTGTCAGGTGCTGTTGAAGTAAAAAGTGCCTGGGACAAACGTTGTCAGATGAGATGGTGTAGCCAGGCTATGTCTGTGTCATTATTCCAACATTATCTTCATAACTTGTTACGAAATGTAAAGTTTAACACCTCCGAAAAATTAACTTTCCTCTCGTCAACATTATAGGCTGGTGTGAGTGCGGCGCGCACTCTTCAGTTGTAGAGGCGCACGCTGATCACGTCACAGAAGGACGTACACTCACAGTAATCGGATCAGGTCGTTTACATGGTGGAATTTTTCGTTTGATTGGTTCTTGAAAAAGGTTTATCCCACCCCTCTCAAACCGATTACAATTTTAATTCGGTTTGGGCAAAACCGATTACAGTGCTCCATGTAAACACACCTAATGTTCATGTGCCAAAAGCGGAATGAAACAGCACTACTCATTTGAACCACGCCACACAGTCCATTTATCCGCTTTGCTCAAGGTTCAAACAACAGCGCAATGCAAGCTTACTATATTAAATGCATTTACTTGCTGATCGGTCTCGATCACGTGGCCACTGAACAGCACTGTAAGATCCAGTGAGAAGCGCTTGAATTCAGCGAAGAACACAAATGTCTCTGTGATCTAAATTAGTTTAAAGCCAGATCAAACAGAGCTAACAAACAGGAAAGACACTGTGCGCCTAATCACCAAAATTTACCATGGATTTAATGTAACATTAACTGCACCGTGGTATTGTGGCAGAAATGGGGGATATTCATATCGAATTTTGTTATATTATTAATGTAGACATGTATCAATTGTATTAATATTTATACCTCTGTGATTATGGTATCTTTCCTTAATCATCTGAAATATCTATGTGTTTAGTATTTATCTACTAGTAATGATGCTGAGCATGTATTGCTGTATATCCTATGTTTTTATTAATAATTAGGGTGCATTTTATTGTTAATTTTGTGTTCTCAAAATAAATGAATTTATTTTGAGTCCGCATTCATCATTCACAGCTGTTGAAATAGCCATTGTATTGGCTAGGACATAAATTAACTACGGCATGTCCGCCCACAGAAAAATAAATAAACTTAAAAATTACCAACACATAACTATTGATCCACGAACGTCGCAGTTACTATAACTGGTCACAAAGTTACGCTGTGGCATCTGATGCGGCAGACAAACTGTGTGCGCATGTCACAAAATTACATTAGATAACGTCTCATGTAAACAGTCCACCAAATCTTTCAATCAAAAGGATTTTAATCGGAATGACAAAAAAGTGTGCATGTAAATGGTGCTAGTGTATCGAACATTTATCGAACTCGTTATCGTTTTATTGAGGAAAATGATATCACAATAATTATCGTTATCGTTTTATCACCCAGCCTTAACTGAGACACTTTGATTTATATTTCTTTTATTTACATGTTTTGCTGTTCCTGGCTGTGATGTCAGGCCTGTTATACACTAGATGTGTAAGCAGAGCGTAAGCAACATATTTTTGCAGAGCCCATGTTAACAGGTTAGAAATTCACGAAATTCATGGTAGGGGAAAAAAGTGTCTAATATCCTTACTAAGCCTAAGTATTGAGTTCCCTTTCAGTCGGTCACTCTCGACCTATGTCAGAAATGATCCAACGAAATGGGATCATGCAAGGGAGACCCAATCCTCCTCAAGTCAAAGTCCTTTTGGTGATTCCCCAATCTAGTGCTTCTTCTGGTGGACATCAGAAGAGGGCTACTTTGACTAATCCCATGGGTGATCTGAGGATTACAGTGTTGGCCACCCCGATGAGTGAAAGACCTCCTCGGGCCCAGCACCGCCACCAGTGGAGATGCCGTTGGAGTGCGCTGGTCCCTCCAGAGGGCCGCCAGCCGTCTCCTTTGCGCCGATCACTGCATTGGAGGGTGAGCGTATGTCGTCTGAGGATGAAGATTCAGCTGCGCTGCCCCCTTCGGGTGTGCCAGCATTGCCCGAGTCAGACCTAGAATTAACTGCGATGCTTTCCCGGGTCATGCTGGTTCTCAGCACGCTGCCCCAATGCCCAGTGCATGAGGAGGTTACTAAATCTTGGGTGGCACCTTTAACTGTCAGAAGCAGGTCTGGTTCCCCCTCCCCAGACTCGATGACAGGGCAGCTTAGGGATACGTGGGCATCCTCCCAGTGGAGTGGTCGGTTGCGATGCAACTGTGTCCTAAGACCGCGAACACTTGGTGGGGTAACCCCACGCTCCCCTACCGGGCCTGTAGGTTTTCGTCCTCTCTTGCGGACAAAGCCTACAAAGCTTGTGGAGAAGCTGCTTCCGCCCTGCATGGCATGGGGCTCCTGCAGGTCCATTAGTCCAAAGCGCTCAGGGAAATGCACAAGGCTGGTACCGACCCAGGGGTGCTGCAGGAGCTGCGCACAGCGTTGCCCTAAAAGTGACGAAAGTTACTGTGTGCACCCTGGGTCAGGCGATGTCCACGCTAGTGTTCCAGGAACGGCACCTCTGGCTGACCCTGGCGGATATGAGGGAAGCCGACAAAAACTCCCCGATCTGTCAGGATGGCCTCTTCGGCGACGCCGTCAAGAACTTCGCCCAGCAGTTCTCGGCGGCCCAAAAGCAGACAGAGGCTATAAAACACATCCTGCCTCAGCGACCAGCTGCCGGATCCTCCACCTGCTCGTCGCCGAGGGCGCCCTCCAGCGGTTGCCTCCACCTCTGCCCAGCCTAAGCAGCAGCAGCCTCCACCTAGACTGCAGTGGTCTGGCTCCTTCCCCTCTTCAAAAGAGGGTGAGAATGACAGCGTGCGACGCGATGCCTCGCCACACTCATTCCCCTCTTCTCAGCGGAGCGTTCACGACAGTGTGTGACGCGATGCCTCACCGTTCTCGTTCCCCACCAAGGAAGGAGGTGAGGATAACAGTGTGCAACACCACAAAGCCTTGCCGCTCTCATCCCCTGAGGCCCTCTCCGTGGAAGCAGGTTGGTGTTGCACTGCACACCCAGACCCCACTTCAGGATGCGCTGCCTCCCAAGTCAGGTCCCTGTCTTCCACCTCGCTGCCCTACCACGGGTACGTCTGTGGTGGGAGTGGGTTCGTTGGTATGGTTTCGGCTTTGGTGCGCCATTCTTGCCATCGGGCCTGATACGTGCGCTCTTTTTCTTCAGTTGGTTTCCCAGTAACGGCTAATCAGGTGAGTTCCTCTGTCACCCTCCGGTGGTCAGACATGGTGGAGCGTCTGACGCCAGGCCTATTACTCATTGAAGATTGAACCTGTATTTGGCTGGGTGCCCATATGCAGTGGTCCCTGCGGCGACCCCATACGTGTATTCTTCAATGGTACGGCTACCCTGATGGCTAGCCAGTGTCTTTCCCTCGACAGAGTACACTCTGTCGTCACTGACGGTGTGCTCTCCACCCCATGGGCTGGAACCACCCCAGAGACATGCCATATGCTGCACTACCCTAGAACGGCTATTCACTGAGTGGGTCATGTGGAACAGCAGTGATGACTCTCCTTGCATAAGCGTCTCCGCCCCAGAAGTACGATGGTTAGGAAGCTTATGCAGGGTGCTGGAAGGGGCCAGCAGCATGGTGTTTTGTTAAGGATCCCATTTCGTTGGATCATCTCTGACGTACTTCAAGAGTGACCGACTGAAAGGGAACGCCTCGGTTACATATGGTAACCCTCAAAAGACAAACAAAAGATGGCTAGCTAACAACCTCGGACACCAGGTGCCACTATCAGTAAAAATGAAATGTAATGCTTACATCATGATTTCGTAATTGTTGCATATCGTAATCAAAACAAAATGAGGTTACATATGTGGGCAGAGATTCACAACCTCCTCGCCAAAGGTGCAGTGGAGGTAGCGTCTACCAAGGAGCATGAGACTGGGTTTTACAGTCCGGTGTTCTTGGTCCCCAAGAAAGACAGCGGACCTTGCTCTATTCTAGACCTACGCCAGCTAAACTGCACACTAGCAAAACGCTCATTCAAGATGGTGACGCTGTCCTTAGCTCCGCGCACATTCACCATTCACTGTCTCCCCCCTCTTTGTTTGAGTGGAGTAAGTGTTGTGGATTATTTAGACGTTTTGTCTGCTTATATCTCTTTCAGTGAACGTGCTTTGCAGCCACAGAGATTTGCTCATCAACCACCTTCAATGTTTGGGGCTTACAATCAACTTACAGAGAATCCAGCTCCAGTTCACATAGTGCATTTCATTTCTGGGCATGAGTAGACTCTCCCCATGTGAGCCCAACTGCTATTGCAGAGCTCGCAGGCTGTTATGAACTCGCTCGCTATTCAAGGAAGGGAGATCACTTCCCCTAAAGAGCTTTCAAAAAGCCCTCAGGTTGATGGTAGCTGCCTCAGCAGTATGTCACTTGGGACTGCTTCAGATGCCGCCGCTTCCACTTTGGTTTCCTGGAAAGAGCACAGCTCCTTACGATTGGGGTACTCCGATGGGACGTGTGCAAACGCAAGATAATCATGAAGGATGCAGCAAGGCAGCATCTGCTCTCACTCTTTCTTATGCTTGTGATGAGCCTGTTGATGTAGGCAAATCAACTATTTATTCGAGCTGTCCATGACTATGGGGTAGCCTTGTAAATGTATTAATCAAGGATAAATCAGCAGTGTAAGCATTACATATCATGCTTATTGAAATTGGTACCGCTTACTAATGTTCGCTAGCCATCATTTTTTCTCTCACTCGTGTTGCCTCTTCCGGATACGTTTTTTAAGAAGAGAAAAAAAGTTTTTATTAAGAGAGAGAGGGTTCAGTAAGGATATTATACTGTAAGACTCCAATCACATAAATTAATACTCACAGAGCTTTTCTGCAGTTCAGCACAGCTGGTATCAGTCTCCTTCTACCCTCATCTGATGTGTTGTATTTCTTCAGATCAAACTCATCCAGCACCTCCTCTGATATCTGAAGCATGTAGGCGATTGTTGAGCAGTGACCAGGAGAGAGTTGATTCACTGAGTGATTCTCTGATTTCACAAACTCCTGAATCTCTCTGTACAGAGTCTGATCCTTCATTTCCAGCAGACAGAGAAACAGACTGATGCAACTGTCAGCTGAGAGACGTTCATCAGCCTTGATTTTATCTTTAATGTACTTTGTGATTCTCATGATGGTCTCTGAGCTGTTCACTGTGTGTGTCAGTAGATCCTGTAAGAGTTTCTGATTGGACTCCAGTGAGAAGCCCAGCAGGAACCGTATGAAAAGATCCAGGTGTCCATGTCTACTCTGTAAGGATTTATCAACTGCTGATTTTAGTAGATCATACAGAGTGAATAGTTTTTTCAACATACGACTGTACAAGTGATTCATGTCATTCAGAACCAAACTCAGTGGGTTCTCATTTTTGACTATATTGCAGTAAATCTCATATAAAGCAGCTAGAAACTCCTGAAAGCTCAGATGTATGAAGCAGTAGACTTTCCTCTGATGAATCACAGATTCCTCCTTAAAGATCTCAGTGCAAATCCCAGAATACACTGAGGCGTCAATAACGTCTATGCCGCTCTCAATCAGGTCCTCCTCATAGAACATCACATTGCCCTTCATCAGCTGTTTGTAAGCCAGTTTAGCAAGTTTCACAATCACGTCTCTGTTGGACTTCAGGAGTTTCTCTGGATCTGAGTCAGCAGGAAGTGGATGTACATTTCAGTCAGAGTTTGAGGGATTTCTGCACTGTCATCTTGTTTCAGGAGCTTTTGAAGCACAGTGGCTGAGATCCAGCAGAAGACGGGTATGTGACACATGATGTGGAGACTTCTTGATCTTCTAATGTGTGAGATGATTCTGCTGGCTTGATGTTTGTCACTGATTCTCTTCCTGAAATATTCCTCCTTCTGAGGCTCATTGAATCCCTGAATTTCTGTCACACGGTTGATGTATTTTGAGGGGATCTGATTGGCTGCTGCTGGTCTGGAGGTGATCCAGATGAGAGCAGAGGGAAGCAGCTCTCCTCTGATGAGGTTTGACATCAACACACCCACTGATGAAGACTTATTCACATCACAAACTTTCTCATCGTCTGAAAACATCTGTGTGATTCTGCTTTCATCCAGACCATCAAAGATGAACACAACTTTACACTCCTCATAAATCTTTGAGTCCAGATCTTGAAGTTCAGGATGAAAGTCCAGCAGAAGTCTGTGAAGACTGTACTGGTGACCTTTAATCAAGTTCAGCTCTCGAAATGGAAGCACAAACATGAAATCTACATCCTGATTGGCTTTTCCCTCGGTCCAGTCCAGAATGAACTTCTGCACAGAGACGTTTTTTCCGATTCCAGCGATGCCTTTAGTAAGAACAGTCTTGATTTTGTCTTTCTCCTCACATCCTGGTTGATGTAAGGGTTTAAAGATGTCATTGCAGTAGATTGGAGTGTCTTGTGTTCTGGCTGTTTTCTCCATCTGTAAAACCTCATGTTCTTCATTCACTCCTTCACTCTCTCCCTCTATGATGTAGAGCTCTGTGTAGATCCTGTTCAGGAGGGTTTAATTCTCTTCTAGTTTGATTCCCTCAAATAATCTCTCATACTTATTCTTCATCCTGGTTTTGAGCTGGTCTTTGACTCTCTGCCTGATGAGGGTCTGACAGTCGGAGTCAGTGCAGGTCAGACATGGCGTCACTGATCTGATCACGTCATCTCTTTTCACTCTGCAGAAACAATGAGAAAGACAAAAAAAACACTGTGAAAAAGCATTAAAAATCCAGAAAATGCATTTACAAATATTTCAAGTACACCAAAACTATAAGATATAAATTTGATTCCACACTATGTCATAGATATGATATAGAATTATGCAGTCGAAGGCTGTTTGAATGCAGGTCCGACTATCAATCCTTTTGAATGATTTGATGCAGTTTATATGTAACAACAGTTTGTGGATTTTCCTGTGTCTTATGACTTTCTTTGTCTTGTGGATCAAACAACCCTGTCGTTATCTTTGTGTTTGTAATTAGCTGGGGGTTTTTTCAGCCTGGTGCAGACTGAATGGAGCCTACGTCTTTTCGGTGATAGATGGTTGATTTTGGGATCTGGAGTGTTGAATCTTTATTTTTGTGTGTCTGGTGTGCCCTCAATTCCTACACATTATATTTATCTTAAATCATTGGTAATGTGCATAATGACTTCACTCTAGGCTGAATATTGTGCATTTTTCTGCAAAACATTTGTCTTTCTGTGGCTTTAATGAAGTCAGTATGTATGTCAGCATTAATATGTAAATATATACACTCACCTAAAGGATTATTAGGAACACCTGTTCAATTTCTCATTAATGCAATTATCTAATCAACCAATCACATGGCAGTTGCTTCAATGCATTTAGGGGTGTGGTCCTGGTCAAGACAATCTCCTGAACTCCAAACTGAATGTCAGAATGGGAAAGAAAGGTGATTTAAGCAATTTTGAGCGTGGCATGGTTGTTGGTGCCAGACGGGCCGGTCTGAGTATTTCACAATCTGCTCAGTTACTGGGATTTTCACGCACAACCATTTCTAGAGTTTACAAAGAATGGTGTGAAAAGGGGAAAACATCCAGTATGCGGCAGTCCTGTGGGCGAAAATGCCTTGTTGATGCTAGAGGTCAGAGGAGAATGGACCGACTGATTCAAGCTGATAGAAGAGCAACTTTGACTGAAATAACCACTCGTTACAACCGAGGTATGCAGCAAAGCATTTGTGAAGCCACAACACGCACAACCTTGAGGCGGATGGGCTACAACAGCAGAAGACCCCACCGGGTACCACTCATCTCCACTACAAATAGGAAAAAGAGGCTACAATTTGCACGAGCTCACCAAAATTGGACAGTTGAAGACTGGAAAAATGTTGCCTGGTCTGATGAGTCTCGATTTCTGTTGAGACATTCAGATGGTAGAGTCAGAATTTGGCGTAAACAGAATGAGAACATGGATCCATCATGCCTTGTTACCACTGTGCAGGCTGGTGGTGGTGGTGTAATGGTGTGGGGGATGTTTTCTTGGCACACTTTAGGCCCCTTAGTGCCAATTGGGCATCGTTTAAATGCCACGGCCTACCTGAGCATTGTTTCTGACCATGTCCATCCCTTTATGACCACCATGTACCCATCCTCTGATGGCTACTTCCAGCAGGATAATGCACCATGTCACAAAGCTCGAATCATTTCAAATTGGTTTCTTGAACATGACAATGAGTTCACTGTACTAAAATGGCCCCCACAGTCACCAGATCTCAACCCAATAGAGCATCTTTGGGATGTGGTGGAACGGGAGCTTCGTGCCCTGGATGTGCATCCCACAAATCTCCATCAACTGCAAGATGCTATCCTATCAATATGGGCCAACATTTCTAAAGAATGCTTTCAGCACCTTGTTGAATCAATGCCACGTAGAATTAAGGCAGTTCTGAAGGCGAAAGGGGGTCAAACACAGTATTAGTATGGTGTTCCTAATAATCCTTTAGGTGAGTGTACAGTGGTGGTCAAAATTATTGGCACCCCTGGTAAATATTATCAAAGATGGCTGTAAAAATAAATCTGCATTGTTTATCCTTTTAATTTAACATTCAAAAAATTCACAAAAATCTAACCTTTCATTGAAGTAAAAGAATGGAAAGTCGAGGGAAAATCACATTATGAAATAAATGCTTTTCTCCAAAACACATTGGCCACAATTATTGGCACCCCTAGAATTTTTTATGAGTAAAATATCTCTGAAGTATATTCACATTAATATTTAATTGTTTTAGCACACCAGGGTGACTAGGAACATGAAATTGTCCAGCCATGACTTCCTGTTCCACAGGAGTATAAATATGAGGAAACACAAAGGCCAAATTCCTTTAATCATTCATCACAATGAGTAAAGCCAAAGAATATAGTTCTGATGTGCAGCAAAAGATTGTTGAGCTTCACAACATAGAAAGTGGCTGTAGGAAAATAGCCAAAGCATTGAAAATTCCCATTTCCACCATCAGGGCAATAATTAAAAATTTAAAGATGTTCTGAATCTGCCTGGAAGAGTCTATATAGTGTCTATATTGTCTTAATGCACGGTGAGGAGGAGAGTTTGAGTGGACAAAGACTCTCCAGGGGTCACAGATGGAGAATCGCAGAGATTAGTTGAGTCTTGGGGTCAAAAAGCCTATAAAAAAATTTTAAAAAATAAAACAACCCCTACATCACCACATGTTGTTTGGGAGAGTTTCAAGAAAAATCCTCCTCGCTCATCCAGAAACAAACTCCAGCATATTCAGTTGTCAGACACGACTGGATCTTCAAACGGGACCTGGTTCTGTGGTCAGATGAAACTAAAAAAAGAGCTTTTTGGCAGCAAATCCACCAGATGGGTTTGGTGCAAACAGGGATAAAAAGTACCCCATGCCCACTAGGGGTGGCACGGTTCACAAAACCCACGGTTCGGTTCGTATCACGGTTTTAGGGTCACGGTTTTTGGTTCTGTACGGTTCTTGTTGTTTTTTATTTTAATCGTTAACACTCCAGGAATTTACTTCAGCATATGATATAAAGCTTAATTATCCACAATTTAGGATACAGTATTACATTTTTTTTTATAATGTAATCATGCACAAACTGAATTTGACTTGACTTTAAGCACATTATTGGGACCTCTCCAGTTTCCATTCCGCCATCGCGTCTGTCAGCATTTCGGAGAAATGCTCACTGGTATGACTTTAATAAATGGGACGTGTTTGCAAAACGCAGCTTCTCATTTCCCACTCCTACGTGGGCTGTGTCGGACAATTCTTTGTCAATTTCTCCTCATGTCTTGTCATACAGTTTTGGAATTTCAGTGGTGCCGAAGTGTTGGCGGGATGGAATATTATACCGCAGCTCGAGTACTTTCATCAGCTGACGAAATCCTTCACACTCTGATGTTTTGCTATAAACATCCCCAATGCTTTAGTTATGGCTATTGCCCTATCCGACTTATCACTGAGAGGTTGCTTAAATACTGCAGACAGTAGAAGCTGTTTCCTAACTGGCTGGCACACACGCTCCGAACCGAGACAAGTGAACGAACAGTTTGGATGTTTTTTCATGTACCGTGCCACCCCTAATGTCCACGGTTAAAAATACCCCTGGATCTTTAATATTGTGGGCCTATTCTTTTGCTGGAGGTCCTGGACATCTTGTTCAGATACATGGAATCATGGATTCTAGCAAATACCAACAGATAAAAAAAAAAATCTTATAATGGGCCATGGTTGGATCTTCCATCAGGACAACGATCCAAAACAAACATCAAAATCAACACACAAATGTGTCAATGAACACAAAATGAAGCATCTGCCATGACCGTCCCAGTCCCCTGACCTGAACCCTATAGAGAATGAGTGGGGTGAACTAAAGAGAAGCAGCAGCAACATGGATCTGGGAATCTGAAGGATCTGGAGAGATTCTGTATGGAGGAATGGTCTCTGATCTCTTGTCAGGTGTTTTCCAAGCTCAGGCATTATAGAAGAAGACTCATAGCTGTTATCTTGGCAAAAGGGGGTTGCAAAGAGTATTTAATAAAAGGTTGCCAATAATTATGGCCAACGTGTTTTGGAGAAAAGCAATTATTTCATAATGTGATTAACCCCCATTTTTAATTCTTTTAATTCAATGAAATGTTAGGTTTTTGCTAAAATTTTTGAATGATAGATCAAAAGGATAAACAATGCAGATTTATTTTTACAGCCATCTTTGATCATATTTACCAAGGGTGCCAATAATTCTGACCAAAACTGTAGATAAATACTAGATGCCAAGCGATATTGGATTTTACTGATGAATGAGTAAACCAAGTAAAATTGTGTTGAACTTTTATTACAAAAATTACCACAAAAAAAGCATAAGAATGTACTGTACTTTTTAAATTAAATAAATACACTCACCTAAAGGATTATTAGGAACACCATACTAATACTGTGTTTGACCCCCTTTCGCCTTCAGAACTGCCTTCTGCTGGATCTATGGATCTAACTCCATCGTCAAGTTTGCGGACGACACTACGGTGATTGGACTCATCAGCAACAACGATGAGAACGCCTATAGGGAGGAGATCCAGCACCTGGCCACATGGTGCACTGAAAATAATCTGCTCCTCAACACCACCAAAACGAAGGAACTCATCGTGGACTTCAGGAAAGAGTCAAGAGGCACACACGACACCATCCACATCAATGGAATGGCTGTTGAGCGTGTCTCCAGTTTCAAGTTCCTGGGGATCCACATCTCGGCGGACATGTCCTGGACAACCAACACCTCCAGCCTGGTCAAGAAGGCTCACCAGCGACACTGAGGAAGAATCAGCTATCCTCGGCTATACTGGTGAACTTCTATCGCTGCGCAATAGAAAGCATCCTGACCAACTGTGTTACAGTATGGTATGGGAGCTGCTCTGCTGCAGAGCGCAAGGCACTACAGCGGGTGGTGAAAAGCGCCCAGCGCATCACAGGGACTCCACTACCTGCCATCGACCACATCCAGAGGAAACGCTGTCTCGCAGCATCCTTAAGGACTCCTCTCACCCAGCCCACAAACTGTTTTCTCTCCTGCCCTCCGGTAGGCGTTTCAGGTGCCTCCGGACCAGGACCAGCAGACTAAAGAACAGTTTTTTTCCCAGAGCTGTCTCTTTATTGAACTCTAACCCTCGTTGATCCCACTCCCCTTATATACTGCTAACCTTCCTCTCCCCCCCCCACATCTGCCTTCACTTTGTTATTTGCACTACTGGATGCTCATTTGCACTATCGACTGTTTATCACAGTAACACCTGTACATATATGCATCTTGCACTACTATACCTAACTGAAATATGCTCATTTGCACTATATCGTTCATTGCTATACTGCCCAACTTAGCCTAACATATCATTATATACATCTATCTGTAAATTCTGTTTATAGTAATAGCCATCTGTATATTATATTCAATACATATCTATCTGTAAATTCTGTTTATAGTAATATCCATCTGTATATTATATTCAGTACATTTCTATCTGTAAATTCTGTTTATAGTAATAGCCATCTGTATATTATATTCATAGTACATATTAACCTGTAAAATTCTGTTTATAGTAATATCCATCTGTATATTATATTCAGTACATATCTATCTGTAAATTCTGTTTATAGTAATAGCCATCTGTATATTATATTCATAGTACATATTAACCTGTAAAATTCTATTTATAGTAATAGCCATCTTTATATATATTCAGTACATATTCATGTCCTGCACTTATGAAACCATTGTATATCCTGCACTTGCTGCTATTGCACTTCTGGTTAGACCTAAACTGCATTTCGTTGCCTTGTACCTGTACTTGTGTAATGACAATAAAGTTGAATCTAATCTAATCTAATCTAATCTAATCTTAATTCTACGTGGCATTGATTCAACAAGGTGCTGAAAGCATTCTTTAGAAATGTTGGCCCATATTGATAGGATAGCATCTTGCAGTTGATGGAGATTTGTGGGATGCACATCCAGGGCACGAAGCTCCCGTTCCACCACATCCCAAAGATGCTCTATTGGGTTGAGATCTGGTGACTGTGGGGGCCATTTTAGTACAGTGAACTCATTGTCATGTTCAAGAAACCAATTTGAAATGATTCGAGCTTTGTGACATGGTGCATTACCCTGCTGGAAGTAGCCATCAGAGGATGGGTACATGGTGGTCATAAAGGGATGGACATGGTCAGAAACAATGCTCAGGTAGGCCGTGGCATTTAAACGATGCCCAATTGGCACTAAGGGGCCTAAAGTGTGCCAAGAAAACATCCCCCACACCATTACACCACCACCACCAGCCTGCACAGTGGTAACAAGGCATGATGGATCCATGTTCTCATTCTGTTTACGCCAAATTCTGACTCTACCATCTGAATGTCTTAACAGAAATCGAGACTCATCAGACCAGGCAACATTTTTCCAGTGTTCAACTGTCCAATTTTGGTGAGCTCGTGCAAATTGAGTGGTACTCGGTGGGGTCTTCTGCTGTTGTAGCCAAGGTTGTGCGTGTTGTGGCTTCACAAATGCTTTGCTGCATACCTCGGTTGTAACGAGTGGTTATTTCAGTCAAAGTTGCTCTTCTATCAGCTTGAATCAGTCGGCCCATTCTCCTCTGACCTCTAGCATCAACAAGGCATTTTCGCCCACAGGACTGCCGCATACTGGATGTTTTTCCCTTTTCACACCATTCTTTGTAAACTCTAGAAATGGTTGTGCGTGATCCCAGTAACTGAGCAGATTGTGAAATACTCAGACCGGCCCGTCTGGCACCAACAACCATGCCACGCTCAAAATTGCTTAAATCACCTTTCTTTCCCATTCTGACATTCAGTTTGGAGTTCAGGAGATTGTCTTGACCAGGACCACACCCCTAAATGCATTGAAGCAACTGCCATGTGATTGGTTGATTAGATAATTGCATTAATGAGAAATTGAACAGGTGTTCCTAATAATCCTTTAGGTGAGTGTATATGCGGATGGGCCTATGTATTGAGGCGTGAATGTGGCCGCTTGTCAAGAATGGAAAACAAAAGTTTTATTCAAATTCTGAATATATTATAGACCTATTATTTATTTATTTTTAATCGCATAGACAGCGTGCAAGAGTGCTCCCTTTATAATTACTAAAGGCTGTCACTCATTCAATGAACGTGATCTCACAAAGTTCCGTTATATTAATAAGTGAAGACAACACAATGAATCTCTTATTTACATAATGTCTACACTTGAGAGGATTAGTGTGTAACAACTTCCCTCTTACATTTTTGCTGGGGTGCCAGACAGAAATATATTCTGCCAAAATGTTCTTATGATTGCTTAAGGGCTGTTAGTCAAGTCAGAAGGGGAGTTAACACAGGACTCAGTAAATTAACATGAACCCTTAATATGGTAAGAGTAAACCAGATACTTCAAAATTCAAATACCATCTGAAGAGATCGCTGTTTCCACGTAGTCTCTCTTGATAATAACTGGAACGCCGTTAACGATACCATCGCTCTTCTCCGTTACCACAACAAACATCCAGATATTCCATATACACGGAGATTATGAATAGATGCGTGAGGCAGATTAAATAGCCGTCACCGACGTAATCAACTTTCCGTTGCGTCAAGCAATAACACGGCTCAGAAGAGATGAGACTGCATCACGAACTGCTCAAAACTCTCACTTCGATATCCCCGCCATCACTCTTTTCAGCTTAGCTAAGACATACGTCATCTTGCAACCGGTATTCCCAAACTGGACTGACATAGACGCCATCTTTGTTGTGGCACTCACTTAAACTATATATTGCGTTGTTCAATCTATCCCATTCCTCGGGAATATGAACTATTATTATAGACAAATGCACACTATATAAATCACATTTATTTCAAGCTTATTAGAAGATGAAATTGCATTGTCACAAGTGCACGTGCAGAACTCAGCACTGGACAACAACTCAAGCACTAAGTGGATTCTAACTTAAACACCTGTGATTGGCCATTGCGTTCAAGAAATCAACAAACAGGTCTGTGATTGGCTACATTACTCACCGAAGAGAAAACACATTAGAAATTGAATCATTTGACGAGCGCAAATACAGATACGCACTGGATCTTTTGCCAACTCCTTTTCGCTAATAATATGCTCTTATTATGAAGAAAACAGACCCTAGACCAGCAGTTATGGGCAGCTTTTCCCTCTAAAAGCAGTCAGTAGCAGAAGCAGCAGACGGCAGTGGTCTGAGTGAGAAAATGACACACTATTATCAAGTCCGTCTCTCTCGGTCCAGAAGGGGGCACAGGGACCCCCTGGTTTTGCGTGTTTTTCGCGGCATTCACGCTGAAAACCAATGTTGCCTCTCAGTCTTTTTGCCACTCAGTGGGCGTAATCGCAGTCACTCCAGCTGACGGTCACATGCATACCCTCTATTAGCATACATTAGCAGATCCTCAATAACACTGAGAATAATTAACAGTCATAAACTGAGAACAAGATACAATAACACTGACTTAAACATCTTTGAACACACAGGAGGGAATAAAACAGGTCTGATTTTTCTCAGTTCAGACTGCAGTCGCTTTTGTGAACTTACTGTATATGCAGAATGGCTGTCACTGTAATGTATAATCATATGGCCAGTGTGAAACTTTAGCAATGGACATTTTCACCTCGATTATGTCATCAAGGTGATTATGTGATTATGTTTAAAAAATAAAACTGATTTGACTTGCTTTACCAATTATCAAATGAAGACTGCCTTTGAAATGTCTCGCTCTAGCAGTGAAATCACATTGTACTCACTCAGGGTCAGAGGTCACTGCTCCATCACTGAGATCAGGTGGATAGTGCATGGATGCGTCACTCTTCATAGACACACAGCTGGGTTCTGGAGATGCTGCTTTACGTTTCTGAACAGAAACCCCCTTCTTTCTCCGCTCATCGAGACTCATTTTGCAGGCAGTACTACTGAAACACACAGAACAGAAAAGTAATTCAGATCATCACATACAGAATGAAAAAAATTAGAAAGAATATGAATTATGGCTGAGGCGCCCGCAGGATTCTCATCTATGGTACACAGAAGAAAATCACATGTAATTAAAACCACTTGTCAAAAACCACTTGCTACTTAAATGTCCTAATTGAACTAAGGCCTAATCCTGACTTAATCTAAGCCCTGTCTGTGAAACCAGGCCTTAGTGTATGAATCCATAAGTGACTGTTGGAACAATGGGATTCTTCTTAAAGGGGTCATGACATGAGAAATCAAAATGGCCTTGATCTTTTGGCATATAAGAGGTCTGTATCATTAATACAATCTGAAAGTTCCATAACTTAAAATGTCCTCGTCGTCGTATTTATATAATCAAGCTGTTAAAATACTTCTTAGGTGGCATGTGACGTCACAGGGGCATGATCATTTGCATACGCCTACGCCAACTTTTACATCATCGCATCTGTGTCCTCGCCCACATTGTGATAAGACTGCAAATGCCACGCAGATGTTGTGCTGTTCCTGGCTATGGAAAAAAAAACTGTGCATAAGCTGCCGAAGGATCCCGATGTCAGAGAAAAAAGGGATTCAGTTTATTTTTTACATTTCACTGTGGATTATTTGGCAATTCAGTCGCAATTTCAGCACAGGCTTTGCAAACAGACTTTTACTATATGGATTCGACAGCACCGCCACAAACATGCAAGTAACCGTGTTCATTCTAATGTCTGGGGGGTATTCCAGAAAGCAAGGTTAACTTACCATCACATATACCCTGAACTCCCGGTTGATTAACCCAAACCTTGCCTACTTGAGGTATGCTGGTTCAAAAAACGCATCCGGGAGTAAGTTCATATAACTTGCATACATAAGAGTATGTTCACGATTAACACACATTGTATTAAGTATTAACTGTATTAAGCAGTAGGCCTGGCCTAAATAAACTATTGAATGAAAATGTCTCTGAAACAAATCTCTGTCAAATATTGCAAACACAGCATGAGCGTCACTACAGGAAGCAGAAAGTGTCCGACTTCACGTCTTCGTTTGCAGCTCCTCCCTGCCTGCAAGCGGCAACTTAGATTAAGCCAGGATTAAGCCTTAGTTCGGTTAGAGGAAGTATCTTTTATAAACGTGCCCTAGAAAAAAAAACATTACTGGTGTGCATCTTGAGACAAAACGATGGTGCAATGCAAGTTGCTTTCAGTTAAAACAGCTAAAACATGCATTTTAGTCAGGGACTAGCTTAAGCCTTGTCTGTGAAACGGGGGGTTTAAGCCATAAAAAAAAAGATGACATGCCTTCACTCTCTTCCATTGAAGTAAGTAAAGCCGCCAGAGTCCAAATATGGTGCTGACATCTTGGGTTTCGAGTCTGCGCTGTAGTGAGCGTGAAGTTGAGCCGCAATATCAAGGTCCTACCCACACTCCCGCCTAATCAAGAACTTTTTGTGAAATAAACAGTTATGGAAATGTAGAAATTAAAGTTAAAGCTCCAATCTCCTCCCGAAGTTCCCGAAAAATGTCCGTTGGTGCCTTAGTGTCAACTTCACTCAGAGAAGCTGTCAATCTCAGCTGTCAATCATAACGTCACACCCCTGTTTATATAGCATCAAATAATTAACTAAAACCAAACTTATTTAAAGAACAAACACTTGAACTTACATCAGCGTGATATAAAAAAAACAGCCTAAAATGACAGAAACCATCTTTGGAAAAAATTTATTTGAAGTGTAATTTGATTGTTTAGTTTGTCTATGTCCCATTACATTTCATGGAGAGGGCGGGGTTTATGACCTATACTGCATCCAGCTAAAATCAGGATAGGAAAATGCCTTTTATTTCTAGATTATGATGTAAAAATCATACTTACAATATAAGTGCATCTCAGGAAACATTAGCCTGAAATCATGAAAAAATACCCCTTTTACGAAACCAATGTAGCACATTTTCACAGGATCGTTCATTAGCTGTGTGACCACAAAAGCCAGACTGAATTTTACAGCAGATATTTGGTAAGGTTACCACTAACTACAGAGAATAAAGCATCCAAACAGGCTGACATTACAGCAGGTTATATGATAAAAATACACGTGCTATTTAATGTTTAATGGTGCATGAGAATGAATCCAGAAATGTGTTTGTTCAAACCTACCTCTGTCTCAACAGTGAAGAACATCAAACACAAACTTCATTCAGTTCATGAATCCATTCTGTCTCTATAACAGCATTAAACTGATCTGTTCTCAAACTGAATCACATTATTCACAAACAGCTTTGCTCTCCTGGTGTTGTTCATGTTCCTCCTTTCACAAAATGGAGACTGTTAAAACAGTTTCACTTTCGACATAAATTGGTTCAATCGGTTTATTTTAACCTGTAAGAATACAGGTGTCCGACCAACATCCAGCGCACAGGTGATGAACAGTCCAATCAAATAATCGATCGATCATTCGAGGCTGCCGAGGATTATTGCACATTTCCTCTCGTTCTCAGTCACGTGGAATTTCCACGTGTTGGAATGGACGAGGGTTTTTAGAAAATTCTAATTCTAATTCAAATATATAGCATATAGATCAGGTCTTTATAAAATAAACCTCTGTGAAAGCATTTTTTTTAATAGAAAAGTTCTGTGTTTTATATATATATATATATATATATATATATAATCTGAATAGATGAACACAGATATTGAACTGCAACAATAGCAATACTTCAATTATCACGTAATTTCTTTTTGACTGAAGAAAGAAAGACACGAACACCTTGGATGAGATGGGGGTGAGTAAAATATCAGGAAATTTTCATTTTGAAGTGAACTAATCCTTTAAGTCTGATAAAATGGACTGTCAGCTGTCTACACTGGCTGCAGAAAACAAATGCTTATGGGACAAATTAGATGAGCTGGATGCCAACAAGAGGCGATGGAATCTAAGGATTTTAGGTATTCCAGAGGAAGATGGGGATGGTTAACATGGACATTTTTCTTCAGGTGTCCCCAGGCTTAGCAGATGTCTTCGATTTATGTTGCGCACAGGCTTGGCCCTGAATTGGGCAATGCACGCCTTTGCACGATAATTGTACAGTTCCTCTCTCTGTCTCACCCTGATCGCATCTGGGCTGATGCAAGAAAATCAGAAGTGCTCAAACAGAAGAAGATTAGGATCTCTGAGGACCTGATGCAAAGAATGAAGGAAGCCAGAAACAAGCTGTGGCCTTTTGTGGAGAAAACCCGAAAAGAGGGTCGCCGTGTTGGTTTCAAAGGTCCATTTGCCATCGTAGATGAAAAAGAAGATTTGTGTGGACGATATCTGACTTTTAACAGACACTGGAGGTTAAACTCTTTTATGCCAGTGATGTTCGCTGCTGTTTTGACTGAAGTACTTTTGACTGGCGAAAGAATTGTACTGACATTGCAAAAAGCTGACAAATATGCAAGAATCAAGATCATTGTAATATGTTAAGGTAAGCTAAAGGAGGACAGATAACAGATAAACCATTATAGAGGGGTATGGATACGTTTCAAGTTTGCACTTTACTGTATTCTGTATTACATTTCATATATCTTTTGTTAATATTGTAGTAGTACATTTTCTCTCGTTTTGTTATTGTTCTTATGACAGTTAAACTGTCTTGTTTTTCTCTCAATGTACAGGGATTCGTGATTTATCTAAACGCAAGGCTTTATTTTTATTTTGTTTGTCACAGAAAAGGGATGTTTATTTTTTTCAAGAAACACTTTCTTGTTTTAAAGATGAAACCTTTTGGCACAGTTAATGGGGAGGTAATGTCTTATTTTGTGTTTAGAAGATGAGCTCTGACCTGACTATATTATGATTAGAACAGAAAAAGTTTACAGCTGTTTGAGTTAAAGAGAGAGATAGTGTGAGTGTGTTTCTTTCACTCAACTGTGTGTCTCAGTTGTTTCTCACAGGAAGCTGTTTAATCTCACACAGAGACACTGAACTACTATAATAAACCATAAATCCAGCATAGAGGGGTTCAGTGAATGTGCATTTGAATGTGTGTAAGTGTGTGAGTGTGTGTGTGTCAGAGACGCTGTAGAAGGACAGAGTGCCGGCCGGCCAGTTCAGATACACTCCTACTCTATTAGAAAGACGTGAAGGGACAGGTATTTCTGTCATCTCATTATTGTGTCTGACAGTGAAACCATTAATAAAACAGTTCAGACTCCAGGACTTTTCATTGTATCCAAACCAACAGTCATTACTTCGTCCTTTCCTGCTGATTCCTTTATATGCCATTGATATATACACCCCCTCCATCCCGCTCCATTCAGTCTCCCAGTAACAGCGTCCAGACAGACTCTCTCTACACAGAACCTGAAGACACTCATCAAATCTCTCTGGATGATCAGGATACAGCTGCTCCTCTGACACAAATGATGCCTTTCTGTTCTTCTCAGTCAGAGCGAGACGAGTGTTTGCTGTGTTTAAATCCAGTGTGAGATCACATGCATCTGAACACAAGAAGATAGATTATAACATTTATAACAACGATTAAGGTGTGTGTACTTTATGAGGAACTCATAATGTAGGTGTATTTCAGCTTACATAATGAACCGTTATGTTTTTATTGCCTTAGAATGAGCCATTTCTATCTCCATACACTGCGGGTCCCCTTACAGTAAAATCGTCATTTTGCGCCGCCATGTTTCTACAGTAGCCCTAAACAGACAAACTGTTCTATATAGAGTGCTAGCTACTCTCTGCTGTCTCCGACGATGTTTTTTTTCCTGTCTTGGCCACCGTAGCTTCTCTATGTGCTTTGAAAGGGAGGGGTGAGCGGTGACCGATTGCAACCTCACCGCTAGATGCTGCTAAAATTTACACAGTGCACCTTTAATTTTAAACGTTAATATTATAGTGATGTACCAACTGGAGTTCCCTATAGTTTACAGCATTAGTTGAGAGATATTTTCAAAATTTGATATTGAATCAAAAGCTTGTGAATCAAACTTGAATTGTGAAATTTGTGTCAATGCCCAGCCGTGTGTGTGTGTGTGTGTGTGTGACCTACATTTCTGTGGTCCTGCTATAATCCTGAACACTCCTACATGATCCACACTAAAAAAAAAGAACAGAATTTTTTTTCACACACAATTTACATAATAGCAAAAACAACAACAATAATAATAAAAACATTTAAAGAACCTAACACGTTTTAGTTTAGTTTCCTCATAATAAGCTATTATTATAAGGGGCAAACACAGAAATTTTGGGGTCAGTTACTCAAGTGAAAACAATGGCACCCTCTCATAATTATTTATATAAAATATTTACATATTGTAGAAAATCTTTTCGTTACTTAAAGCTAACACTATAGTTTATCAATCAAATAACACCACAATGTTACCAAATCAAATGAAATCGGTTTCAGCAAAATCCCCCTTTGCACTGCATAGATGGCATACAAGCTTCATCTAAAGTGGCATCTAGATGTATTTACACATCGTTTAATGCAGCTAAGATGTCGAATGAATGCATTTACAATATTTTATAGCATAAATATTTTAAATATAACAATTTGAATATAGAAGCAGGGCACGACATTAATGATTGTCCAGGACAAGAGGATATTTGAAAAGAAATTTATCAAGTGATCAAGTGAAAGATAAATTTACTTGCCTGACTGGACAAGTAGCCTTTGTCAATAACAACATCAATAATAAAAAATAACCAGGGCAGTACTTGTCACGTGACTGTTTGGTTTTGGACATTCAGTTTGTTATTTTGATTCGTTCCTGTGCTCCGTTGTTCAGTTTATATGTTAGTTAATATTAAGTTACTTAAAATAGTTCCAAACAAAGCTACACCAGAACAGTTGCACATCTCAGAGCAAGTTTAATTCCTGAACGATTCAGTGATCCCCGACACTGCCATCGAATGTCCAGAGATGGCTCCAGCCCCTGTCCAGAGTCCAGAGATGGCTCCAGCCCCTGTCTAGCGTCTCATGAAGGCTCCAGCCTCTGTCCAGAGTCCAGAGATGGCTCCAGCCCCTTTCCAGATTCCCGTGAAGGCTACAGCCCCTGTCCAGAGTCCAGAGATGGCTTCAGCCCGTCCAGAGTTGGCTCCAGCTCCAGCCCCTGTCCAGAGTCCAGAGATTGCTCCAGCCCCTGACCAGAGTCCCAAAATGGCTCCAGCCCCTGTCCAGAGTCCAGAGATGGCTCCAGCCCCTTTCCAGATTCCCGTGAAGGCTACAGCCCCTGTCCAGAGTCCAGATATGGCTCCAGCTCCTGTCCAGAGTCCAGAGATTGCTCCAGCCCCTGACCAGAGTCCCAAAATGGTTCCAGCCCCTGTCCAGAGTCCAGAGATGGCTCCAACCCCTTTCCAGATTCCCGTGAAGGCTACAGCCCCTGTCCAGAGTCCAGATATGGCTCCAGCCCCTGTCCAGAGTCCAGAGATGGCTCCAGCCCCTGTCCATGGTCCAGAGATGGCTCCAGCCCCTGTCCACAGTCTAGATCCTGAGTCCGCTCCAGCTCCTGTGTCTTCAGAGTATGTAAAACTGACCAGCATTGCTACGGCTACCTGTCCACAGCCACGGAGGCCATCGCTAAGACGCTCAGCCCTGAACTGCCGGTTCTAGTCCTAGTCCCCTGAACTATCCTCCATTCTCTCCGTTTGTTTCTATAGCCACTGATTGATTTAGTTCTGTTCAGGTGTGTCTCATTAATTAATCTCATTAGTTCCTCTTGTTTAGTGTGTACTTAAGCCCTGGGTTTCCGAACAAAGCTACAGCAGAACAGTTGCACATCTCAGAGCAAGTTTAATTACTGAACTATTCAGTGTTATTGGATGAAATAGCTGAGTTCCAAATTATGTTTAAAAGCCACTTGAGTGTTTTAAAAAAACTTGATCAATATCGTTGGAAGCAAAGTCCTTTTGTAAAAGCCACTTCAACAGCAAAAGCGCAACTGCCTTTTGCCTTTGAACACAATTGTGTATCATGTTGCACAATGCAGGAAATCACACAAGATTGCAGAATAATTTATTTTTCCCGCTGCCATAGATATTGTGTCAATTATGCTTGATGAGGGTCATGAAATTAAAGATCATCCCAGTGTCTAATGACAGCATATCAAGACGAATGACTTGGAGGAACAGCTCATTGAGAAAATAGACTTTATATGACTTTATAGTGCACATGTACAAAAAGCATGATTGTTCAGAATGATTGTTAGTGTTGAACATACTTGAGTTTGTCCAGTCTGTAGTTTGGATCAGAGAGCAGCTTGACTAATGATTGTCCCGGGTGATTGTAGCTCAGATCCAGCTCTCTGAGGTGTGAGGGGTTTGAACTCAGAGCTGAAGCCAGATAACAACAGCCTTCCTCTGTCACCATACAGCCAGATAATCTACAAACACACACACTCAAAATCACATGAAATCATAATTACATGTTTAATTGTATTTTTTGACATTCATGCAAATCAACATGAATATAGTGTCTGTGTCACATGTCTGTCTTGTGTAAGCACATGTGGTGTGTTTGTCATGTTTTTGGTATGATGTCACGTCTCTGATCTCTTCTCAACCCCGCCCATCTTGTTATATGGTTATTGGTTAACTTGCCCCACCTGTTCTTCCCCATTACCTGCCTTGTTTGTCCCCTATTTCTGCTAGATCTGTTTATTTCTCGACTCTCTTAGAAGAAAACAAACACAACCCTAGGTATTTATTCGATACAGTGGCTAAATTAACCAAAAATAAAGCTTCAACTTCTGATGTCTGCCAACAGCACAGCAGTAATGACTTTATGAACTTCTTTACTTGTAAGATTGATAATATTAGGAAAATAATTATAACCATGCAGCCATCTACTACTGTATCACAGACAGAGCATTGTAGTGTCACTGAGAAAAAATTACATTCATTCACTGCTATAGGAGAAGAAGAATTGGCTAAACTCGTTAAATCATCTAAATCAACAACATGTATGCTTGACCCTATACCGACTAAACTACTAAAAGAGATGCTTCCAGAGGTCATAGATCCTCTTCTTAATATCATTAATTCATCCTTGACTTTAGGATATGTACCGAAAACTTTTAAGTTGGCTATTATTAAACCACTTATTAAAAAACCGCAACTTGACCCTACAGAATTAGTCAATTACAGGCCAATCTCAAATCTACCCTTTCTGTCTTAAATACTAGAAAAGGCAGTGTCCTCACAATTATGCTCCTTTTTAGAAAGAATTGGTATCTGTGAGGTTTTCCAGTCAGGATTTAGACCGCATCATAGTACTGAGACTGCTCTCATTAGAGTTACAAATGATTTACTCTTATCATCTGATCGTGGTTGTATCTCTCTGTTAGTGTTACTCGATCTTAGCGCTGCATTCGATACTATCAACCACAACATTCTTTTGAATAGACTCGAAAATTATGTTGGCATTAGTGGAATTGCATTGGCATGGTTTAAATCATACTTATCTGACCGTTATCAGTTTGTAGCAGTAAATGAAGAGATGTCACACCGATCACAAGTTCAATATGGAGTACAGCAGGGCTCAGTGCTAGGACCGTTGCTTTTCACCCTGTACATGCTACCACTGGGAGATATCATTAGGAAGCATGCCGTTAGTTTTCATTGTTATGCTGACGATACTCAGCTCTATATTTCTTCACGCCCTGACGAAACTTACCAATTCACAAGATTAACGGAATGCATAGCTGATATAAAAAATTGGATGACTAGTAATTTCCTGCAACTTAATTCAGAAAAAAATGAATTTTTAATTATTGGACAAAAAAACTCCACATATAGTAACCTAGAATACTGTCTAACACTTGATGGCTGCTCTGTCAAGTCCTCGTCGTCAGTTAGGAACCTGGGTGTGCTCTTTGATACCAATCTCTCATTTGAAAGCCACGTTTCTAGCATCTGTAAAACTGCATTCTACCATCTTAAAAATATATCTAAATTACGGCATGTGCTTTCAATGCAAAATGCTGAACAGTTAGTTCATGCATTCATGACCTCAAGGCTAGATTATTGTAATGCTCTACTGGGTGGTTGCCCTGCTCGCTTAATAAATAAACTGCAGCTGGTCCAAAACGCAGCAGCTCGAGTTCTTACTAGAACCAGGAAGTATGACCATATTAGCCCGGTTCTGTCAACACTGCACTGGCTCCCTATTAAACATCGCATACATTTTAAAATCTTGCTAATTACTTACAAATCACTAAATGGTTTAGCTCCCCAGTACTTGAGCGAGCTCTTAACGCATTATACTCCATCACGTCTATTGCGGTCTCAAAACTCTGGCCAGTTGATAATACCTAGAATATCAAAATCAACTGCAGGCGGTCGATCCTTTTCCTATTTAGCACCTAAACTCTGGAACAGCCTTCCTAGCATTGTTCGGGAAGCAGACACACTCTGTCAGTTTAAATCTAGACTAAAAATTTTTTTTATAAATTTTATATTTTATTCAAATTGTTAGGCTGCATTAACTAGATCAGCAGGAACCGGGAACACTTTCCATAACACCTGATGTACTCGTTACATCATAAGAGGAATGGCATCTACGCTAATGTTAGTCTTTGTTTATCCCGAGGTTTACTGCAGTCAGCCGGATCCGGGCCGTATCCAGATCAGATGGTGGATCAGCGCCCAGACATTACCAACGCATCCCTGAAGTGTCTGCAGAGACCGTGTCAATTAGTCTACCCTCTGAAATTGCTCATCGACATGGCATCCTCAATGGATCCATCTCCGGCGTGATGACTCCGATATTTCGAATATTCCTATTTAATAATTGTTTAATCGACACGCCATCCTCAATAAACCCGTCTCCGGCGTGATGCCTCCGATCTTTCGAATAATCCGATCTAATATTAATTCTGACCTATAAGGCTGCCAAAATAATAAACATACACTGTTTGTTAATTGGCCAGAGGAGAACTGGCACCCCGACTGAGCCTGGTTTCTCCCAAGGTTTATTTTTCTCCATTAGGCCACCTGATGGAGTTTTGGTTCCTTGCCACTGTCGCCTCTGGCTTGCTCAGTTGGGGACACTAAATTTTCAAATAAATATCCAAATAAATTTAATTACTAAACTAAATTAACTATATCAACTACATTACTTAAATATACACTCACCTAAAGGATTATTAGGAACACCTGTTCAATTTCTCATTAATGCAATTATCTAATCAACCAATCACATGGCAGTTGCTTCAATGCATTTAGGGGTGTGGTCCTGGTCAAGACAATCTCCTGAACTCCAAACTGAATGTCAGAATGGGAAAGAAAGGTGATTTAAGCAATTTTGAGCGTGGCATGGTTGTTGGTGCCAGACGGGCCTGTCTGAGTATTTCACAATCTGCTCAGTTACTGGGATTTTCACGCACAACCATTTCTAGAGTTTACAAAGAATGGTGTGAAAAGGGAAAAACATCCAGTATGCGGCAGTCCTGTGGGCGAAAATGCCTTGTTGATGCTAGAGGTCAGAGGAGAATGGGCCGACTGATTCAAGCTGATAGAAGAGCAACTTTGACTGAAATAACCACTCGTTACAACCGAGGTATGCAGCAAAGCATTTGTGAAGCCACAACCTTGAGGCGGATGGGCTACAACAGCAGAAGACCCCACCGGGTACCACCCATCTCCACTACAAATAGGAAAAAGAGGCTACAATTTGCACGAGCTCACCAAAATTGGACAGTTGAAGACTGGAAAAATGTTGCCTGGTCTGATGAGTCTCGATTTCTGTTGAGACATTCAGATGGTAGAGTCAGAATTTGTCGTAAACAGAATGAGAACATGGATCCATCATGCCTTGTTACCACTGTGCAGGCTGGTGGTGGTGGTGTAATGGTGTGGGGGATGTTTTCTTGGCACACTTTAGGCCCCTTAGTGCCAGTTGGGCATCGTTTAAATGCCACGGCCTACCTGAGCATTGTTTCTGACCATGTCCATCCCTTTATGACCACCATGTACCCATCCTCTGATGGCTACTTCCAGCAGGATAATGCACCATGTCACAAAGCTCGAATCATTTCAAATTGGTTTCTTGAACATGACAATGAGTTCACTGTACTAAAATGGCCCCCACAGTCACCAGATCTCAACCCAATAGAGCATCTTTGGGATGTGGTGGAACGGGAGCTTCATGCCCTGGATGTGCATCCCACAAATCTCCATCAACTGCAAGATGCTATCCTATCAATATGGGCCAACATTTCTAAAGAATGCTTTCAGCACCTTGTTGAATCAATGCCACGTAGAATTAAGGCAGTTCTGAAGGCGAAAGGGGGTCAAACACAGTATTAGTATGGTGTTCCTAATAATCCTTTAGGTGAGTGTATATGATAATTGAAATGAGCTAGATGACATCACCGTTTTCTCCAGAGCGGCTGTACAGCAGAATCAAATTCTGTTGCATTATTTTCCTGTTTAACACTGTGAAGCTGCTTTGAAACAATCTGCATTGTAAAAAGTGCTATATAAATAAAGTTCACTTGACTTAACTATTTAATCTCCTTGTGTCTTCAGTCCTGTGCTGGGTTGTTGTCGTGGTCTTGTCTCCTGTTTTCATGCTCCTTGTTCCCATCCCTGGTAGTTTGTCTTTGTTATGTTTGATTTTTTTTCCCCTCGTGGGTTTTGTTTTGTGTTTATTTTTATTTTGTATTCAATAAATACCCATTTCTTTGCACTTGAGTCCTCAAATGAATGAGTCTTCATTTGTTCCACACCCTGACAGTCTGTGTGATTTAGTGTTTGTCTTTCAATATTTTTTTGGTCATGGTAGTTGAGGACCGTAAAATCAACTAATTAGTTACCCATGAAAAGATATTGGCCGGTCTTAACTCTCTAAAGAATGGAGATCATCTTAAATTGTCACAACCAGGAGTGTACAGATTTCTGTAACTCTGGTTTAAATAAAATGATTCAAAAAGGTTTTGAACGACATGATGGGGGAGTTAAAGATGACCAATTATTTATTTAGGATCAGTGTTGGGCAAATTACTGATAATTAGTTACAGTTGCTAGTTACTTCTTTTAAAAGTAATTGAATAACTTCAATTACTGTATATCAAAAGTAATTAGTTACTAGGGAAAGTAACTTTTAAGTTACTTTTATGTCTGCTTTTTAAATGTAAATATTAACAGTACTGAACAGTCAAACACAATAAACATTTTTTTTTTTAGACCTATTTATTGTCCAGCAGCAGCGAGCGTTTCTTCGGCGCAGCTGGGAAAGTTATGGCCTTTTTACACCTGGTCACTTCATTCGTTATCTCTGACCACATATCTATCTGATTGTGAAAAGACCAGAAGTAAATGCCTTCCGAAATTCTTTTGAGACGGATTTAAATCCGATCACTCAAACAAACCAATTCAGTCTGAGACGCATTTCAGGCGAAACTTAAGTGTAAATGCATCTGGTTGTTTAAACCACATATGTAAATTTTACTCCTGGCAAATTGTTAAAAAATTAACTTGTGAGAGCGTGTTATATAGTCTGTATGTGTTGTAGTCAGATATGACAGCGCTACAGCAACACGCGTCGCCGCAAATGAGTAAAGCAAGCCAACATGCAAACAGCCGCAAATGAAACTGAAAGTAACCTAAGTCTCAAAAACACAATCATCTTCATTAAAACTAATTAGACTAAATGACCTTACCAGTGCTTAGCTCACTCTTTCTCCTATTGCGGTCTTTGATCTTGAAATGAGCTGATGAATAAAATGCAGCTCATATCTGTTGCTTTCGTTGACGTGAACTCCGTTAAATGTGCATAAAGCGCGGGAATTGAAGATCGGATTTATATTCATTTTGCCGAGAGATGTAAGGTAAGACAACCTGCATGTTTTTTTGTTTTTTTAATTTGTTTAGATTGTGTAGCCCATTTCGTTTGCGAGCGCCTATACGATCAGCCTAACCTCAACTTATCAAAAATGCCTTTACTGGTGGTGGTGGTGGTGATAGGCTAAACGTTTAAACTAACATTGTGATGCTTGAAGTGTTTGATATCTATAGATTTTATTATAGGCAAGTGTTGATTTGAGAAGCTAAAGCGTTGGGTTAACTCACTGTCGGCAGCTGGCCGCTTGGTCGTCACTTTAAAAAATAAAAACTTTAATTTAACAAACAAAAAAATGCTCCAAACATTTTTCTAAATAAATTTTAATAAATGAAATATAACTACTTTGACATAAAAAAAAACGTAACTATTTTAATGGCTGCAACAATGTGTAATAGAAAAAAAAAACACGGGCCGGGCTAGGGCCTAGATTTGAGCTTCTTGTCTGCAAGCCTTCACTTTTCACAAAAGAGAGTAACGGATTAACGAACTAATTTAAATTTCAGTAATTGTAATTGCATTACTTGATAAAAAAAATTTTTACCACTAAAAGTAGCGGAATTACAGTAACGTGTTACTTTGTAGTGCGTTACTCCCAACACTGTTTAGGATATACTTGGGTCTGCTGATATATTACAAACACACAGGAGATCAGGACCAGAGCAGAGGGAATCTTTAATTTCATAACTAAGTGAACCTTTATTTGTTTTTTTGTTTTTTACCTCAGTATGTTGAGTTGACAGTGTGAACTCTTCAGTCCACCAGAGAGCAGCTTCACTCCTGAATCCCGCAGGTCATTGTGACTCAGGTCCAGCTCTCTCAGTGAGGAGTTTGATGATTGTAGAAATGAAGACAAACTTTCACAGCACTGATCAGTGAGATTACAGTCAGCAAGTCTATAACAAAGGATAAAATATAGTTCAAGAAGAGATTTTCTTTAGGAGATAGTGGGTTAAAATATTGTTTTCCGTATTCTGCACATTATTGATCACATATTTATAACATTAATAATACTTCCTCAAGAGATGAATTCTAAATATGGAATACAATCTTTTTAACATTGTGATTTTGCAGCTTTATGTAAAACTGTTTAAAATAGTCACGCTCCATATTGCATACTGCTAAGACCAGATTTGTGATAACTTTGAAAAATTTATTAAAAAGACTGAAATGTCACAATGATATAAGTATTCAGACCCTTTGTTAAGACACTTGAAATTTAGCTCAGGTGCATCCTATTTCTCTGGATCATATTTGAGATGTTTCTACACTGAGTAAATCTGTGGCAGATTCAATTGATTGGACATGATTTGAAAAGAGCTAAATCCTAACAGCTCAACCCACCAGTCCCAATTCAGCCTGACATAGCTAGAGAAGATCTACAGAATGGTAGAAAATCCCAAATCCACATGTACAAAACTTGTTACATAATCCCCAGAAGACTTGAGACTGTAATCGCTGCCAAAGGCGGTTCAATAAAGTACTGAGTTAAGGGTCTGAATAATTACAGTAGATAGTCTACCAAAAAGTCTATTACTGACAGCACAGTGCAGTGGTTAAAAATACAAACCATTCACATATGAAACTCATTCATGAAATCACCACCAGGTAGTGCAAAGGGACAGTTGGAACCATTGCTCAAATTGGCCAAGGCTTGAATTGAGACATTTTCATTTGTAAATAAGAATACAAATTAAATGAATTACTATTAATAATAATCATAAAAATAGTAATAATGATATAATGTTATAACATTCAGACTAATTATGTATCATGTAAATGCTTAAGATTTGACTATTGTTAACGAAATATTACAGTGACATTTTTTACTTTTTACTGTACAGAACTAACCAGTATTTTACATTATTACACTTTAAAGAGGTGTGCATATGCCATAAAATAAAAACAATTGAAAAGGTAGATTACTTAGAATGGGAGCATTATGAGCGATAGCCTTGTTTTCTTATGTATGGATTTATTTACTTTTTACTAATATTGTGACCACATTATTTAATATTTGTTAGAAATGTTTAAAACTTACATGTAATAATTTGCTGATGAATTTCAACTATTATTTGTTTATGCTTTATGTTTTAACTATTATGTCTTTTTCAACATCTGTTCCTGCACATGACATGGTGGAAAAATATAGTGTCCAATAATAAAGAAATTGATGACTTTTTATTAAAAGTAGAATTGTTTCTTCATTTTAGTAAAAGTTAGCACATTGTATTAATTTGTTCCCATGAATTTTGCCCTTTTCAAGCCAAAATACACTCTCCAGATTAGGTACACCTGTTCAACTCATTTGACCTTAACTCTTTGGCGTAAAGAACAGAATAACATGTTCAGATGTGGCCAACGTTATCTCTACAGTTAACCTATCAAAACCTGTAGAAATGACGTCAACTGATTATCCATACGACTTCAAGTACTAGTGTTATCATTTATTTTCTCAGCATTAAATACAGCCAGATATCAATCAGACAGGTAAACAGAGTCTGGATGAAAGGCTGTGCTTAAATATTTCGTCAGATCAGCCTTCGCACCCATGATAAAGACATGTGATGCATTTATGAATGAGTTAACTCATCAAAGAGGCTAACTTTAAGTGTTTTGGGGGTCTCTTGTTTCTGTGACCAGTGTCATCTGGCCACTGCACGAGCGACCGGCCCGAGTTTTCCCCTTTATCATCACGGGAGAAACGCTCGGAGGTGGCGAACATTGTGGGTGCTACCCTTTGAAACAAGTAAAGCGATCGCGAAGCACTTTAACTGTGAACAATTCACAATGTTCACAATCACCTTGCTCAAACACAAGGGCAGCATGCTCCTCCCCCAAACGCACAAAGCAATACTGATGGTTTCCGATTCAGCCATGAACATGGAGGCACACACCAATAGTTTTTTATATCGCTCATTTTCTTTTGTTTCTTTTTCTTTCAGTCTCAGGGCAGGAACAAACTCAGGAATTTCTCACTCAAACGGAGTCTGGACATGTGGACCGAAGGGTGGAAATCTTCTTAAGAGCTGTCTTGATGGCCATTATAGGTGGGTCCGCTAAGTTTGCCGTCAGGTCCGCGCTATTAGAGACAGCTTTCCTTGCCCAAAGAAAAACTGGAGCACTTGCCATGATGGTATTGAAAGCTGCCGTTGCATAGTCGTGAGGAGGGAAGCTGGCATTGGTTTCACCCACAGTGAAGGACGAACCACTTAGCAACAGTAAATGATCAAGATAACGCTCCAAAAGGTGGAAGCTGACGTCGGCATCTGTTGATAAAGATGATCATCTAAGCCGCCCCAGAAGATCCTGTGAAATGGAGAGGAGCATATTTGCTGGGTCAAAAGATCTGATGTCCATGGTTGCTGTTGTCAGTTAACGGTCTGAATGCAAACACAGGTAATCGCCTGAAAAGTATTTTAACACTGAGTTTCTGGTTAGCAGATCCTAATTGTGATACTGGTTTGAGAATGTCAGTCTTATCTGTACTGCAAGTTTCTGAGAGAGGTGGCTGAAGGACTGAATACAGGCTGATGAAGAGAACAGATCTTTGAAGAGGAAGAGGAAGAAGTTGTGACAGTTCGATGCAAAGGTAAGTAATCCACAGGTAGGTAGTAGTGATGTTCGGTTCTTGAACGAATCGTTCTTTTGAGCAGGTTCTCAGCAAGTAACCGGTTGAGCCGGTTCAATAATCGAACTGAATTGAACTTTAGTTCCGGGTTGATGACGCAAGACGCAAAAGTCGAAGTAGCACGTCCGACTAAAAAAGAACCCGAAAGAGCCGGTTCAAACATCTGTCGAAGTTTGCAGAGGATTGCCAAGGACTCAAAAGGAACCGAACGAGCCGGTTCAACCAGCTGTCGAAGTTTGCCGAGGATTACCGAGGATGATTGAGTTGGCGACGCAAGTCTGAGGCATGTAGGCTAATGGAAAAATACTTATTATGACTACTGTTTTTAAATAACATTTTATTAAAACCTGCAAAAACCTTTCTGTTGAGAGATTTAAATACATTTTACTGTAGTTTATTGTGCATGCAGATTGTATTTTAAGTTGTTAAGTGAAATTTATAAGTTTATAAGACTGGTTTATTCTTTATAGGCTACTTTAGACATGTAACATATCCGCGTTTGTTGATCAGTGCCTGTAATGTGTACTGTAGTTGCGCAATTTTCAGTCGAATCCGACGTGAAGGATAAATGAATTAACTGTGAACACAAACACCATTAACTTAAGTGAATGAAAGTTAATAATCAGCAAATGCACTCACGCAAATAACTTTATTAGATTGTTTCAATATGCATTGACACAGATTACTTTATTTAAATGTTTCCTTGATATAACATGACACTGATAAATGCATAAAAAAGCATAAAAGAAATGCATAGTGACATCATTGCATAATGACGTCAGGAACCTATGAATCGGCTTTTTGAACCGGTTCATTGAGCCGAACTGTCCGAAAAGAACCAAAAATGAAATGAATCGGACTTTGCATCACTAGTAGGTAGTCAGGTAGGCATTCAGGGTAGAACAAACAAGATAAGACAACGTGAGGTGGAAAGTGACTGCTTAATAAAGGGTAAAATAATGAGGGTGATTACTGAGAGGTGCGGGTGATGGTGGAGTGTGCGCAGGTGGTGAGCAGGGAGGATTCTGGGAGTTGTAGTGCTGAGGGTGACTGAGCTGGTGACTGGAATAAAGGTGACTGAGATGGTGACTGTGACAATAAGCACAGGTTCACAGTCTTGACATTTACTATTTTGCTTGAATTCATTCTAAACAAACACATACACAAGTTCAAAAGTACTGAATTTAATCCTGGGAATATGAATTCTTTTAACTAAGGTACTATTACTCTAGCTGGTATATAACTAGTGATAAAATTACAATGTTTGAATTGAAGACTCCATTTTGTATTGTTTTGCCATTTTTTTTGCAACGGATTAATTAATATGCATCGGATGTGCAAGGTTTCTGTGCATGACGGATTTTTAGGATGGCAAATATAAAAACATTTCGGACTCAGGGTGCAATGACCTTAAGAGAAAGAGAGACCGTGGAAAATGGTCATGAGAAACCCAACTACAACCTTGACTAACAGTTGAAAATTAACAGAAATGGCTAAACTGACACATTTACAGAGATTTTTTATAAAATTATGAACATTTTCACTGAAACTCAAATTTAATTTCATCACCAATCACATACATTAATACTCACAGAGCTTTTCTGCAGTTCAACACAGCTGGTATCAGTCTCCTTCTACCCTCATCTGATGTGTTGTATTTCTTCAGATCAAACTCATCCAGCACCTCCTCTGATATCTGAAGCATGTAGGCGATTGTTGAGCAGTGACCAGGAGAGAGTCGATTTACTGAGTGATTCTCTGATTTCACAAACTCCTGAATCTCTCTGTACAGAGTCTGATCCTTCATTTCCAGCAGACAGAGAAACAGATTGATGCTTCTGTCAGCTGAGAGACATTCATCAGCCTTGATTTTATCTTTAATGTACTTTGTGGTTCTCATGATGATCTCTGAGCTGTTCACTGTGTGTGTCAGTAGATCCTGTAAGAGTCTCTGATTGGACTCCAGTGAGATGCCCAGCAGGAACCACAGGAAAAGATCCAGGTGTCCATTTTCACTTCGTAAGGATTTAACAACTGCTGCTTTTAGTAGCTCATACATTGAGTTTTTCCGACTGTACCGCTGATATCTGCTATTCAGAATGGACTTCAGTATTTCTGTGTTCTTGATGACATGGCAGTAAAACAGATAGAAAGCAGCTAGAAACTCCTGAAAGCTGAGATGAATGAAGCAGAAGACTTTCCTCTGATGAATCACAGATTCCTCCTTAAAGATCTCAGTGCAAATCCCAGAATATACTGAGGCGTCAGTGACGTCTATGCCGCTCTCAATCAGGTCCTCCTCATAGAACATCACATTGCCCTTCATCAGCTGTTTGTAAGCCAGTTCAGCAAGTTTCACAATCACGTCTCTGTTGGACTTCAGGAGTTTCTCTGGATCTTTCTCATCATACTTTTGATTCCTTGTGTTGATCTGAGTCAGCAGGAAGTGGATGTACATTTCAGTCAGAGTTTGAGGGATTTCTGCACTGTCATCTTGTTTCAGGAGCTTTTGAAGTACAGTGGCTGAGATCCAGCAGAAGACGGGTATGTGACACATGATGTGGAGGCTTCTTGATCTTCTAATGTGTGAGATGATTCTGCTGGCTTGATGTTTGTGGCTGATTCTCTTCCTGAAATATTCCTCCTTCTGAGGCTCACTGAATCCCTGAATTTCTGTCACACGGTTGATGTATTTTGAGGGGATCTGATTGGCTGCTGCTGGTCTGGAGGTGATCCAGATGAGAGCAGAGGGAAGCAGCTCTCCTCTGATGAGGTTTGACATCAACACATCCACTGATGAAGACTCATTCACATTACAAACTTTCTCATCGTCTGAAAACATCTGTGTGATTCTGCTTTCATCCAGACCATCAAAGATGAACACAACTTTACAGTCCTCATAAATCTTTGAGTCCAGATCTTGAAGTTCAGGATGAAAGTCCAGCAGAAGTCTGTGAAGACTGTACTGGTGAGCTTTAAGCAAGTTCAGCTCTCGAAATGGAAGCACAAACATGAAATCTACATCCTGATTGGCTTTTCCCTCGGCCCAGTCCAGAATGAACTTCTGCACAGAGACGGTTTTTCCGATTCCAGCGATGCCTTTAGTAAGAACAGTCTTGATTTGGTCTTTCTCCTCACATCCTGGTTGATGTAAGGGTTTAAAGATGTCATTGCAGTAGATTGGAGTGTCTTGTGTTCTGGCTGTTTTCTCCATCTGTAAAACCTCATGTTCTTCATTCACTCCTTCACTCTCTCCCTCTATGATGTAGAGCTGTGTGTAGATCCTGTTCAGGAGGGTTTGATTCTCCTGTAGTTTGATTCCCTCAAATAATCTCTCATACTTGTTCTTCATGCTGGTTTTGTGCTGGTCTTTGACTCTTTGCCTGATGAGGGTCTGAAAATCGGAGTCAGTGCAGGTCAGAGGGGGCGTCACTGATCTGATCACATCATCTCTCTTCAATCTGCAGAAACAGTGAGATCAAAAGGACTGTAACTGTGAAAATGCATTATTATAAATGTTTCCAACAAACCAAACGCTAACATTTAATGTGAAATGACCACATTCAGACCATTTTATTTTCTTTATTTACTTTTAATTTACACCATTTTGAAATTTAATGTATATTTTAATGTAGGTTTAGGCAGTTACAGAAGTGATTTTATAATTTCAGCCTCAGACACATTTCTATTTTGCTTTTATTCATTTTAGTTTTAGGTGTAGCTGGCTCTTATTCATCCCAATAGTACTAGTGGCTGCCCTGGATGCATGAAGTTTGTTTACTGACTACTGCTGCTTTACACAGAAGCAGTTTTTTTAGTTGTTGTACCTTTTTGCACTTTTTTTTCTGTTTAATAGTAAACACCAGACTTAGGAAGGCTCCAGAGCTCTTGTTAAAACTGCAGGTAGAACTTCCATATTTTTGTATTACCACTCATCATTGACAGATGATGGATTATGATTTTAATTTAGATAAATTAGATATGCATTATGAGTCTTGAAGTTTTTGGCAAAAGGGAAAGCCACAGCCCCTTTTCTCTGTTTCTCTAGTCATGTAACAGCGATTTTACAAACTTTTGCTTTCTACTGCATAAAGCGGTAAATTATCCCCTTAAGTCACATTTATACTCACTCAGGGTCAGAGGTCACTGCTCCATCAATGAGATTAGGGGGAAAGATCATGGACTCACTCTTCATAGACACACAGCTGGGTTCTGGAGATGCTGCATTTCTCACTTTAAATACAGTGCTAAAAAAACACAGAACAGAAATATACTTAAATCATTCCTCTCACACTTCACTTTATGTATCTTCTCAGAGAGACACAGAGCTCTCCACTTCTCCAAGTAAAGCCATGGTTATACTCTAGTTCGGATGCATACATTGCATACATATTACACGGACAGCTGCAGACAGCACACTACTTGTTTGTATACTACTGAAAGTGTATGCTGGGGTCCGCTCGCAGATGTGTTCCACATATGCATGCTCACTTCCACACTTTCAATTTCTCTCCACAAATTATTGCAAATCTGGCTGTCTTTATATTGTTTTAACAACGGATTGTAGAGGTGCAGGTAGTAATGGACTTCTTCACACAGCCTCTCTTCTAATTCGACGTTCATGCTGTTTTTCCAGCGCATGCGCAGTTGGTGCTTTTGTAGCCTAGTGACAAGTTTGCACTGTCACAAAAAATGGGAGGCACACGGATGTCCGCAAAGAGCCTCCACGTACACCCTCCGATTTTTTTACGTCATGCGGAACCTCGCACACGCATAAAGTGTATCACTAGCTTGACAATAAAGATCTAGGCTAAGTGTTGCAGCTTCTTGACTCAATGTTCACTGGTTCTGGAGCAGCTAATTTACCCAGTGATCAAACTAAAGCCGGGGACGGGACTAGTTTTCCAGGGGGACGTTAGAGAAATTTGTGTTTTACAGATGTACTTTCCTATTTTAATCCCTTACGAATCTTCCATGTCTTTGTTTTTCTCACACAACCTCCGTAAAAAATCCAGGGCAATTTACCTACTGTTTTTCTGAATCTAACCATGTCATGTCAAAAGTCAGCCGCTTTTTATTATCATGTTAATTATTGCACCTTTTACCCCAAATACCATACTTTTACATATTCTTCTGTTATTGAAAAACTGTTGCCTTAATTAACCTGAACAAAACTGACAATCATTAAGAAGACCTTTGTCTCAAAATATATTCAATAATTTTAGCGATAAGGACAACGTTTTTTTTTCTTCTTACTGTTATCCAACCAATTTATATTAAAATCTCCCAATAAAATTGTTTCAGTATGACAATTAAACTATTTAAACCAGAGGTCTTCAACACTGCTCCTGGGGACCCACTGCCCTGCAGAGTTAAAGCTGCGTTCCAGGCAGGTTTTTGAGCCCGCAAATTACTACTTCAAACCACGACTTACGACTTTGTAGCGTTCCAGGCAGTCAAGCCAAACTGCCTGAGCGCATGGAATTGTGGTAGCTAGATGTAAACAAAGCATGGTGGACTGTACGGGGCTTATGCTCATTTACAATCATTTCTATCGCCAAAGGTGCTTACTCTTTGCTTATTTGAGGGAAGCGGAGGAGAAAAAACTGCGTATAAGGCAAGAGAAGCTGTTATACCTTTTATTTTACGTTATTTGTATATTTGGAAATATCCATAGGGGCTGCCATTGTTGTTTCGCGGGCTATGTGACGTCAGAGCGCGTAACTGGGAGTACATCGATTTAGTACGAGTTCACGGGTGGGAAGTCACGGGTTTGACTGCATGCCGTTCCAGTGCACTTTCACGGCTAGAAGGTTGGAAAAACACGGGTTACGGGTTGCCTGGAACGCGGCATAAGCTCCAACCCTAATCAAAGACAGCTGAAGCTAATCAAGCTCTTCAGGATCACTAGTTGGCTGTGTCCGAAAACCTAGGCAGCTGACTCGTTGCCTCGCTGCCTTATCAGACAATGACTTGTGAGGCAGTGTTTTGTGCATGAAGGTACCTCACAAAACTAATTTGGGACAGACTTCTAAGGCAGCATAACAGTTTAATAGAGCAAAATAGAGAGCTTTGGTGAGAACTAAACAAATATTTAATTGCTACATTAGTAATTCCTCGCTAGAAATGACATCAGAAGTGGAAAATGTTGGTAAAAAATAAGAAATGTGTCCTCCGAAGGCAGCATTTTCCAGGTTTCAGACGCAGCCGTTGAAAATACACAGGCAGGTGTGCTGAAGCAGGTAGGAAATAAACTTTGCAGGACAGTGGGTCCACAGGAGCAGGGCTGAAGACCTCTGATTTAAACAGTTAAACAGTCAAAATCATGGTAAAACGAAACATTAAGAGGAGGGTTATATAACACCATAATATTAAAATTCATTCTTTCTGATAACATTACATTTAAAATCAAACATTCTAACCCAAAAGACCCCAACTCAATCACAGAACATTTAAAAATATCTCTGGTATAAACCAATACCCCACCTCCTTTACCAGACTATCTATCTTTCCTGTAACATGTATAACCAGGGACGTCAATCATATTTGTAGTAATAGTAGTGTTTAACCAAGTTTCACTCAGTGCTTAGAAGTCCAAAAATACCTTTTGGTTTTGACTTTAAGTCCCAAATCACTTTTACATGATTCACTGTTTGAAAGCATTTCAAATATTTTTGCTTGTGCGCTGCATAACCAAAAAATCCTTTAACAATGTGGTTTTGGTGACTTTTTAGCAAATTGTTCCACTTTGAGCATGTTGTTTGTATGTGCTTGTTCAATGTGAAGAGCAGAGTTGGGGGCTAGTTTTTGTGAGGCATAGTCTCCTGTTGAGATACAAACAAAAGATCACTGTTCTCCACTTCTGCTGTTCCCACAATGACTGAATTCTGTTTAAATTCCATGGAGGAGCCACTGCCCTGTGCAAGGCCTAGAAGACCTCACCACTTTAACACCATGTTGTAATGTCTAGTGTTTTGGTTGTTTCACGTTATATTTCATGTCTTTATATTCATGCTCTTTGTCCTGTTCCTGTTTGTCATGTGATCCTGCCATGTGCTCCCTTGTCATGTGTTCTATGTTGTCATGTTCTGATTGGTTCATTGTTTCATTGTCCCTTGTCTTATTATTAGTAGTCTGTGTATTTTAGCCCTCATGTTTGCCATGTTCCCTTGTCTAGCTTTGTTATATATAACCTGCTGTTGGTGAGTGGCTGTTCATGGTTCAAGTCTGTTCATGTTTCAAGTCATCGTTTGTTTTGTATCTGTTCATGTTTATCATTCAACTGCACTTGGGTTCATAAACACTCGCATCTAGTGGACTTTTGTTACACGTGTCCGCCAGTTCCCACTGCAGATGCCCTACAGACCGCATATTAACTGACAAACCCAAGTTGATAGCTGTATACCACCACTTAGCAGGAGCAGAACAGTACTTTCAAAACATGTCCTTTCCCTCTGCCTATTATACATTGTTTAACCTTGTTTGTAATGTGAAGTTCTTGATAAATTTGCCAACAAGTTAAATAAATAACATTATATCCATGGAAGAACTGAAAGTGGCACGGGTTAATCTTTGGTTGACCAATTAGTGGAAAAGGGTGTTTCGTTCAAGCCATTTATCCATTTTCTACCCCTGAACCTAAACACATAAAAATCAAGCCAAATTCCTGGTTTTTCATTTTTTTCTTCTTCTCATTTTCACAAGAAAGAGGAGAGCTAAAAAAAGGTGGTAATTTATGAAATCCAGGTAAACCAGATCTCATTCTTTCTGCATATGCCTGATATCAGATTAAACCATGTTTGTACTCACTGAGAGTCAGAGGTCACTGCTTCATCACTGAGATTAGGGGGGAAGATCATGGACTCGACACTCTTCATAGACACACAGCTGGGTTCTGGAGATGCTGCTTTAATATCCTCCTTCTCCTCGCTCTTCTCATAGACACTCATATTAGATGCAGCGAGCACTTGAAACACACAAACTAAAAATGTACAACAATTTTAAACATTAGATGTACAGAACATAACATAAGAATAAAAAAGCTTTAGGCATGATTTAAGTATGGCAGTCAATTGTTCTCTAGTTACACATATATATAAACCTACCTCTGTCTCAACAGTGAAGAACATCAAACACAAACTTCATTCAGTTCATGAATCCATTCTGTCTCTATAACAGCATTAAACTGATCTGTTCTCAAACTGAATCACATGATTCACAGATTTTCTCTCCTCATGTTCATGTTCGTCACTATTGTTGAGTCTATTGTCAACTTAAAACAAACTGGTTCGACCAGTCTAAATTTTTTACATTTTTGTTAACCGTGTATCAAACACCTGCTCGGGTGAAGCAGTTTTTGCATTTTTGAATATGCCCTATACAAATACAAAAGTTTGTTCACAGTAATGCTCTTACTTTACCTGTGCTAAGATAACAACAAAATGTCTTGAAACTTTATCTGTCGTTGTATAAACTAAAATGTCAGTAATGTATGCGATATGACAGGTTATGACATGATATGATGGTTGACCAACAGCAGGATTGTGATATTGCTTTTAAACAACAGTCAAATAAACACGATATTACTATTAACTTACCTACCAAACACGTTGTCTGTTACTTTGTCTATTTGTATTGCATTAACGAAAATATTTCCACAACAAAGCCAATTATCCCAGCAACGCGCAGTTGTGGTGTTTATGCAAATAAATCAAATTATGGATGAACAAATTAGTTGAATCGATCGAATGGTTCAATGACTCACTCATCACGCAGTCACTTGTTGCCACCTACTGGCCGAACGATTCACTGCCACACTGCACTATATAATATTAATATTACATTATTTCCCCTCTAATTATGCACCAGAACTTATTTATTATAAGATATAGATATATATTATATATATATATAGAAACTGAAAGGATTAACACAGATATTAGTTCTCAGGACTAGCATTAGTTCACTAACAGTGTTATTGAATACATTTTAAATTATGAGACAATAGAATTATCACATTGTAAAGAGGGAGACCTGCCGGTGAAAGAGATGATTATTTTTGTAGTTTTAGACTCACTTGTATATACTGCGCCCCTCTATATACATAAAACACCATCTTTTGCACCATAGTGCATTTGCGAGTTGTGCCATCATTTTTATTTTTCCATCTTGGACCATAACACGTACAGGGAGTGGGCCATCAAAACCCAATTCCCTATACACACATATTAGAGTCCATAAGTGAGTGACAGAGACCTCTGGTGGTGAGATGAACATCCTGCACTGGACCTTGAAATACTGGACCATTCTTCTTAAAAGAGTTTGAAAGTTCATAGTTGACCTTTTATGAAAGGCTGCTGTGCGGTTGTACCTCTTATCCATTTCCAGATCTGCTCTTCATCCGCTAAAGCTGCTACACAGAGCTGCAGAAATAATCAAACAAACTGAATGTTTAAAGTAAATGAAATCAATTCTGTCCCCACAACTTCATGAAACAGCTCACGGCAGGGATGGATCTTAAGCTCCAAGTTTTGAGCAGGACTTTCGATAATGTTAATGCAATGGCAAGTTTTATGTTGGATAATATCATCTCAATGTGCTGTTTAAATGCTTTTGTCTCTTGGTTACATTTCAGTTTTGACGTGAAAATTTGCAAATACCTTTGTTTTGTCATTTTAATGGTAAAAGACTGTCAATTGGTAAGTTGCAACCTCAATCAACCTTCATTTCAAGTAATTTTATTGGAAAATAGAGATAATTGTAGTTTTTGACCAGGTCATCTTATCATTTACAGTGAAAAACCATAAATGACACTTTACATTTGATGATATTTCATTTTAATAATCATGTTTCATTAGGTGTCATGTATATTAGGAGTTTGTTACATCTTATGTTGTTTAATAAATGTTTAGTAGGTTATGTTAAAATTCATTAAATCAGTTAAAGGGCACCTATTATAATTCACTTTACATGGTGTTTGAACATAAATGTGTATTGGCAGTGTGTGTACACAACCACCCTATAATGGTAAAAATCCACCCACTCCTTTTTTTAATCCCCATTAATCATAAGCTGTGTCTCAGAACAAGCCGTTTCCAGATTCCTGGCAAAGTGACGTCACATTTCACAGGCCACGCCCACGAGTGTTGATGGACACTGCCGTATTATCATAGACCCCGCCCTCAGAGAGCTGAACACAGTCGGCCATGTTTATCTCCTCGCCAGAGCATTTAACAGCAGCATTCAAGTAAGAAATGTGTTCAGAGTTCAGTCAAGAGCATTGATTTTCTGTTTTTCTTCTGTTTGATTCATATTAACAGCAGATATAGCAGTAGGTACTGTATATTACACTGATTTTTACTTTAGTACACAGATCTAATATACACACGGGATTTCTGTACTTGCTGCATACGTGCACAGACGTAATCAACTGTTTTCATGTGAACTTTGTGTGTTTCTGACATAACCTTGTGTGCATTTGACAGTTTAACCGCAATAACACATGAAAGAGAACTAGTGTAGTTTAATAGCCTACTCACGGACACCAACATCCAGCTCTCTGTGTGTGTGTGTGTGTGTGTGTGTGTCTGCTCAAGCTCAGAGCATAGACTGTAAGGTTGAGAGTGATATGGCTTTAAAACCCATGCAGATGATAATATTTCATGATGATGAAGAACTGCAATGTCACGTGAGCGTGTCCGTGACAGAGATGATAATCAAATCCAAACAGATGTATATCATGCTTTAATTTTCATTCGTGTTCACTGGTGTTCACGAGCTGCGAAGGCTCTGCCCTCTGGGGCGGGGAGCAGCAGCTCATTTGCATTTAAAGAAGACACACACACACAGAAAACAGCTCAAACCCAAAAATTGGCATTTTCAAAATCATATATTAAATGATCTGAAACTTCACAGACACACTCTGGGGACACCTGAGACTTATATTACATCTTGTAAAAAGGGACATAATAGGTGGCCTTTAATGAAATACACAGTTTTAACAGTAAATTTAAGTTCAAATTAAATTCAATAATAAATTCTCCTGTTTCCTACCTTGCAGGTAAAGCATGTCGATTTCATCCTGGTTCTTTTTCTTCGAGCCGTTGTGAAACTGACCGCTGAAGCTGGAGGAGTCCACAAACGCTCCAGTGAGGGAAAACCGGTCTGATTTGGACTGATCTTGAGCCAGGGGTCTGCAGACAGGAAACACAGCCATATAACAAACAATTCACGAACACAGACCTCCTTCAGGCTTTTTCATTGCTTGGCGATCACTGTGCAGATGAGAAACTGGTCTTTAGTGTTCTGGTCCTGCTGATCTGTGAGCGTGTGCTCGTCAATCTGAAGAGAAAGTGTTTTTACAGCATCATGTTGTAGTGAAATTCTCACCTCTTTGAAACATCACCATGCAACTCAAATCTAGATCCGTCACTTCACACAACTCTGCTGAACCACTCTGAATCAAACTTCCCATATTCTGACAAAAGCTTCATTCTGTCTTTGTTTTTCTGAGACAGCAATGGTTTTTAACACATCTAGATGCAAAACTTGAATTAAAGAAACATCTGGTTATAGTTAAAAGAGTCTCGTTTATTTAGGTCTTGAATTCTGCTGCCAGTTTTTGTAGGCTGTTTTCTGTCTTTGAGAAGTGTAAATTCTAGCATGTGGTCATTCCTGCATGAAGAGGCTTTGGGCCTTCCAGATCATTTCTTCCTGGCAACATCACCTGTCATTTCAAACCATTGACCCATCGGTGCTCGGGCCCTAATGATGACGGAGATGATCTTATCTTATATTATATTCTACCATTTTTGAGAGGATAGACAGACAGACAGACTTTTGAAAGATCCAATCTCAATTTTATTTGTTGACACCTTGTATGTTTTTGCGCAGCGGTTTGTGCGGTTGTCCACGCAGATGAGCCAGGTGGACGCAGAGCAGGTCGGCTGTACGGTGAGCTTGCTGCTGACATTCTGAAGGGTAAGAAAAAAATACACATTGACTAAATTAGCATCGGACGTGAAAAAGTAAAACAGAAGACCAATGGCAATTCAGTATACAAATAATATAACTATGCCATCTGTGTCCAATAGATTCATCATTCATTCGGCTTTCCAATGCTGTCACAAAGCGCACAACAGCGGTCATCTGTTCCGCTCTACTCACGTCAGGTGTGCAGTCTAAGACCAATGAAAAGTATTTGGCCGATTTGAGCATTTTGAGAATTTCCTGTTGAATCCGAGACACAAGCATTCCTATGATTTCATTTTGAATCTCTTTGCCCAAATAGTGAACATGAGTTTCCTTAGACTGTATTCCTCTGATGTGTTCTGCCATAACACTATCAAACAGTCCAATCATCTCTACAAGTTTCAAGAAATTTCCGTTGTTATGTTCATATAGATTATCTGTGCTGCCACGGAATGCCATGTTTTGCATTGCCATTACTCTCACAATGCTCACCAAACGTTCCAACACCTGTAATGTTTCACTTAATATTTTACATTAACATTTTAAGCATCAATTGTGTTGTGAGTGGCCAAACGTGTGTCCAGCTCTTTCCATTTATGGAAACAGTCCAGATGTTCACTTGACTTCTCGTGTGAGTTCAGTATGCTTGAGAGATTTTTCCAGTCTTTGACACTGTCTTTAACCAGAGCAGATTTTCTCTCGCTTTCACAAAAAAGTTTACAACAAAAGCAAAACGTAGCATCCTTGTTAATCGAATAAACCAGCCATGGTCTCACCATCCTCACCTTCTGAGGGTGATATTACTCCCTGCTGTTCCGTCTGTGACTGTCCCTCATGAGACGAGCTAGTTACGGCTAAGCTGTCTGTCTCCTCCAGTACATTATCGTCCACCCCTTCGCTGTCATTAGCATTGTCGCTGCTGATGCCTACGCTGTCATCTTGACTTTCAGAAGTGATGAATTTCAAAAAGTAGCCTCTTTGTTTCTCCCGTGCTTGCTCCTTTAAAATCTGTCGTCTTTTGTACTCATGCCCGGATAGTTTTATTTGTTTTGACATTTTCGGATATAGGCTACATTAAAGTATTTTGCACGTATAGACAAATTGATGCCGCTCTAAGTGGGGTGGGAGCAGGGCATGGCCGGGAGGGAGTTTTTATTCTAAATCTAAAGTTCAATTACACGTTAAGCATTTCCCTCCCATAAAAAAAATATTATAAGAAGACGCTTAACGTGGCTGCTTCTTGGCAGCACGTCACTGCGCGTCACTCCCGGATAACAGAAAATGGGCAAAGAGGCGGGACGTGTCTGGAGCTGAGGTGACGTCATGACTAACAGACAGCAGACAAACAGAAATCCACCTGTCATTCAAAGTGGCAACGAATTTTTAAGGCTTTATATAATGTAAACAAATGAGTTATAAAAAAATTCACCCCCCTCACAGTTGTCATGAAGGGCAAAATTAGATATATAGACCAAAATCACAATTTGTACCAGGCTGTAAACATGTTTTTTTCTGCTGTAAAGTTGGGCATTTTAACATGGGGCTCAATGAGATTCTGCTCCCTTTTGGAGCCTGTCTCTAGCGGCCAGTCGAGGAACTGCAGTTTAAGTCACTTCTGTATTGGCTTCAAGAGAAACTGGGGGAGGTTGCCGCTTGACTAGAGTAAGACATCATCGAAACTAAGAGGTCTGTTTTTATTTGTGTACACTCACGACAAAAACTAAAACGATGTGGTTTTGTAAAATAAAGAAAACAGACCTGATGCCGCTTTCCCGGTTTCCTTTCGGTGAAGTTTATGGAACGCGTCACAAAAATGAATCAAAACTCATGCTGTGTTTGAAATCGCCCCTATACCCTCATTCACTATTCCCTACAGTACTCCGCTGATATAGTCCACTTGAAGGAGTGAATGAAAACGAGTGAGTGAATTCAGACACTGAGTGCGCCGGAAGAGCTGACGCTTTTGCATAGTTTGTGCTCGCTGTTTAATAATTATTTGAAACAAAGAAAACTGGCAGCTCCAGTGGTAATGGAAAGATTTATCTTGAACTCTGCCATGGAAACTAGCATGTATAAACTGTGAACAATTTAATAATCAATTAAAAAGGAATTTGTAACTATATTGACCAGTGCGGTTTGGAAAATGAATGGATGATTGATTCATCTCTCTCTTCATTCAGCGCGCGACTCTCACAGTGCATTATGGGTATTCTCTAGCTGTTGAGAGTACATCAGTTGTACACTCGTTATTGTGGTGCATTGTGGGATTAAAAGAGTGCACTCAATAGCGTCCACTATGGTTTCGGACACCACTACAATAGCTGTCCCCTCAAATAGTGCCCTATTTAAGGGTATAGGGGGTGATTTCGGACACAGCCCTAGTTTGTCACCATGGTATTTGATTTGACGATCACACCTGTTTGTATTCTGTTCATTATCACTGTGTATTTAAGTCCCTCATTTTGGTTCATTCAGTTGTCTGGTATTGTTTGTGCTATGCACGCTGTTTCGTAGATTCATGCTTTTGGTTGTATCTGAGTGGATTTTATTGAATAAATTTATTTTTGATTCTGAATCATCTTTATCTTCAATGGAACCTAAAATGTTACATTAATGTCATTTCTATTGAAACTTGTTTGTCTTGTAATTACACATTTGTAGACATGAAGCAGCAATTTAGTACATTTAAGACATTGGGCGCTATTTTAACGTTCTGAGTGCATGGCGCCGGTGCACTTTTGCTAGTTTAACGACGGAAAAAACTGCCTTTTAAGTGGCATTTTCTTTTGTTAATATTTTATATTATTTACACTACAAGTCTATTCTTTTTTTCTCCAAAATGGATGTACAAAATCAATGAATAAAAAAATGTTCAGTGCACCGCAGTACTGGACCAAAAAGCAAGTGACAGGTCTGCTAACGGGCCAGAACTCTCTCACACTGGGTCCAGACTAGCAGCTCATCCTTATTACTGAGCCCTAACCTCCCAGTACAATCTGGACACTACATAGCAAACACTTAAAACACCGGTAACACTTTAGCTTAAGGGTCCAGAATTATGCATTAGTTAAGCATAAATACACTAGTAATAAATGATGAACTTAACATAGAGTTAAACCAACAACTTTATAAGACATTAATTGCCACATGTCCAGTGTTCTTTAAAATGTTTATTAAGCACACACACACAGTTGTTTTGTTTTCTATTGGTTTCACACAAACACACACACCACGCTCACACACACACACACACTCACACACACCACAGTCACACACACACACCACACTCTCACATACACACACTCACACACACCACACTCACACACACCACAGTCACACACACCACAGTCACACACACCACACTCACACACACACCACACTCACACACACACACACACTCACACACACACACACACACTCACACTCACACTCACACACACACACACTCACACACACTGTGTGTATGTGCTTGGATCTGTAATTGTATAAATGCATCTTTTTCTTCGCACTTGAGGATTCTCTCTGGGTTTCTTCTGTTTCTTGCTCTGCCTCTCATGACGGTGTCTTTACTTTGTATCGGTGCACTTTTTTTTTCTTAACTTTTTTTTCTTTCTTTTCTTCAGGACTTCATTTTGGCTTGCTTGTGTCATTTTGGCTGCCTGCTTGTGTGTCCTGTAGCTGTTGTTTCACTTGCGCACAAGATCCTGATTGAGGACTGCCAGCTGCTTCAGGAACTCTATGTCGGGCTTGATGTATCTCACCTTGATGAGATGATCAATGGCATCCTCCACAGTCATGTTATGGTGGATCATGAGGTATGCCAGGAAAAGTGTAGGGGCGTAGCTGATACCATCTGTGCAGTGAATGAACACCTTATCTGTGGAAATAAAAACAGAGACAAGTCAAAAAAAAGTCTCAAACTGTTTGTCACTCCAGAACACTTGATAAAAGATCTTACTTTCTGGGTTTTTCTTGGCCTTGCAGATGAATTTGGCAGCTTTGCAGAAGTGTTCGCTGATGTCTAAACCGTGCGTTGCAGGCAAGCCACAATAAGAGATGTTCATTCCTCTGTAATAACTCGCCCCTGTATTAACAGCTTCTCTCAGGTCTTTCTCCCACGGCACTCCCAACAACACCCTCAGTTTGGTCTTCACCGCAGCCGCATTCAGGACGTGAGTAATACCCAGCTCCTTCAGTCTCATTCGGTCCCTTGCTATCTCTCTGCACAAGAACACAACAGCCTAGATTAGTCTTTCACTAAAGAGGATTTACAATGTAGAAATATATCCTGTTCATACGTGGTTTATGTTAGTGTAAATGTGTTGTAGACTTACTCATTTCCAATGAAGATGTTGTTCCAGACTGCAGTGACAGGTCTATGACGCTGTGTACAGCCCTTCACACGCTTCTCTAATAGTAAACAATGTTCTTCTGGAGATAGTTCCTGCTCGGGAGTGCTTGAGTAAGGTTTTGGCACAGAACTGCTTGGACCCGGGACACACGAATCATCTGAATCAAACAGATCCAATTCAGGTTCCGTCTCTGGGACACACGAGGGCTCAGCCGAATCCAACGGAAAATACTTTTTGAAGAATGCCCTCATTTTCTTCATCTTCTTCATTTTTTCCGGAGAAGCATCCATGCCATCACTGACGTCAACCTCCTGACCTTCTGCAGACACAGGTTCAGTCTCAGGAACGCTTGCATCCGGGACACACGAGGGCTCAGACGGATCCAACGGAAAATACTTTTTGAAGAAAGCACTAATTTTCTTCTCTTTAGTACTTTCTGAAAAAAGAAGAAAACAAATAATGTTATTAGAAACATCACTAACCACAGATCAAAAATGAATTATTAGTCCAACTTGAAAGAAATTTCTGTTTGCATCTCATTTGTTCTGCACACACACAGTTCAGTAATTTATGGGAGTGACGACTGCATTTACAAAAACTGTACGCAGTGTGTGCGGAACCGAACTGAACTACTAGTTGTTAATGACGTTAAATGCGGTTGTCACTCCTGAAACTTTACAGTGTGTACATGGCCATTGTAATGTTGCATCTCAAATGCTCTGTTGACTTTCACCTCTTTTTGGGCTGTTCTTTTCGATCCCACTGCCGCTCCCGGGCCAGCCGTCGCTAATCAGATTTACTTCAGGTTCAGGAACTCGATCCGTTTCAGGTGTTGGCTCTGGAACAGCCGGATCTATCCAAAAAAGCATTTGGAAGAGTCCGCTAATTTTTCTCACCATCCACTCTGTGGTACTTTCTGAAAAACAAATAATATGTTATTAGAAACATCTCAAACCACAGATTAGACATGAATAACTTGAAAGACATTTCTGTTTGCATCTCATTCGTTCTGTACACACACAGTTCAATAATTTATGGGAGTGACGACCGCATTTACAAAAATTCTACGCAGTGTGTCTGAACCGAACTGAACAACTAGTTATGATGTACGATGAGAGATATAAGAGATGACCGATGATGAGACCAGAGATGTATCTCGTCTGTATGTGCGGTGCAAGAAATCACAGGGAAAGTGGTATGAGCCTTGACTTATTCGTGATGCCAGATCTTGCAAGCAAATCAGCAGAAAAGCCCATCAAAAAACGAAATCAATGAAATACTGCGACCCACACCTGTACAGTTTAATAACACCATAAACTCGATCGCTGTATGAGCCAAGCTTAAATAAAAAAAACAAAACTGCTTATAATAAGTGGACATGGCAACACCGCAAGAGTGCGCTCTGTGAAGTTTCAGGAGTGAGTCGTGTTCCGGACACATGGAATGATAATTTTGGGGACTCACTCCTGCATTTAAATGCGGTTGTCACTCCTGAAACTTTACAGTGTGTACATGGCCATTGTAATATTGCATCTCAAATGCTCTGTTGACATTCACCTCTTGGGTCGTTCATTTCAGGGGTTTCCGGAGAAGCATCCATGCCATCACTGACGTCAACCTCCTGACCTTCTGCAGACACGGGTTCAGTCTCAGGAATGCACGAGGGCTCAGACGGATCCAATGGAAAATACTTTTTAAAGAATGCCCTCATTTTCTTCATCTTCTTCATTTTTTCGGGAGAAGCATCCATGCCACCTTCATCATCCATGCCACCCTGATCATCCATGCCACATTGATCATCCATGCCACCCTGATCATCCATGCCACCACTGACGTCAACCTCCTGACTTTCTGCAGACACAGGTTCTGGCTCAGGAACGCTTGGAACTGGGACACATGATTCCTTGGGATCGACCAGATCCAATTCAGGTTCCGTCTCAGGATCACACGAGGGCTCAGCCGGATCGATTGGAAAATACTTTTTGAAGAAAGCACTCATTTTCTTCCTCACTTTAGTAAAAAAAATAAGAAAACAAATAATGTTATTAGAAACATCACTAACCACAGATCAAAAATGAATTATTAGTCCAACTTGAAAGAAATTTCTGTTTGCATCTCATTTGTTCTGCACACACACAGTTCAGTAATTTATGGGAGTGACGACCGCATTTACAAAAACTGTACGCAGTGTGTCGAAACCGAACTGAACTACTAGTTGTTAATGACGTTAAATGCGGTTGTCACTCCTGAAACTTTACAGTGTGTACATGGCCATTGTAATGTTGCATCTCAAATGCTCTGTTGACTTTCACCTCTTTTTGGGCTGTTCTTTTCGATCCCTGGCTCTTCTGCTGGCCAGCAGACGCTAACCAGATTCACTTCAGGTTCCGGTTCAGGAACTCGATCCGTTTCAGGTGTTGGCTCTGGAACAGCCGGATCCATCCAAAAAAGCATTTGGAAGAATCCACTCATTTTTCTCTTCATCCACTCTGTGGTACTTTCTGAAAAACAAATAATATGTTATTAGAAACATCTCAAACCACAGATTAGACATGAATAATTAGTCTGACGTGAAAGACATTTCTCTATTGCGAGTTTGCATCCGACAATTCTGACTTTTTTCCTCAGAACTGCGAGATTTAAACTCACAATTGCATCTTTTCCCCCTCAGAATTGGACATTATAACTCGCAATTACGCGTTTGTCTCACAATTCTCAGAAAAAAGTCAGAATTGTAGGATTGTTTTTATGATCCCAGATCCCTCTTATTTTGCTAAAATTAAAAGGAAATGAATTTTTTCATATTCTGCAAGGAGTATGAAACTTATGAGCAGAACTGTATCTTAGGATGCTTTTGCAGACTGTCAGAGTCTGAGAATCACCAATTGCTTTTTAATAACCAATAACCGCCCATAGACCCTCCTCTGGAAGAAATCAAGACAGAAGTGTTTGAAAGTGGACAAAAGAGATTAAAACACCAGGTGTAAACGGGAATGTGTCTCCCTCGTCTACTTGTGATCCGATCGACCAAACGCATCTTAATACCAGGTGCAAACCGGGCCCAAATAATGCCCATATGTCAGAAATGTACAGTTCTAAGACAATACAAATCATGCATTCATTTAAGCAGAAATAATGATCTCATTAAAACAGTTATTATTGTAAGTTGTGATCATCATAATGATGACAGTAAGTTATATGGGAAAGTTGTGAGTGGTGCATGTTGAGCATCACCTGTCGGGCTGTTCTCAGGGGTTGCACAGGTACAGGTTGGGTGCTTCATGTCAATGTTGATCTGCACATCCTCCCCATCTAAAGCGGCGTGACTGACTGACATGCACTCATCCGTGTCCACCTCCAGCTGTGCGGTTATCTGGCCCGGTGAGCACCCGAGAAGCTCGTAGATGCGATCGGTGACCATAAACTCCACCTGCACATTTTCCTCATCCGGGACCCAGACACTGTCAGTGCAGTACAACTCGCCGTTCACATAGACCTCCACACACACCTCTCTGCAGTTTGAAGACATTGTGTGTTTTGTATGCTGACAAATCCAAAGGAAACTGATAATGTCAGATGTACAAAACTGTATGTGTGATGCACAATGCGAGTCTATAATCTGTGAGTATGAACACGCTGAATATAGACTCTGTATCTGTATGAAATGGCGGTGTTTCTGAAGTTAGTATCGGTAGGTTATTGCTGTAATATATCGGTAGTCAGATGTGTCGCTCAAAATCGCCTCTGCTCGGATTATCGCTGCACTGAAGAAACTGCGGGTCAGAGTCTTTATAGTAAGTGCCGTCTGTGACGCAATCACACGTGACGCTCCATGGTTGCCATAGAAACGGATTGATTGACAGTAGCAGTTTCTCAACGGTTTTTGTTGTTGCTCACTCACTAATGATCTATATATTGTTATTAATATAAAATAAATAATTTAACACAATTTCCTGTACTCAGGTTACATTTGTACTCGATTTCAATCACCTTAGAGGTGGGTAACAATATATGAGTTACCAGTTTTCCAGTCAGTATTTGCGATGCAGACTCTCCAGAGCCACAATATTTACACACACAAACAAAACATATTTACCAGATGTAATTTTGAAGGCTGAATTAAATGTGGTGATAAAAACATCGCGTTAATGCTTCTGTTGAGTTGTCCTGTCCTCGCGAGCTGAACGCCGAATCAAACAACGCAGTCCGAGTCACGAGCAAATGACTCATTTGAGCAGATTCTTTTCATGACTCATTTTATTTTCTTAACGTTACTGGTTTGAATCAGTCTAACGAACACCAATCCTTCTGAATGAACTGGAGGAATTCGTCAGAGCGGCACTGAATCAACATTTGACTCACTCACTGAACCGCAAGTTGTCGTTGTTTCAACGATGCTCGTTTCGAAACGAGTGTACCGAAGACTCGTGAAACGTTACTTAACGGGCCATTTGCTTGTTGTAACTCTTCAAAATTAAACTTCCTATGTACACTAACTGTGGACCACACAAGAATTCACATACTCAGATTTAGGAACATCTGTTTTCTTTATAAATCAATATTTTCAAACAATGCAGGTTTACAAGGCAGTATATAAAGATATGTGAAAGTATTTAATAGGCTACTCAATCAAAAGAGTAAACACAACTGCAAGCCAAGTATACTTAGAATACTTAATTATACTTTTAAACATCTCGATCAAAAGATTGAGTACAAGTATAGTGTGGTTTTAAGTGTATTTCTCTGAAGTACATAAAAGTGGACTGGAAGTACTTTTCTTATTTTAAAAGAAGTATACTAATTGTACACTTGAATAAACTTTTTTTTTCTACGTGTTGTAGACTTACTCATTTCCTATGAAGACACTGGGCCAGACCTCAGTCACAGGTGTGTGGGACAGTCTGCACTCGTTCACCTGGTTATCCAAATCAAACACATTTGGAGGAACACAATTTTCTGACTCTGAAAGCTTGGTTGTCACTTTCGAAGGCCCTGCTGGGTCGCTCAGATCTTCAGCTCTGATAATGCATCATAGTAGATGATCACTGTTAAAGATGAAGTTCAGGTCAACCTCCACCTGTTCATTTCACTGATATTTATATATCAGTGGTGTGTGGTGGTGTTTTAAAATGAGGAGGCAAAGTCCTCACACATATATATAACAAATCGATAACTTTTGTAACTTCAATAATGATTCATCTTTCATTTATACAGTGAAGATTATAATATGCAATGTTATTATTTTATATTTGATTACTTCATTCAGTTTCTGTATCATAAAACCACTGTTAGATACCTGAAAAACCTGAAAAGCACTGTTTATTTTATATGCATCTTTGCTCTATTGTATGTATTTGTGCTGTTGCTTGTAGTTTGATTATATGTTCTTATTTTCTTTGTTTTTATTTGAATATAGCTAATAACTATGTAACAGTCAAACCTGTTAACATGTTTTTTTTCATTGTTGTAATTATACTACTCATCATGAGGGGGCAACAAGGAGTAATACTCTCAGGTATTAAACGGGTGTAGAGAGTAGAAGTAGTAGATTTGTAATGGAGGAGTAAGCATGGCTTATGGATCCAAACAATCATTTGTCCTGATTGGGAAAGTTTGATGCCCAATCTGAAGTAAGCATTGTTTCTTTTATTATTTTTATTAAATGTTTACTGGTATGTATGTATATTTATGTTCTACACATTCTGTGGGATTTATCTTTGTTTCACATGCCTGTCTGGTAGTGATGGGCGGACCGGGGGTGCTTCTCAATTCTTATTTGTGCATCCTCGTTTCCTTTCCTCGCGTCTTATCTCCACCCCTTAAGGACACAAGAAAAAGACGTGAGGACGGAGGAATTGAATCAAGTGAAATGATATGTCCCCGCTCCCTTTAGCGTCACTTCAAAGCTTCATCAATTGATGATGACTCCACGCCGCTGGATTTAGCTTGCACATCGGGATTCTTGAACATTACAGATAATCATTTATATTGTAATAGTTTCAACATCCACAAAATACCACATTTGTCCATATTTTATTTAATATTACCAGTTATTATTAACAATGAATTGTATAAGCTAGTAGGCTATTACAGTTTCTTTAATTTTCTTGTGTTTTGATATAATTCTGCAACTGTCCTACAGTTGTTGTTATTTGACATACATTTGTGTCTTGTACATGTAAACATAATAATAATAATAATAATTAATTAACTGTGGCAAGATGTGAAGGGGGAGGAGAATTAATACGTGCGTCACGTTTAGTCGATAAAACACTTCCGCAAAGGATACACCTGTGTATCCTCGCTCATGACTCCTCAGGAAGCCTCCTCACTCCTCGATCCTCGCCTCCTCGCGGTGCAATTAGAGAGTTGAGATGTCCTACAAGATGTCTGAGCTCGATCGGTTTCCGGGTCATAGGATGGAGGACGGAGGAGCGAGGAAACGAGGAGGGATATTGAGAAGCACCCCGAGGCTTCGTGAAACACAGTTGAAGCAAATGCGCCGTATTGTGTCAAAGTTTCGAAACAAACCGACACCCGTCTCCATGGCGACACCTAGTGGTCACTTGCATGTGTTGATCTGAAATAACCTTGACAATGATCCAGGAAAAAAAAAAAAAAATGTTTACATCTGTCTGACAACTACATGATCTTGGTTTTGTAACCTGCAACCTCCTCATTAATAATAATAATAATAATAGATTTTATTTATAACGCACTTTTCATTCCGAAGAATCTACACAGGAAAATGACTAAAAACAAGGAAAACTACAGAATAATAAAACAATCAACACATAAAAGCCTTTCTGAATAGAAAAGTCTTCAGTTCTGCTTTAAAATGGTCTAGGCTCTGTACTGCTCTCAGCTCACTGGGGAGGTGGTTCCAAAGCCGCGGTGCAGCCGAGCAGAAAGGTTGGTCCCCCATGGTACGGAGCCTGGTGGTGGGGACCTGAAGAAGCAGGTGGCCTGATGATCTGAGGGTGCGGGGGGAGGATTTCAGAGTGATGAGTTCTTGTAGATATGGTGGTGCATGTCCGGTGATGCATTTATGTGTGAGCAGGAGGATTTTGTAGTCGATCCGGGATGAGACGGGGAGCCAGTGCAGTGAGTGTAGAATGGGAGTTATGTGATCATATTTACGGACTCTCATTAGGACTCTGGCAGCGCTGTTCTGGATGTATTGTAGCTTCTGGATATTTCTGCCAGAAAGCCCAATGAAGAGTCCGTTGCAGTAGTCCAGCCTGGTGGAGATAAAGGCATGGACGAGTTTCTCTGCATCTGGAAGGGTTAGAAGGGGGCGGAGTTTGGAGATGTTTCGTAGATGGTGGAAGGAAGTTTTGCAAATGTGTTTAATGTGGTCATTGAAGGTCAGCTGGGGGTCAAACCTAACCCCAAGGTTTGTGACTGAGGAGGAGAAAGTGATGACCTGGCCATCAAAGATGAGCTGGGATAAGGAGTGGATCTGATGAGGGGTGCCAACAAGTAGTACTGGAGTTCAGCTGGAGGAAGTTGCTTTTCATCCATGCCTTTATTTCCTCAAGACATGTGGTGAGTCTTGACAGGGCTGTGGAGGGGCTTGGGGCAGTTTTGATATAAAGTTGCGTGTCATCAGCATAACAATGAAAGGATAGTCCATGTCTGCTGATGACAGGACCGAGGGGAAGCATGTAAAGGATGAATAAGATTGGACCGAGAACCGACCCCTGCGGAACACCACATGTAACAGGGAGCAGTCTGGACTCACATTCTCCTAATATAACACGCTCAGTCCTGCCAGAAAGGTAGGACTGAAACCACTGTAGTGCTGCTCCTGACAGTCCAACTGTGTTGTGGAGACGGTCCAGGAGGATGGTATGGTCCATTGTGTCGAATGCCGCTGTTAGGTCGAGGAGAATGAGCAGTGAGCTGCCATAAGAAGGTCATTGGTCACCCTGAGCAGAGCTGTTTCGGTGCTGTGGGCTGAGCGAAAACCTGATTGAAATATCTCAAATAGGTTGTTGTGTTTTAGATGGTTGTGGAGCTGAGAGGCGGCTTCCTTCTCTAGAACTTTGACAGGAAGGTGAGGTTGGAGATCGGCCTGTAATTTGCAAGGACTTCAGGGTCTAGGGTTGGTTTCTTGAGTATTGGACGGATGACAGCAGCTTTAAGGGCAAGAGGGACGTGACCAGTTTTGAGAGAGAGATTAACAAACTGGGCGATGATTGGGCTAACAATGGGAATGAATGACTTGAGCAGAACAGTCGGGATGGGATCCAAGGTGCAGGTGGACGGCTTCATTTTCCTGATGGTTTCCTCAATGTGGCTCTGCTGAACCGCAGTGAAGTGTGGAAGGGATGGCAATCTCCCAGGTGAGGGGTTGGAGGACGGGGGAGACGGAGGAAGAGCCAGATATTGAAGAGCGGATGTTATTGACTTTAGATCTAAAAAAGTCAATGAAGCTGTTGCATCGCTCCACTGTGGTTTCAGTGGATGAAGATGACTTTGGTTTCAGGAGATTGTTTACTGTAGAAAAAAGATGCTTAGAGTTTCCAGTATTTGTATTGATGAGATTGGAATAGAATTGAGAGCGCGCACCCTTCAAGGACTTAAGATATGCCTTTTGATGGTCACGGAAGGCAAGCTTGTGAACAGTTAGACCAGACTGCTTACCGCGGCGTTCCAGGATACGGCCCTCAGTTTTCATTTGCCGCAGTTCCTGTGTGAACCAGGGGGCAGAGCGTTCAAAATTTACTTCCCGTGTCCTGATAGGGGCATGGAGGTCAAAGACACTGCTCAGAGATGTATTATAATGATCCACCAGTCCGTCCACTGTTGCAGAAACTGGGCAGTTGATGTTGTATTGAAGGTCTACAGTAATGGAGGTTGGGTCAATTTGTTTCCAGTTCCGGAAAGATATTTGGCGCTTAGGTCTGATGATAGGCAGCGAAAATGTAAAGACCATAGAGACCAACTTGTGGTCAGACACACCCAGATCGTTTACCTCCAGGCTGTTTATGGGGGGCCGCGTCAGTGATGACCAGATCTAGGGTATGGCCCCTGATGTGCGTAGGAGCCTTCACATGTTGCTGGAGACCAAGACAATCAATCAAACTCAGGAACTCTGTTGCAAGATGGATATTAAAATCACCAAGAATAACAATTCTGGTTGACATGGAACAGAGTGATGTGAGTAGATCATGCATTTCAGGGAGAAATGAGGAGTGTGGTTTGGGGGGACGGTATATGAGAAGCACTGTCATGGAGTATGGGGGTTTACATTTGAAGGCTAAACATTCCATTGAGGTAAAATCAGGCAGTGGCAGGGGAGAAAGTTTCAGTTCATCCCGATGAATGACGGCCAAACCACCCCCACGTCCGGAGCTGCGGGCTTTTTCCATGTAGCTATAGCCCTGGGGGCAGGCTTCATTGAGCACTGAGTGGTCCCCTGTTTTGTGCCAAGTTTCCACTAGGCACATGAAGTCCAGTCCTTTATCCAGAATATAGTCGTGGATGAGCAGGGATTTATTGGTGAGGGATTGTGTGTTGAATAATTCCATAGTGGCAGGAGACAGAGCTGATGGTGCTCCGCAGTACACTGTGGTCCACTCCATGTTTTGTATTTCTCCCAGTGTTAGAAGCTCGCAGAGGGAGGAGGTGGGGTGGAGGGTTGCTACGTATTCCAAGTGCGGCAGTGTCCTGATGACGTCGCTGAGGCGCGACACGTGCAGCTGAAGACCAGATGGAGGGGATCGTCGCTGTACCATGCAGGAGGTAAACAAAGTTTTTCCGGGCACTTCTGTGGCTATACCGGGGTCGGCGCAGAAGTCCAAGTTGTCTTATGGCTGTAATACAAGGTGGAGCAGTGATCCAGTTGAGACTCAGCAGTTGAGAAGTGGAATATTTCAACATCATGCCGGACGCTAGTAATGTTAGCCCGGTGCTAATCGCCACTAATCAACCGGCAATTTCAGGCAGAACCAGCTCACCAGTCAAGTTGAGCTAGGCCAACAGCACTAGTCCTCTGGCAACAAAGGACACCAGTGACTCGACGGTCTAAATGTTGGCTCACCAACAGCAGGACAAAGACAATCAACTAGCACTGAAAGCGATGGTAGCAAATAAGTTGCTAACGCACCAGGTCAGAAAGTTATTGCAGTACACAGAGGAAACTTGCATGGGGCATGAGAATAGTCTTGAAGAAATCCACTTTACTTGAGACAAATGGTACAATCACCTAATTGAAGTGAAATATGCTAAATTAATGTCAGAAGTGGAGAAGCGGCGAACAAACAACACCAGCGTCCTCTTTTTAAAAAAATAAAAAGATTGTGAATAACTATAGGGTTTTTTTGGTCATGAAAAATGAAGATAAATAAAAGAAATAAAGCCACAATGTGTCACATTTGTTACATAACATTTTTATAAAAAAATATTAATTGCTCTGCTGTTGAAGGACTTAGCTGACTTCTTTTTTTTACATTGTTTCCAGCCTTTGAAAAAATCCTCTCACAAGGGACACTTGTTGCTGGCATGCACAATTTTTTTTCAGCAAGTACATACAAACGAGGAAAAATGACTGCTATCTCTTTCCAATAAGTTAATGGATCATGTGTTCTGGGCAAAAACGCATCTTTGAGGTACTTTTTCACTTCTACTGTTGCATCAGCTGTAGCACTGTGTGTCGTCTGGGTTTCATGGATACGACTATCAAACAGTTCCCATAAACTGTCCTGGGTTTCTGCTGGTGTTGATGATGATGATGATGGGCCTGATGTTGACATTTGTGGCTCTGAATAAGAAAAATTTAAACAATAGGTACAAAGCATAAACTGACAGCATATATGAAGTATAAGTTACATAATTATTCAAATGACATATCTCCATAAAGTTAGATGAAGACTGAAACTGCTCACCAGAAGTTGCTGTGTTTGAACGCATCAGCGAAGCGCACTCCAGTGTGAGGCTCTTTTCAGCCTCCTGGGCTTTGGCAGGATTTCCAAAAGCCACATTTTTGAACCTTGGGTCTAGCAGTGTAGCAAGTCCCAAGGCTCTAAACGACTCATACCCCCCCACATCTGGAGTGCAGACCTTCTTGCAGGTGTGAGCCTGTTCAAAACAGGAGCAAACCATATGAATTATATTAATGACAACAATATGACATTTATAGCCAATTAGATGTACGGCATCTCTTACATGGAGTCTCCATTTTTATCTATTCTATTAATATATCTATCTATATATCACCTATGAATCTATATCTATATAATTCTATATCTCTAACTTAGCCTAAATATAACTAACCAAAGCGCACTATAAATCTCTCTCTCATCACAAAAACCTATGAGGTGAAGATGCATTAACTTCACTTTTAAACTTTATGGGGAATTAGGTTCATACAGATGTGTGACTGTGGGGTTTGTTCCCGCCCCTTTCAATCAAACGCAGTTTCGACAGGCATCACCTGATGAAACACTTGTGAAACGCGCCGAAGCTTCATTTAGCCATAGTCACGTGACATGGGTGTTTTGAATCACAGTTCAGAGCAGTGTTTCGAAACATCTGCGCTTCGGGATCTCGACACAGCGTCGAAACGTTAGTTTCGCATCAGCCATCCCTACTGTGTGGAATTGTCTGAAAGACAAGGGAGTTTAGAGGCCATGTGGTATACTGATGTGGATCTTGAAACTGGATTACACGCTCACTGCTGTGGATCCTGAAACTGGATTACACGCTCACTGCTGTGGATCCTGAAACTGGATTACAAACTCACTGCTGTGGATCCTAAAACTGAATTACACGCTCACTGCTGTGGATCCTGAAACTGGATTACACGCTCACTGATGTGGATCCTGAAACTGGATTACACGCTCACTGATGTGGATCCTGAAACTGGATTACACGCTCACTGATGTGGATCCTGAAACTGGATTACAAACTCACTGCTGTGGATCCTGAAACTGGATTACACGCTCACTGCTGTGGATCCTGAAACTGGATTACACGCTCACTGATGTGGATCCTGAAACTGGATTACACGCTCACTGCTGTGGATCCTGAAACTGGATTATGCCACACATGTGATTTTAAAGACTTTCTGGTTTGCTGTGATTTGATATCAACACTAAGGTTTGCACTGGGAAACTTTGGGATGTGATTCCTAGAGTGGGGTGAATAAACTTTCAACGTTATTGTCCTTGTCATCATCGTCTTCATCGTCATCATCATCCAAAAACAGATAAGACTTTAATTTCTATGCTGTTGGTTCCAGAGGGGAAAAACATGTAAGATTTGTAAAGATGATGACTCTGACTTAAACTTACCACCACCCCCACCCCCACCACCTGCAGTAGAGAGAGAGAGACACTTCCTGAGTCTATTACCAACCTCATAGAACAACTTACTGATAAAGTCAATGCACTGGAAGGACGGGTTGCTGAATGTATCAAGACGATGAGTGGCTGTGTTTCACAAGAAGAATTCCAGAACAAATGTAAAGGGATAGAAAATCGGTTGGTGTATCGTATCGAGAGTCAAGAAAGTGGTGGAAAGAGAAAGGATGTGCAGCTTGACGCCAAGTTCAAATCATTGACTCCAATGTCCACACCTGTAACGTCCAAAATTTGTTGTGGTGTTCATGATTCTGGACCAAGTCAGCATCATACCTATGAAGTTCAGCAAAACTCATTGACCAGTCAAGAGAAGACTATGTTAATGCCCTACAATCCTCCAGTAAAGTTAGACTTACCTTGTTTTAGTAATAAGCAAGATGAAGACCCTATTCTGTTTATTGAACGCTGTGAGGAGTACTTTGCAGTTAGGCCTTTGAGTGATCAGGAAGTCCTGGCGCTGCTTAACACAGTGCTCAAAGAAACCACTAAAGACTGGTGGCAAGCAGAAAGAAGGAAAGTGAATAGTTGGAGGCAATTCAAAGATGTTTTTTTAAGATCTTTTCTGAGTGAAGATTATGAGGATGTGGCATCAAGAAGGTTGGTGGAGAGAAAACAAGGGGCCAAGGAAAGCATAAGAGACTTTGCTTTTCATTATCGAGCTTTGTGTTTGAGATGGAGAAAGAATATGTCGGAGAAGGACATTGTACTGGCCGTAACTGCAATCCTCGTCTGGCTAGTCTGTTAAGAGGTACTGTGGCAAATGTTGGTGAGCTGGGCAGAATTGGAACTCAAATTGAACGTGATTTTGATGAAGCCAAGAAATATTGGAATCAGGTGCATTCCGAAGAGCAAAAGAGAAAACATATGCCAGCAAGTACTAGAGTGGTGTGGTCCATTGAAATGCAGAATACAACTGTAACAAAGACGGTCAACATACCTATAATCTTACGTGATCGTTTTCTTTTGGCCATGGTGGACACTGGTAGTTCGTTGTCCTTAATCCAAGAATCAATCTGGAAACAAATGAACAAGGGTGAACCAAGTCAGCCAAGTAAGGCCAAACCTTTATGTTGGCTAATGGGCAGAAGCAGGCAGCAACTGGAAAGGTGACATGGCAATGTAAGGTGCAGGGTCAGCCATTTACCTTGACACTGTTTATCCTGAAAGACAGAGATTTAACAATACCAGTCATTCTAGGAATGGATTTTTTGTCACAGTCTGGGATTGTGTTGGATTTTAGTAAAGCCCAATATGGTTTACCTTCTGCAAACAGCCAGGACGCTAACCAGTTTTTCCCATTTGTGACGCAAGATTCTACGTCTTCAGTCTATTTCTACTTGGCTATACCCACACCTAACATTGATGACACAGTACTCGAATCCATACAACTGCTAACAAGTAAAGCAGAGACTACATCACCATTCAAGGAAAAAAATTAAAATTTGTTGATGGACTGTCCTGTCTGCTCTAAAGAGGTTGGACATACAAAAATAGTTAATCGAATTATAACCACTGATGAACACCTGGTCAGAAAAAGGGCATATAAACTCTCCATTGACAAACAGAAGTATGTTGACAATGAAATCCAGGAACTGCTGGACAAAAAGATCATACAATCTTCTGTTTCCCCATGGGCATCTCCTGTTGTTGTTGTCCCCAAGAAGGATGGAAGTTCTAGGTTGTGCATTGATTATAGAGGCTTTAATGCCAAAACTCATCTTGATGTGTACCCCATGCCACAAATCCAGGAGATATTGGAGTCGTTCCATGGTGCTACTGTCTTTAGTACACTTGATCTTAAAAGTGGATACTGGCAACTTGAGATGGAGGAGGATAGCGTACAGAAAACCGCATTTGTGACATCTGCAGGCTTATTTGAATTCTTGCGTTTACCTTTTGACCTTTTTTGAGACTTATGGAGACTGTATTGAGACACCTTAAAGGCAAGTGTTGTCTGGTGTATATAGATGATGTAGTAGTGTATTCCAAAAATGAAGAGGAGCACATCTACAATCTCACCCGGGTATTTCAGTGCTTACATGATGCTGGACTTACCCTTAACCTTGGAAAATGTAACTTCATGAAACGCAACATCACTTAACTAGGTCACATAATCTCAGCAGAGCGAGTCAAGACGGATCCTAACAAAGTCTCAGCCATCGGCAACTTTCCTGTTCCACAGTGTCTAAAGGATGTGCAGAGATTTTTGGAATTAGCTGGATGGTACTATCGTTTCATTCCACATTTTTCCACAAAAGCAGCACCTTTACATGCCCTCAAGCAGAAAAAATCCATCTGGATGTGGGAAGAAGGATGTCAAAGAGCTTTCAACATCATAAAAAAGGACTTGAGTCAAACACCAGTTCTCTTACCGCCAGACATCAATAAACCATTTCGGGTGCAAACGCATGTAAGCGAGATAGGACTGGATGCTGTACTTACCCAAGAAATGGAGGATGGAGAAAGAGTCATTTCTTATGCATCCAGATTACTCAGAGAAGTCATATTCGGTATCTGAAAAGGAGTGTTTAGCGGTCGTCTGGGCAGTTGAAAAATGGAGACCGTATCTAGAAGAGAGAACATTTGAGGTCATTACTGATCATAGTGCACTTACTTGGGTATTTCAACATCCAAAGCCTTCATCACGACTTACCCGCTGGACAACACGGCTACAAGGTTACGACTTTACTGTCAAATATCGTAAAGGCCATTGCAATGTAGTGCCTGATGTGCTATCCAGGTCTCCAGGACAGCTAACCTCAGAGATGATTGCAGTGGTAAGAGCTTCAAAACTCAGAAACCTACCAACCAACTTACCAGAGATCCAGGAGCTTATCTTAAAGGTAAAATCACAGCCAGCCCGAGACATTTCTTGTGTACTTTATCTGATTGAGAATGATCTTTTGTTTCAGAGTGTGCTAGACAGACAAACAGGTCCCTGTGTGATAACCCTATGAGTGGACATTTGCGGATAAAACTTAAAACTTTACTCAGACTGCTGGATATGGTATACTGGCCAAGTGTAAGATCTGATGTTTGGAAGCATTGCAAAGAATGTATCACAAACCATCTTTGAGCAAATTATCTGGTCACCTCCAATCTACACCCATCATTGAACCAGGCCATATGATTGGAGTAGATCTCATGAGGCCATGTCCAAAGCATAAGGCAAAATGAACATCTTTAAGTTGTGGTTGACTACTGCTCTAAATGCTCATTTTTGACCGCACTAAATATAAGGTAACTACATGGGTTAAAGTTTACGGATAGGTTTAATATCTCATGAGCAATTTTTGAAGGGGACACAAATAATACAGCCAAAATTGTCTACTTGTAAGGATATGTGTACCATTTTTCTGAAAAGTGATCTTATGTCCGTTTTTCTTTTCTCTGTAATTTTATCTGGCCAACAACACAAATCAATAGTTGTTTAAATATGAGTTATCAGGTTCACCACGTGGTAATATAATTATTAAATTATCTTTCTTCTTCCACATAGCATTGAGCAAAACACAACTCAGCGGTAAATCTACATTAGCCTAATGTCAGTTCACACATAGGCTTATCGCCGTGTTAGTTGTAGTGGGTGACTTACAACCAAACAATAATCATTAAAATATCGGACTTACAACGGTATCATCATTTTTTGTCATTGCCAATTTATTAACAACTCAGCATCGTCTGTATTAAAGAGAAATAAAATCACTTCATCCATTTAAAGTGAATAAAATAGCCTTGACTTGACAGACTACTTTTACAGACTACAGAGTTTCACAACTACTGAATATAACTTTGTTCTCTCCCACCGGACTGGTGTGTAGGTGAGGTGCACGGTGGACCAAACCACTGTGAGGCAAGAGAGGGGTTCTAAACTTAAAGCGCATTTTTGCCCCGTTTGCGTTTTTATTGTTTTACTACTTTCACAATCATTTTAAGTATATATCATTATATTATTTATAATACACAATGTGGTTTTTAATGATACTTTTAAGAAGGGACAACCCTCAGATAGGGGGGGTCCTGACCCCCCTGCGATTTACGCCTGTGTTAGTACTTAGTTATTACCCAGTTATTGTAATTACTATAATCAGTACATAGTATGTACATGGGGAGCAGGACAGTAAAATAAAGTGCTACCAGTTGAGCTCTATAAAGAAAACATTTGCCTGATATGCCTCATTTTTAGTCCTGCCACTATTTCTGTGACTAAGGCCTGGGACACGCGAGTGTCAGAACAGATTTAACACTGTGGGAGACCACAGGCATGAGGGCAGTTCATCGGAGTGGTCCAAGACCCTAGGAATTTTGTCGCACTTGAACCACAAATTGACGGGATTAGAGGAGTTTTTTCTGGTTGAAATTTAAAAAAGTAACAAATCCTTCCCCTGCGGGTCAATTTGACCCCCAAGGAATGAATGGCATGCGAGGAACGCTTGAGTACACATAGAAAAACCTAAACATGCTCAAAATACCAAAAAATTATTTTACAATGTGTAACTAAATGCATATGGAAGAGAAACTGACTTTAGGACCCAGCGGAACAGCTCATTTGCTCCATATAGAGCTATAAGGCCATCTAGTGGCAAGAGTTATGAAATGTTATCTTTTTTCCACAAAGGAAAGACAAACACACCCAATGTAAGATATTTTGAGCTGAATTAAAAGGGTTATAATATAAAATTACAATTTATTTTTTATTTATTGATAAAATCTAGTAATTTAAAGGTAAATAAAATAAATAACAAAAAATTTAAAAAATATTATCAAAATGAAATAAAATAAGCTTTCTGGACAAAGAAAAAATTAAGTTTGATTTTAGGGCTTCAGGTCATTTTGACCCGCGGGGGAAGGATGAGGGTTAGGTTAACTTAAACCACAAATGATACCACAAATCACGGTCTGTGTTTTAAACCACAGATAACATCACTGGACGCTAAGAGCAGCAGATAACTGTGGAGTCGCATGTGTATTTCTGAGGATCTGAAAGCTTCTTAGCACATATCATACAGTTGATAAAGGCGTTTTATGTATGTTGTGTTGCTTTACCTTGTATGAGTGTAACGGTACACAGAAGTCACAGTTTTTGGGCTCACGGTTCAATACGAGTTCGGTACAACAGGAAAAAGGCAACAAAACCCAATGCTAGGTTTCTTTTCATTTATTTTGAACAGACGGTAGTGCAAATGACAGTTTGTTCCACCTAGCGGCATTTAGTCCTCCTGAGGTAGTTGGTACAGTACAGACTCCTTTAGTGTATGAAGCAGAATGCACTCTTTCATAGGTCATATTTTTTATAGGACTGATAAAAAACAAAAGGACACACACATTTCATCACTGGTCTGTAGTGAGACGTCCACAACACAAATCGGCACAACGCCAAATGATTTTGTCTCATTACAGCGGAAACAACTTAAAATACTCTGTCATTTCTGGTCGTACAGATTAGAGTAAGACATCATCGAAACTAAGAGGTCTGTTTTTATTTGTGTGCACTCACGACAAAAACTAAACGATGTGGTTTTGTAAAATAAAGAAAACAGACAAGATGCCGCTTTCCCGGTTTCCTTTCCGTGAAGTTTGTGGAGCGCGTCACAAAAATGAATCAAAACTCATGCTGTGTTTGAAATCGCCCCTATACCCTCATTCACTATTCCCTACATTACTCCGCTGATATAGTCCACTTGAAGAAGTGAATGAAAACGAGTGAGTGAATTCAGACACTGAGTGCGCCGGAAGAGCTGCCGTATTAAAGTCCCTCATTTTGGTTCATTCAGTTGTCTGGTATTGTTTGTGCTATGCACGCTGTTTCGTAGATTCATGCTTTTGGTTGTATCTGAGTGGATTTTATTGAATACATTTATTTTTGATTCTGAATCATCTTTATTTTCAGCCTAAAATGTTACATTAATGTCATTTCTATTTAACCTTGTATGTCTTGTAATTACACATTTGTAGACATGAAGCAGCAATTTAGTACATTTAAGACATTGGGCCCTATTTTAACGTTCTGAGTGCATGGCGCCGGTGCACTTAGGGTGTCCGAATCCACTTTTGCTAGTTTAACGACGGAAAAAACGGCCTTTTAAGTGGAATTTTCTTTCATTAATATTTTATGTTATTTACACTACAAGTCTATTCAATACAGTTGTGCAAAAGTGTGCTTTACATAAATACAAACGTGTGCTTCTTTTTCATAAGGGCACAGAAAAACAGTTGTTTTTTTCCATTCTTTTTTTCTCCAAAATGAATGTACAAAATCAGTGAATAAAAATATGTTCAGTGCACCGCAGTACTGGACCAAAAAGCAAGTGACAGGTCTGCTAACGGGCCAGAACTCTCTCACACTGGGTCCAGACTAGCAGCTCATCCTTATTACTGAGCCCTAACCTCCCAGTACAATCTGGACACTACATAGCAAACACTTAAAACACCGGTAACACTTTAGCTTAAGGGTCCAGAATTATGCATTAGTTAAGCATAAATACACTAGTAATAAATGATGAACTTAACATAGAGTTAAACCAACAACTTTATAAGACATTAATTGCCACATGTCCAGTGTTCTTTAAAATGTTTATTAAGCACACACACACAGTTGTTTTGTTTTCTATTTGGTTTCACACAAACACACTCACACACACACACATAATAATTAGCTTTATTATTACTACTTGTAATATTTAATGGACTACTAACAGATATGAAGCTGTACTGTAACTGTCAGTCATTTTGATTTGGTTAACTATGTATAAATGTGTTCTTAATCAATTGTCTTAATAATTGTAGCGGTCTCGTCTCGTGCGCTTTCTTCCCCACGCCCTTCACACGCTTCTCTAATAGTAAACAATGTTCTTCTGGAGATAGTTCCTGCTCGGGAGTGCTTGAGTAAGGTTTTGGCACAGAACTGCTTGGACCCGGGACACACGAATCATCTGAATCAAACAGATCCAATTCAGGTTTCGTCTCTGGGACACACGAGGGCTCAGCCGAATCCAACGGAAAATACTTTTTGAAGAATGCCCTCATTTTCTTCATCTTCTTCGTTTTTTCCGGAGAAGCATCCATGCCATCACTGACGTCAACCTCCTGACCTTCTGCAGACACAGGTTCAGTCTCAGGAACGCTTGCATCCGGGACACACGAGGGCTCAGACGGATCCAACGGAAAATACTTTTTGAAGAAAGCACTAATTTTCTTCTCTTTAGTACTTTCTGAAAAAAGAAGAAAACAAATAATATGTTATTAGAAACATCACTAACCACAGATCAAAAATGAATTATTAGTCCAACTTGAAAGAAATTTCTGTTTGCATCTCATTTGTTCTGCACACACACAGTTCAGTAATTTATGGGAGTGACGACCGCATTTACAAAAACTGTACGCAGTGTGTGCGGAACCGAACTGAACTACTAGTTGTTAATGACGTTAAATGCGGTTGTCACTCCTGAAACTTTATAGTGTGTACATGGCCATTGTAATGTTGCATCTCAAATGCTCTGTTGACATTCACCTCTTTTTGGGCTGTTCTTTTCGATCCCTGGCTCTTCTGCTGGCCAGCAGACGCTAACCAGATTCACTTCAGGTTCTGGTTCAGGAACTCGATCCGTTTCAGGTGTTGGCTCTGGAACAGCCGGATCTATCCAAAAAAGCATTTGGAAGAGTCCGCTAATTTTTCTCACCATCCACTCTGTGGTACTTTCTGAAAAACAAATAATATGTTATTAGAAACATCTCAAACCACAGATTAGACATGAATAACTTGAAAGACATTTCTGTTTGCATCTCATTCGTTCTGTACACACACAGTTCAGTAATTTATGGGAGTGACGACCGCATTTACAAAAATTCTACGCAGTGTGTCTGAACCGAACTGAACAACTAGTTATGATGTACGATGAGAGATATAAGAGATGACCGATGATGAGACCAGAGATGTATCTCGTCTGTATGTGCGGTGCAAGAAATCACAGGGAAAGTGGTATGAGCCTTGACTTATTCGTGATGCCAGATCTTGCAAGCAAATCAGCAGAAAAGCCCATCAAAAAACGAAATCAATGAAATACTGCGACCCACACCTGTACACTTTAATAACACCATAAACTCGATCGCTGTATGAGCCAAGCTTAAATAAAAAACCCAAACTGCTTATAATAAGTGGACATGGCAACACCGCAAGAGTGCGCTCTGTGAAGTTTCAGGAGTGAGTCGTGTTCCGGACACATGGAATGATAATTTTGGGGACTCACTCCTGCATTTAAATGCGGTTGTCACTCCTGAAACTTTACAGTGTGTACATGGCCATTGTAATGTTGCATCTCAAATGCTCTGTTGACATTCACCTCTTGGGTCGTTCATTTCAGGAGTTTCCGGAGAAGCATCCATGCCATCCCTGACGTCAACCTCCTGACCTTCTGCAGACACGGGTTCAGTCTCAGGAATGCACGAGGGCTCAGATGGATCCAATGGAAAATACTTTTTGAAGAATGCCCTCATTTTCTTCATCTTCTTCATTTTTTCCGGAGAAGCATCCATGCCACCTTCATCATCCATGCCACCCTGATCATCCATGCCACCCTGATCATCCATGACACCCTGATCATCCATGCCATCACTGACGTCAACCTCCTGACCTTCTGCAGACACAGGTTCAGTCTCAGGAACGCTTGCATCCGGGACACACGAGGGCTCAGACGGATCCAACGGAAAATACTTTTTAAAGAAAGCACTCATTTTCTCCTCTCTAGTACTTTCTGAAAAAAGAAGAAAACAAATAATATGTTATTAGAAACATCACTAACCACAGATCAAAAATGAATTATTAGTCCAACTTGAAAGAAATTTATGGGAGTGACAACCACATTTACAAAAATTCTACGCAGTGTGTGAAGTTTCAGGAGTGAGTCGTGTTCCGGACACATGGAACTCACTCCTGCATTTAAATGCGGTTGTCACTCCTGAAACTTTACAGTGTGTCCATGGCCATTGTAATGTTGCATCTCAAATGCTCTGTTGACTTTCACCTCTTGGGTCGTTCATTTCAGGAGTTTCCGGAGAAGCATCCATGCCATCCCTGACGTCAACCTCCTGACCTTCTGCAGACACAGGTTCTGGCTCAGGAACGCTTGGAACTGGGACACATGATTCCTTGGGATCGACCAGATCCAATTCAGGTTCCATCTCAGGATCACACGAGGGCTCAGCCGGATCGATTGGAAAATACTTTTTGAAGAAAGCACTCATTTTCTTCCTCACTTTAGTAAAAAAAAGAAGAAAACAAATAATGTTATTAGAAACATCACTAACCACAGATCAAAAATGAATTATTAGTCCAACTTGAAAGAAATTTCTGTTTGCATCTCATTTGTTCTGCACACACACAGTTCAGTAATTTATGGGAGTGACGACCGCATTTACAAAAACTGTACGCAGTGTGTCGAAACCGAACTGAACTACTAGTTGTTAATGACGTTAAATGCGGTTGTCACTCCTGAAACTTTACAGTGTGTACATGGCCATTGTAATGTTGCATCTCAAATGCTCTGTTGACTTTCACCTCTTTTTGGGCTGTTCTTTTCGATCCCTGGCTCTTCTGCTGGCCAGCAGACGCTAACCAGATTCACTTCAGGTTCCGGTTCAGGAACTCGATCCGTTTCAGGTGTTGGCTCTGGAACAGCCGGATCCATCCAAAAAAGCATTTGGAAGAATCCACTCATTTTTCTCTTCATCCACTCTGTGGTACTTTCTGAAAAACAAATAATATGTTATTAGAAACATCTCAAACCACAGATTAGACATGAATAATTAGTCTGACGTGAAAGACATTTCTCTATTGCGAGTTTGCATCCGACAATTCTGACTTTTTTCCTCAGAACTGCGAGATTTAAACTCACAATTGCATCTTTTCCCCTCAGAATTGGACATTATAACTCGCAATTACGCGTTTGTCTCACAATTCTCAGAAAAAAGTCAGAATTGTAGGATTGTTTTTATGATCCCAGATCCCTCTTATTTTGCTAAAATTAAAAGGAAATGAATTTTTTCATATTCTGCAAGGAGTATGAAACTTATGAGCAGAACTGTATCTTAGGATGCTTTTGCAGACTGTCAGAGTCTGAGAATCACCAATTGCTTTTTAATAACCAATAACCGCCCATAGACCCTCCTCTGGAAGAAATCAAGACAGAAGTGTTTGAAAGTGGACAAAAGAGATTAAAACACCAGGTGTAAACGGGAATGTGTCTCCCTCGTCTACTTGTGATCCGATCGACCAAACGCATCTTAATACCAGGTGCAAACCGGGCCCAAATAATGCCCATATGTCAGAAATGTACAGTTCTAAGACAATACAAATCATGCATTCATTTAAGCAGAAATAATGATCTCATTAAAACAGTTATTATTGTAAGTTGTGATCATCATAATGATGACAGTAAGTTATATGGGAAAGTTGTGAGTGGTGCATGTTGAGCATCACCTGTCGGGCTGTTCTCAGGGGTTGCACAGGTACAGGTTGGGTGCTTCATGTCAATGTTGATCTGCACATCCTCCCCATCTAAAGCGGCGTGACTGACTGACATGCACTCATCCGTGTCCACCTCCAGCTGTGCGGTTATCTGGCCCGGTGAGCACCCGAGAAGCTCGTAGATGCGATCGGTGACCATAAACTCCACCTGCACATTTTCCTCATCCGGGACCCAGACACTGTCAGTGCAGTACAACTCGCCGTTCACATAGACCTCCACACACACCTCTCTGCAGTTTGAAGACATTGTGTGTTTTGTATGCTGACAAATCCAAAGGAAACTGATAATGTCAGATGTACAAAACTGTATGTGTGATGCACAATGCGAGTCTATAATCTGTGAGTATGAACACGCTGAATATAGACTCTGTATCTGTATGAAATGGCGGTGTTTCTGAAGTTAGTATCGGTAGGTTATTGCTGTAATATATCGGTAGTCAGATGTGTCGCTCAAAATCGCCTCTGCTCGGATTATCGCTGCACTGAAGAAACTGCGGGTCAGAGTCTTTATAGTAAGTGCCGTCTGTGACGCAATCACACGTGACGCTCCATGGTTGCCATAGAAACGGATTGATTGACAGTAGCAGTTTCTCAACGGTTTTTGTTGTTGCTCACTCACTAATGATCTATATATTGTTATTAATATAAAATAAATAATTTAACACAATTTCCTGTACTCAGGTTACATTTACTGACTCGATTTCAATCACCTTAGAGGTGGGTGACAATATATGAGTTACCAGTTTTCCAGTCAGTACTTGCGATGCAGACTCTCCAGAGCCACAATATTTACACACACAAACAAAACATATTTACCAGATGTAATTTTGAAGGCTGAATTAAATGTGGTGATAAAAACATCGCGTTAATGCTTCTGTTGAGTTGTCCTGTCCTCGCGAGCTGAACGCCGAATCAAACAACGCAGTCCGAGTCACGAGCAAATGACTCATTTGAGCAGATTCTTTTCATGACTCATTTTATTTTCTTAACGTTACTGGTTTGAATCAGTCTAACGAACACCAATCCTTCTGAATGAACTGGAGGAATTCGTCAGAGCGGCACTGAATCAACATTTGACTCACTCACTGAACCGCAAGTTGTCGTTGTTTCAACGATGCTCGTTTCGAAGAGTGGGTGCAACATTTGTTGTAACTCTTCAAAATTAAACTTTATTTGTTCTATTTTTTAAACACTGAATCTAATACTGCACATATTGAACTATTCAAAATGTGTATTGGTCGATCTCAGGTAACTATGGCAAGCCGTTTGGACTTTTATGAACTCTTGATATCAACAATTCAATTTTCATCAGTTAAAAATGCTAACTCTTGATATCAGTAAAAATATTTTTTTGGTTATATGTTCAAATAATTAATGTTTGGGACAAAAAAACAGTATATGAACAAGTATTTTAATAAAAACACAAAAACATTTTTCATTTTAAAGAAGGCTGAAGCCTCAAGTAAGTGTGTATATATATATATATTATAATTTAATTTATTAAACAATTGTATAAATGATGGACCAAACAAAACTGATAAAAAAAAGAGAAATTAGAAAAAATATTTTAGAAAAAAAGTAAAGTTGGGTAACAGGAATGAGTGTGTGCATTTATTTGTCTTAAGGTTCAGTGTTTGACTTCTCATCTTATGCCTGGTAAACTGTGAATGAACTATTATGTGAATGTTGAAAGTTGCCGTACTTTATTGAGGGAGGACATTGTTTGGGTCGAGTTCTCACACTTATGGGTTTCAAACTGGGGTCCAGGAAAAAGTTTAGAGTAAAAATAAATAAAAAAATAAGATTAACCCTCTTATTACACTTGGTCAGTCTTGACCCGGAGGCAGTACATAAAAATCTCTGTAAAATTCATATGCAAATGGATTAAGACCATTTACAAAATACACATCATTTATTTTTGTGATTTATTTTATTTAAATTATTTTATTTTTTTATTAAATATAAAATTATTCAAATGATAAAAATAAATAAATAGATTGAAATCAATCAAAAAATCAATAATACAATGTAAATAAACAGTCCAGTACACTATAGTGAGTAAAGATGTGGTTTTTCTGTAAGGGCATTTGTAGGAGCATCGCTCAATGGATCTGGGGCAGAAATTATGACTTTCTCCACAAAATGAAAGGTGAGAACCTGCTGTTATATATTATATAATATATGGACTCATTTCAGGCTGTGATCCACCAGATAAATCAGTGCCCTCTGCTCTTCTAGAAAGTGTGACGAGAGACTATAAAGATGCCGGACCGTGTCTCAACTCATTACTTCAGTGCTGAGAAAAGAGAGAGACATTGAGCCTGTCATTTTCATGGATTTCAGTGACGATGATCCTTTCAAGGTATTAGATGCATATATGACTCTCTATATAATAATATATATCCATACATGTTCGAGTGTGATCCCGAATCGCAATGAACCAACAACACCTCAAATAAAGGATTCTCCAGCCTTTGACAGCGTGCTAAGTTATGTTCAGTTAGACACGTACACATTAATCAATAGATGTCAAACGATATGTGTAACGCAGTTCTTATGTTCCGGGAAGAAGGAGGCGGGAAACCGGCGAACTTTTAAAACTTTAATCAAATAAATAAACAAAATGAAAGTCACCGCGGCAGCCCCTCACGGACGACTGCCGCGCACACACACAAAACCAAACGTAAACAAAAACACAACATAAATCCAGGCCTGGTCCTCTCTCGTCTTGCACTGTTGTCGCTCCTCCTTTTATGCTCCCGTCACTCCTCCGTGAGACGAGACCGGTGTGGCGCGCAGCTGGAGCTCATTATCGCTCGTCACCGGCCCGCTCTCACGGTCCCTCGCCTCACTGCTCGCCACAATATGTAACAATGCAATACTATCACATATTAAAAAAAAATTTACTCACATAAGTGTGTTGCTTCATTCATTCATGTAATCTCATCCTGTCTGCAAATCCAGTCTCTTGTTTACAAACGAATCCGTGGTGAAATGAAGGAACAAACGCGCAATGTCTTCCCCACGTGAGCTGGATATTCAATTAATTAATAAAGTTCAAAAGTTTAAAGTTTTCAATAAAGTTCATCCATGCATTCATAATACTGGAATCCGAATGAAGCTTATGCGGTATGTTTATTGCTTAGAAGTTCGATCCGGTTTAGCTCTACGTAGGCCTATGTCATGTCAGGCACGAGTCGGTGGGCGGGGCTACAGAATCAGGCGTTGTTCTATTTCTGTTGAGGCGGTGTTTCACCACACTCTGACGTCACAGCCTGGCACATTCTGAGATCGAGCGTTTGCTGGGTCTGGTGTCAATAAAAGCTTTTCTTTGACTAACAAGGAAGTTTTCAGCTCTGAAACTTACAGGATATTCTTGTATTACCATGACCTTTTATATATCAAAAGCTCAAGGGAAAGTTGATTTCTTAATTCATGACCCCTTTAAGAATATCTCTATAGATAGTTGCAAAACCGCCACCACGACCACTCAGACGGGCTCGTGCGTATAACAGTAGCCTGGTGGAGTACACTCATTAAGCTCCAAGTTTTGAACAGGACTTTCAATAATGTTAATGCAATGGCAAGTTTTATGTTGGATAATATCATCTCAATGTGCTGTTTAAATGCTTGTCAACATTTCTACTCAGTCTCTTGGTTACATTTCAGTTTTGACGTGAAAATTAGCAAATACATTTGTTTTGTAATTTTAATGGTAAAAGACTGTCAATTGGTAAGTTGCAACCTCAATCAACCTTCATTTCAAGTAATTTTATTGGAAAATAGAGATAATTGTAGTTTTTGACCAGGTCATCTTATCATTTACAGTGAAAAACCATAAATGACACTTTACATTTGATGATATTTCATTTTAATAATCATGTTTCATTAGGTGTCATGTATATTAGGAGTTTGTTACATCTTATGTTGTTTAATAAATGTTTATTGCATCATTTTACTGTTACCATGGTAGTGTTTTGTATTTGTGTGAATGACACTGTCCACCTTCTATATATTAGTATTTACTTCAGCTTGTGGAAAAGCTACTTGTGATTAGAGGTTTAAACCAGATTTTAGTACTTCAGTAGGTTATGTTAAAATTCATTAAATCAGTTAAAGGGCACCTATTATAATTCACTTTACATGGTGTTTGAACATAAATGTGTATTGGCAGTGTGTGTACACAACCACCCTATAATGGTAAAAATCCACCCACTCCTTTTTTTAATCCCCATTAACCATAAGCAGTGTCTCAGAACAAGCCGTTTGCAGATTCCTGGCAAAGTGACGTCACATTTCACAGGCCCCGCCCACGAGTGTTGATGGACACTGCCGTATTATCATAGACCCCGCCCTCAGAGAGCTGAACACAGTCGGCCATGTTTATCTCGTCGCCAGAGCATTTAACAGCAGCATTCAAGTAAGAAATGTGTTCTTAATAAAGCTACTAGAGTTCAGTCAAGAGCATTGATTTTCTGTTTTTCTTCTGTTTGATTCATATTAACAGCAGATATAGCAGTAGGTACTGTATATTACACTGATTTTTACTTTAGTACACAGATCTAATATACACACGGGATTTCTGTACTTGCTGCATACGTGCACAGACATAATCAACTGTTTTCATGTGAACTTTGTGTGTTTCTGACCTTGTGTGCATTTGACAGTTTAACCGCAATAACACATGAAAGAGAACTAGTGTAGTTTAATAGCCTAATCACGGACGCCAACATCCAGCTCTCTGTGTGTGTGTGTGTGTGTGTGTGTGTGTGCTCAAGCTCAGAGCATAGACTGTAAGGTTGAGAGTGCATTTAGGGGTGTGGTCCTGGTCAAGACAATCTCCTGAACTCCAAACTGAATGTCAGAATGGGAAAGAAAGGTGATTTAAGCAATTTTGAGCGTGGCATGGTTCACAATCTGCTCAGTTACTGTGATTTTCACGCACAACCATTTCTAGAGTTTACAAAGAATGGTGTGAAAAGGGAAAAACATCCAGTATGCAGCAGTCCTGTGGGCGAAAATGCCTTGTTGATGCTAGAGGTCAGAGGAGAATGGGCCGACTGATTCAAGCTGATAGAAGAGCAACTTTGACTGAAATAACCACTCGTTACAACCGAGGTATGCAGCAAAGCATTTGTGAAGCCACAACAATGCTGATCGATTGCTCCTGTCTGCCTCCTGTCTGCCGGTCACAGTGTTTGCAGCTCTGTACAGCTTTGCTTTTGAATCTCTATTTGATATCTTTTCTTGTTGTTTATACTGCTAAATATAACTTACTCATCACCATATATTGTTTAATATTTCCTATCACGTTAAAATTGACAAATTGACATTTAAATCACTATCACAACGTGTTAGCATTTCACAACGCGTTAGCATTTCACTAGCCTGTTAGCCTGCCATTTGTGCATCCGGGTTTCCTGTTTTGTCTCTCGTGCCTTTACTAGTCCATCAAACAACTGTGGTAAGTTGGATTAATCAACAAATACGGTAAGCCATGTCTTCTCCTTTTATTGTTACCTGCACTACATGTTTCATGTTTAGTATATCTGTCTCCGTTGGTGAACAGGGCTTCACATGTGATAAATGTAAGGAGATAGTCAGACTGACGGAGAAGATTTCAGAATTAGAGACACGCATCCAGATTTTATTTGAGAGTAGTGAGAACAAAACAGCTTTAGACACTGCTTTGGATGCGACTAGCTCAGTGAAATCTGTACATTGTTCGGTTCCGGCTGTAGAGCCCGTGCAGCAGGGCAACTGGGTGACGGTGAGACGGCATAGTCGCGGATCAAAAAACCACTCTTCCGTTCTCCCCACTCAGTGATGCACCCACTGAGAATCCTGTTGAAAGTGCCCTAGTTATTGGCGATTCTATTACACGGAACGTGAAAATAGAGACACCAGCCACCATAGTCACATGTTTACCGGGAGCCAGAGCGCCTGACATCAAAGCAAATTTAAAAGTGCTGGCTAATGCTAATCGTAAATTCTCTAAGATTATTATTCATGTCGGCACAAATGATGTTCGACTTCGCCAGTCGGAGATCACCAAAATTAACATTAAAGAGCTGTGTGAACTCGCAAGTACGATGGCAAACCGGGTTTTTTGCTCTGGTCCCCTCCCCATTAAAAGGAGTGATGAGATACTTAGCAGACTATCATCACTCAATGGCTGGTTGTCTAAGTGGTGTCCGCAAAATAACATAGGGTTCATAGACAATTGGAAAAGCTTTTGGGGCAGACCTGACCTGTTGAAAAGAGATGGTATCCATCCCTCCTGGGGTGGTGCCGCTCTTCTCTCTAGTAATTTGGCACATAGTCTTAAAGCTAAACCTTGACTAACTAGGGCCCAGGTCAGGAAGCAGACGGACTGGCTTACCCGACCGTCTGCTAGCTGTCTCGCGTCACAGAAGTCAGATAAATCCCAGCACATAGAGACTCTTTCACCTAGATATTATCACATAGAGACTGTGTCTGTTCCACGAATTAGTAAATACAAAAAACCACCAAAACTATTCAACGGTAAAAATTTAATTGATGAAATAAACAACAGATATAATACAGATGATCAAATGATAAAGCTCGGGCTGCTGAATATTCGATCCCTTTCCTCTAAAACGCTTATTGTTAATGATATGATTACAGATAATAATCTAGATGTGCTGTGTTTGACAGAAACCTGGCTAAAACCTGACGACTACATTACTTTAAATGAGTCCACCCCACAAGATTATTGTTATAAACACGAGCCGCGTCTGAAAGGTAAAGGGGGAGGTGTTGCTGTAATTTATAATAATATCTTCGGTATTACTCAGAAGTCTAGTTTCAAATATAATTATTTTGAAGTTTTGGTGCTTTACGTAACGTTATGTAGTGAAATTGATAAATCCTGTTTAACATTTGTGTTGGCTACTGTATATAGGCCACCAGGGCACAATACACACTTTATCAGAGAATTTGCTGATTTTTTATCAGAGTTAGTACTGGCTACAGATAAAGTCCTAATTGTTGGTGATTTTAATATCCATGTAGACAATGAAAAAGACGCATTGGGATTGGCATTTAGAGACATTCTAAACTCTATTGGAGTTAGGCAACACGTATCAGGACCCACTCATCGCCGTAATCATACTTTAGACCTAATATTGTCACATGGAATAAATGTTGATACCGTTGAAATTCTGCAGCAGAGCGATGACATCTCAGATCATTACCTAGTATCACGTATACTTAATTTAGCAAAGGCTGCAAAGCCGTCCCCTCGCTTCAAATATGGCAGGACTATCACTGCTGAGACTAAAGATTTCTTTATAAATAAACTTCCTCATCAGTTTCATCTCCTCAGCATCCCAGATAGCCCAGAGGAACTTGATGTTGCAACAGAAACTATTGACTCTCTCTTTTCCAGCACTTTAGACACAGTTGCTCCTCTGCGCTTAAAGAAGATTAAAGAGAATAGTCCAACGCCGTGGTACAATGAGCACACCCGGGCCCTTAAAACAGCAGCCAGAAAAATGGAGCGCAGCTGGAAGAAAACAAAACTGGAAGTTTTTCGCATTTCGTGGAAAGAGAGCATGATTTCATACAGAAAGGCCGTAAAAACTGCTAGATCTGCTTATTTCTCGACTCTCTTAGAAGAAAACAAACACAACCCTAGGTATTTATTCGATACAGTGGCTAAATTAACCAAAGATAAAGCTTCAACTTCTGATGTCTGCCAACAGCACAGCAGTAATGACTTTATGAACTTCTTTACTTGTAAGATTGATAATATTAGGAAAAAAATTATAACCATGCAGCCGTCTACTACTGTATCACATCAGACAGAGCATTGTAGTGTCACTGAGGAAAAATTACATTCATTCACTGCTATAGGAGAAGAAGAATTGGCTAAACTTGTTAAATCATCTAAATCAACAACATGTATGCTCGACCCTATACCGACTAAACTACTAAAAGAGATGCTTCCAGAGGTCATAGATCCTCTTCTTAATATCATTAATTCATCCTTGACTTTAGGATATGTACCGAAAACTTTTAAGTTGGCTATTATTAAACCACTTATTAAAAAACCGCAACTTGACCCTACAGAATTAGTCAATTACAGGCCAATCTCAAATCTACCCTTTCTGTCAAAAATACTAGAAAAGGCAGTGTCCTCACAATTATGCTCCTTTTTAGAAAAAAATGGTATCTGTGAGGTTTTCCAGTCAGGATTTAGACCACATCATAGTACTGAGACTGCTCTCATTAGAGTTACAAATGATTTACTCTTATCATCCGATCGTGGTTGTATCTCTCTGTTAGTGTTACTCGATCTAAGCGCTGCATTCGATACCATCGACCACAACATTCTTTTGAATAGACTCGAAAATTATGTTGGCATTAGTGGAATTGCATTGGCATGGTTTAAATCATACTTATCTGATCGTTTTCAGTTTGTAGCAGTAAATGAAGAGATCTCACACCGATCACAAGTTCAGTATGGAGTACCGCAGGGCTCAGTGCTAGGACCGTTGCTTTTCACCCTGTACATGCTACCACTGGGAGATATCATTAGGAAGCATGGCGTTAGTTTTCATTGTTATGCTGACGATACTCAGCTCTATATTTCTTCACGCCCTGACGAAACTTACCAATTCACAAGATTAACGGAATGCATAGCTGATATAAAAAATTGGATGACTAGTAATTTCCTGCAACTTAATTCAGAAAAAACTGAATTTTTAATTATTGGACAAAAAAACTCCACATGTAGTAACCTAGAATACTGTCTAACACTTGATGGCTGCTCTGTCAAGTCCTCGTCGTCAGTTAGGAACCTGGGTGTGCTCTTTGATACCAATCTCTCATTTGAAAGCCACGTTTCTAGCATCTGTAAAACTGCATTCTACCATCTTAAAAATATATCTAAATTACGGCATATGCTTTCAATGCAAAATGCTGAACAGTTAGTTCATGCATTCATGACCTCAAGGCTAGATTATTGTAATGCTCTACTGGGTGGTTGCCCTGCTCGCTTAATAAATAAACTGCAGCTGGTCCAAAACGCAGCAGCTCGAGTTCTTACTAGAACCAGGAAGTATGACCATATTAGCCCGGTTCTGTCAACACTGCACTGGCTCCCTATTAAACATCGCATACATTTTAAAATCTTGCTAATTACTTACAAATCACTAAATGGTTTAGCTCCCCAGTACTTGAGCGAGCTCTTAACGCATTATACTCCATCACGTCTATTGCGGTCTCAAAACTCTGGCCAGTTGATAATACCTAGAATATCAAAATCAACTGCAGGCAGTCGATCCTTTTCCTATTTAGCACCCAAACTCTGGAACAGCCTTCCTAGCATTGTTCGGGAAGCAGACACACTCTGTCAGTTTAAATCTAGACTAAAAACGCATCTCTTTACTATGGCATACACATAAAACATTTTAATTTATATTTTATTCAAATTGTTAGGCTGCATTAACTAGGTCAGCCGGAACCGGGAACACTTCCCATAACACCTGATGTACTTGTTACATCATAAGAGGAATGGCATCTACGCTAATGTTAGTCTCTCTGTTTATCCCGAGGTTTACTGCAGTCAGCCGGATCCGGGCCGTATCCAGATCAGATGGTGGACCAGCGCCCAGACATTACCAACGCATCCCTGAAGTGTCTGCAGAGACCGTGTCAATTAGTCTACCCTCTGAAATTGCTCATCGACATGGCATCCTCAATGGATCCATCTCCGGCGTGATGACTTCGATATTTCGAATATTCCTATTTAATAATTGTTTAATTGACACGCCATCCTCAATAAACCCGGTGTGATGCCTCCGATCTTTCGAATAATCCGATCTAATATTACTTCTGACCTATAAGGCTGCCAAAATAATAATCATACACTGTTTGTTAATTGGCCAGAGGAGAACTGGCACCCCGACTGAGCCTGGTTTCTCCCAAGGTTTATTTTTCTCCATTAGGACACCTGATGCAGTTTTGGTTCCTTGCCACTGTCGCCTCTGGCTTGCTCAGTTGGGGACACAAAATTTTCAAATAAATATCCAAATAAATTTAATTACTAAACTAAATTATATCAACTACATTACTTGAATATATATGATAATTGAAATGAGCTGATGACATCACCGTTTTCTCCAGAGCGGCTGTACAGCCGAATCAAATTCTGTTCATTATTTTCCTGTTTAACACTGTGAAGCTGCTTTGAAACAATCTGCATTGTAAAAAGCGCTATATAAATAAAGTTGACTTGACTTGACAACACGCACAACCTTGAGGCGGATGGGCTACAACAGCAGAAGACCCCACCGGGTACCACTCATCTCCACTACAAATAGGAAAAAGAGGCTACAATTTGCACGAGCTCACCAAAATTGGACAGTTGAAGACTGGAAAAATGTTGCCTGGTCTGATGAGTCTCGATTTCTGTTGAGACATTCAGATGGTAGAGTCAGAATTTGGCGTAAACAGAATGAGAACATGGATCCATCATGCCTTGTTACCACTGTGCAGGCTGGTGGTGGTGTAATGGTGTGGGGGATGTTTTCTTGGCACACTTTAGGCCCCTTAGTGCCAATTGGGCATCGTTTAAATGCCACGGCCTACCTGAGCATTGTTTCTGACCATGTCCATCCCTTTATGACCACCATGTACCCATCCTCTGATGGCTACTTCCAGCAGGATAATGCACCATGTCACAAAGCTCGAATCATTTCAAATTGGTTTCTTGAACATGACAATGAGTTCACTGTACTAAAATGGCCCCCACAGTCACCAGATCTCAACCCAATAGAGCATCTTTGGGATGTGGTGGAACGGGAGCTTCGTGCCCTGGATGTGCATCCCACAAATCTCCATCAACTGCAAGATGCTATCCTATCAATATGGGCCAACATTTCTAAAGAATGCTTTCAGCACCTTGTTGAATCAATGCCACGTAGAATTAAGGCAGTTCTGAAGGCGAAAGGGGGTCAAACACAGTATTAGTATGGTGTTCCTAATAATCCTTTAGGTGAGTGTATATCATGCTTTAATTTTCATTCGTGTTCACTGGTGTTCACGGGCTGCGAAGGCTCCGCCCTCTGGCGCTGGGAGCAGCAGCTCATTTGCATTTAAAGAAGACACACACACACAGAAACCAGCTCAAACCCAAAAATTGGCATTTTCAAAATCATATATTAAATGATCTGAAACTTCACAGACACACTCTGGGGACACCTGAGACTTATATTACATCTTGTAAAAAGGGACATAATAGGTGGCCTTTAATGAAATACACAGTTTTAACAGTAAATTTAAGTTCAAATTAAATTCAATAATAAATTCTCCTGTTTCCTACCTTGCAGGTAAAGCATGTCGATTTCATCCTGGTTCTTTTTCTTCGAGCCGTTGTGAAACTGACCGCTGAAGCTGGAGGAGTCCACAAACGCTCCAGTGAGGGAAAACCGGTCTGATTTGGACTGATCTTGAGCCAGGGGTCTGCAGACAGGAAACACAGCCATATAACAAACAATTCACGAACACAGACCTCCTTCAGGCTTTTTCATTGCTTGGCGATCACTGTGCAGATGAGAAACTGGTCTTTAGTGTTCTGGTCCTGCTGATCTGTGAGCGTGTGCTCGTCAATCTGAAGAGAAAGTGTTTTTACAGCATCATGTTGTAGTGAAATTCTCACCTCTTTGAAACATCACCATGCAACTCAAATCTAGATCCGTCACTTCACACAACTCTGCTGAACCACTCTGAATCAAACTTCCCATATTCTGACAAAAGCTTCATTCTGTCTTTGTTTTTCTGAGACAGCAATGGTTTTTAACACATCTAGATGCAAAACTTGAATTAAAGAAACATCTGGTTATAGTTAAAAGAGTCTCGTTTATTTAGGTCTTGAATTCTGCTGCCAGTTTTTGTAGGCTGTTTTCTGTCTTTGAGAAGTGTAAATTCTAGCATGTGGTCATTCCTGCATGAAGAGGCTTTGGGCCTTCCAGATCATTTCTTCCTGGCAACATCACCTGTCATTTCAAACCATTGACCCATCGGTGCTCGGGCCCTAATGATGACGGAGATTATCTTATCTTATATTATATTCTACCATTTTTGAGAGGATAGACAGACAGACAGACTTTTGAAAGATCCAATCTCAATTTTATTTGTTGACACCTTGTATGTTTTTGCGCAGCGGTTTGTGCGGTTGTCCACGCAGATGAGCCAGGTGGACGCAGAGCAGGTCGGCTGTACGGTGAGCTTGCTGCTGACATTCTGAAGGGTAAGAAAAAAATACACATTGACTAAATTAGCATCGGACGTGAAAAAGTAAAACAGAAGACCAATGGCAATTCAGTATACAAATAATATAACTATGCCATCTGTGTCCAATAGATTCATCATTCATTCGGTTTAGTGCAGGGGTTTCAAACTCATTTTAGGTTGAGGGCCAGATGGGAAAAAATTTAGTCATGAGAGGGAATTACCTTTTATAAACCTTAGCGAGCAGACAATTAGCCTACATTAATATTAACCATACAAACTACACATACTAGAAAAACATACTGTTCTGTGGAAACTTACAGTGAAAAGATCATTACATTTTCAAAATAATGTTTTATTTAATATTTTATATTAGGGATGGCCCGATTTTGATTTATTATTTTTTTATTGCTGATTCCAATTTTTTACAAGCAAATTGGTTGATTCCGATTGCTGATTTTTTTAAAGCTAATTTATTTGTTGTTTATATGCTCTATAACAGGCCAAATTGTTAAATAAACCTAATATTAAATTTGATAGTGATATATTTATAATCAATTTAATTATTGGCTCTTTATGTACTTACAGGATAGGGAATGGAAGTGGATTAAAGGGCACCTATTATGCAAAATTCACTTTTACAATGGTACATAAATGTGTGTTGGCAGTGTGTGTACACAACCACCCTTTTTATAGCGGCAAACGTTTTGATTGCATCCTCGATTTTTAATATGTTTAGCAAGTTCATGCTCAATTGCAATTGTTGCTAGTCCACTAGTCTGTCCTGTGTCATTGTACTTCGGAGATCATTTTTGATCAGTTTAAGAAACTGCGTTCTCCAGAGCTCACAGTGACATTCACTACTAAGTTAAGAGAGTGAGCACTGCACGGGACATAGAACACTCCTTGGATTTATGTCCTGCACTCTCTTTTGCACACCGCTGTGTTTCCCCCGCATATTCGATCCGTTGTCTTATCCTTGACCTCTCATATCCATTATATCAATCCCTAGATCGCCCAGTTTCTTAACCACGACATCTGTCATGCCAGCACCGGTGGAATCAGTTAACCATCACACTACTTTCCAATGCTGTCACAAAGCGCACAACAGCGGTCATCTGTTCCGCTCTACTCACGTCAGGTGTGCAGTCTAAGACCAATGAAAAGTATTTGGCCGATTTGAGCATTTTGAGAATTTCCTGTTGAATCTGAGACACAAGCATTCCTATGATTTCATTTTGAATCTCTTTGCCCAAATAGTGAACATGAGTTTCCTTAGACTGTATTCCTCTGATGTGTTCTGCCATAACACTATCAAACAGTCCAATCATCTCTACAAGTTTCAAGAAATTTCCGTTGTTATGTTCATATAGATTATCTGTGCTGCCACGGAATGCCATGTTTTGCATTGCCATTACTCTCACAATGCTCACCAAACGTTCCAACACCTGTAATGTTTCACTTAATATTTTACATTAACATTTTACGCATCAATTGTGTTGTGAGTGGCCAAACGTGTGTCCAGCTCTTTCCATTTATGGAAACAGTCCAGATGTTCACTTGACTTCTCGTGTGAGTTCAGTATGCTTGAGAGATTTTTCCAGTCTTTGACACTGTCTTTAACCAGAGCAGACTTTCTCTCGCTTTCACAAAAAAGTTTACAACAAAGCAAAACGTAGCATCCTTGTTAATCGAATAAACCAGCCATGGTCTCACCATCCTCACCTTCTGAGGGTGATATTACTCCCTGCTGTTCCGTCTGTGACTGTCCCTCATGAGACGAGCTAGTTACGGCTAAGCTGTCTGTCTCCTCCAGTACATTATCGTCCACCCCTTCGCTGTCATTAGCATTGTCGCTGTTGATGCCTACGCTGTCATCTTGACTTTCAGAAGTGATGAATTTCAAAAAGGAGCCTCTTTGTTTCTCCCGTGCTTGCTCCTTTAAAATCTGTCGTCTTTTGTACTCATGCCCGGATAGTTTTATTTGTTTTGACATTTTCGGATATAGGCTACATTAAAGTATTTTGCACGTATAGACAAATTGATGCCGCTCTAAGTGGGGTGGGAGCAGGGCATGGCCGGGAGGGAGTTTTTATTCTAAATCTAAAGTTCAATTACACGTTAAGCATTTCCCTCCCATAAAAAAACATTATAAGAAGACGCTTAACGTGGCTGCATCTTGGCAGCACGTCACTGCGCGTCACTCCCGGATAACAGAAAATGGGCAAAGAGGCGGGACGTGTCTGGAGCTGAGGTGACGTCATGACTAACAGACAGCAGACAAACAGAAATCCACCTGTCATTCAAAGTGGCAACGAATTTTTAAGGCTTTATATAATGTAAACGAATGAGTTATAAAACAATTCACCCCCCTCACAGTTGTCATGAAGGGCAAAATTAGATATATAGACCAAAATCACAATTTGTACCAGGCTGTAAACATGTTTTTTTCTGCTGTAAAGTTGGGCATTTTAACATGGGGCTCAATGAGATTCTGCTCCCTTTTGAAGCCTGTCTCTAGCGGCCAGTCGAGGAACTGCAGTTTAAGTCACTTCTGTATTGGCTTCAAGAGAAACTGGGGGAGGTTGCCGCTTGACTAGAGTAAGACATCATCGAAACTAAGAGGTCTGTTTTTATTTGTGTACACTCACGACAAAAACTAAAACGATGTGGTTTTGTAAAATAAAGAAAACAGACCTGATGCCGCTTTCCCGGTTTCCTTTCGGTGAAGTTTATGGAACGCGTCACAAAAATGAATCAAAACTCATGCTGTGTTTGAAATCGCCCCTATACCCTCATTCACTATTCCCTACAGTACTCCGCTGATATAGTCCACTTGAAGGAGTGAATGAAAACGAGTGAGTGAATTCAGACACTGAGTGCGCCGGAAGAGCTGACGCTTTTGCATAGTTTGTGCTCGCTGTTTAATAATTATTTGAAACAAAGAAAACTGGCAGCTCCAGTGGTAATGGAAAGATTTATCTTGAACTCTGCCATGGAAACTAGCATGTATAAACTGTGAACAATTTAATAATCAATTAAAAAGGAATTTGTAACTATATTGACCAGTGCGGTTTGGAAAATGAATGGATGATTGATTCATCTCTCTCTTCATTCAGCGCGCGACTCTCACAGTGCATTATGGGTATTCTCTAGCTGTTGAGAGTACATCAGTTGTACACTCGTTATTGTGGTGCATTGTGGGATTAAAAGAGTGCACTCAATAGCGTCCACTATGGTTTCGGACACCACTACAATAGCTGTCCCCTCAAATAGTGCCCTATTTAAGGGTATAGGGGGTGATTTCGGACACAGCCTTAGTTTGTCACCATGGTATTTGATTTGACGATCACACCTGTTTGTATTCTGTTCATTATCACTGTGTATTTAAGTCCCTCATTTTGGTTCATTCAGTTGTCTGGTATTGTTTGTGCTATGCACGCTGTTTCGTAGATTCATGCTTTTGGTTGTATCTGAGTGGATTTTATTGAATACATTTATTTTTGATTCTGAATCATCTTTATCTTCAATGGAACCTAAAATGTTACATTAATGTCATTTCTATTGAAACTTGTTTGTCTTGTAATTACACATTTGTAGACATGAAGCAGCAATTTAGTACATTTAAGACATTGGGCGCTATTTTAACGTTCTGAGTGCATGGCGCCGGTGCACTTTTGCTAGTTTAACGACGGAAAAAACTGCCTTTTAAGTGGCATTTTCTTTTGTTAATATTTTATATTATTTACACTACAAGTCTATTCTTTTTTTCTCCAAAATGGATGTACAAAATCAATGAATAAAAAAATGTTCAGTGCACCGCAGTAGTGGACCAAAAAGCAAGTGACAGGTCTGCTAACGGGCCAGAACTCTCTCACACTGGGTCCAGACTAGCAGCTCATCCTTATTACTGAGCCCTAACCTCCCAGTACAATCTGGACACTACATAGCAAACACTTAAAACACCGGTAACACTTTAGCTTAAGGGTCCAGAATTATGCATTAGTTAAGCATAAATACACTAGTAATAAATGATGAACTTAACATAGAGTTAAACCAACAACTTTATAAGACATTAATTGCCACATGTCCAGTGTTCTTTAAAATGTTTATTAAGCACACACACACAGTTGTTTTGTTTTCTATTTGGTTTCACACAAACACACACACCACGCTCACACACACACACACACACTCACACACACCACAGTCACACACACACACCACACTCTCACATACACACACTCACACACACCACACTCACACACACCACAGTCACACACACCACAGTCACACACACCACACTCACACACACACCACACTCACACACACACCACACTCACACACACACACACACTCACACACACACACACACACTCACACACACACACACACACACTCACACACACACACACACTCACACACACTGTGTGTATGTGCTTGGATCTGTAATTGTATAAATGCATCTTTTTCTTCGCACTTGAGGATTCTCTCTGGGTTTCTTCTGTTTCTTGCTCTGCCTCTCATGACGGTGTCTTTACTTTGTATCGGTGCACTTTTTTTTTCTTAACTTTTTTTTCTTTCTTTTCTTCAGGACTTCATTTTGGCTTGCTTGTGTCATTTTGGCTGCCTGCTTGTGTGTCCTGTAGCTGTTGTTTCACTTGCGCACAAGATCCTGATTGAGGACTGCCAGCTGCTTCAGGAACTCTATGTCGGGCTTGATGTATCTCACCTTGATGAGATGATCAATGGCATCCTCCACAGTCATGTTATGGTGGATCATGAGGTATGCCAGGAAAAGTGTAGGGGCGTAGCTGATACCATCTGTGCAGTGAATGAACACCTTATCTGTGGAAATAAAAACAGAGACAAGTCAAAAAAAAGTCCCAAACTGTTTGTCACTCCAGAACACTTGATAAAAGATCTTACTTTCTGGGTTTTTCTTGGCCTTGCAGATGAATTTGGCAGCTTTGTAGAAGTGTTCGCTGATGTCTAAACCGTGCGTTGCAGGCAAGCCACAATAAGAGATGTTCATTCCTCTGTAATAACTCGCCCCTGTATTAACAGCTTCTCTCAGGTCTTTCTCCCACGGCACTCCCAACAACACCCTCAGTTTGGTCTTCACCGCAGCCGCATTCAGGACGTGAGTAATACCCAGCTCCTTCAGTCTCATTCGGTCCCTTGCTATCTCTCTGCACAAGAACACAACAGCCTAGATTAGTCTTTCACTAAAGAGGATTTACAATGTAGAAATATATCCTGTTCATACGTGGTTTATGTTAGTGTAAATGTGTTGTAGACTTACTCATTTCCAATGAAGATGTTGTTCCAGACTGCAGTGACAGGTCTATGACGCTGTGTACAGCCCTTCACACGCTTCTCTAATAGTAAACAATGTTCTTCTGGAGATAGTTCCTGCTCGGGAGTGCTTGAGTAAGGTTTTGGCACAGAACTGCTTGGACCCGGGACACACGAATCATCTGAATCAAACAGATCCAATTCAGGTTCCGTCTCTGGGACACACGAGGGCTCAGCCGAATCCAACGGAAAATACTTTTTGAAGAATGCCCTCATTTTCTTCATCTTCTTCATTTTTTCCGGAGAAGCATCCATGCCATCACTGACGTCAACCTCCTGACCTTCTGCACACACAGGTTCAGTCTCAGGAACGCTTGCATCCGGGACACACGAGGGCTCAGACGGATCCAACGGAAAATACTTTTTGAAGAAAGCACTAATTTTCTTCTCTTTAGTACTTTCTGAAAAAATAAGAAAACAAATAATGTTATTAGAAACATCACTAACCACAGATCAAAAATGAATTATTAGTCCAACTTGAAAGAAATTTCTGTTTGCATCTCATTTGTTCTGCACACACACAGTTCAGTAATTTATGGGAGTGACGACTGCATTTACAAAAACTGTACGCAGTGTGTGCGGAACCGAACTGAACTACTAGTTGTTAATGACGTTAAATGCGGTTGTCACTCCTGAAACTTTACAGTGTGTACATGGCCATTGTAATGTTGCATCTCAAATGCTCTGTTGACTTTCACCTCTTTTTGGGCTGTTCTTTTCGATCCCACTGCCGCTCCCGGGCCAGCCGTCGCTAATCAGATTCACTTCAGGTTCAGGAACTCGATCCGTTTCAGGTGTTGGCTCTGGAACAGCCGGATCTATCCAAAAAAGCATTTGGAAGAGTCCGCTAATTTTTCTCACCATCCACTCTGTGGTACTTTCTGAAAAACAAATAATATGTTATTAGAAACATCTCAAACCACAGATTAGACATGAATAACTTGAAAGACATTTCTGTTTGCATCTCATTCGTTCTGTACACACACAGTTCAATAATTTATGGGAGTGACGACCGCATTTACAAAAATTCTACGCAGTGTGTCTGAACCGAACTGAACAACTAGTTATGACGTACGATGAGAGATAAGAGATGACCGATGATGAGACCAGAGATGTATCTCGTCTGTATGTGCGGTGCAAGAAATCACAGGGAAAGTGGTATGAGCCTTGACTTATTCGTGATGCCAGATCTTGCAAGCAAATCAGCAGAAAAGCCCATCAAAAAACGAAATCAATGAAATACTGCGACCCACACCTGTACAGTTTAATAACACCATAAACTCGATCGCTGTATGAGCCAAGCTTAAATAAAAAAAAAAAAACTGCTTATAATAAGTGGACATGGCAACACCGCAAGAGTGCGCTCTGTGAAGTTTCAGGAGTGAGTCGTGTTCCGGACACATGGAATGATAATTTTGGGGACTCACTCCTGCATTTAAATGCGGTTGTCACTCCTGAAACTTTACAGTGTGTACATGGCCATTGTAATATTGCATCTCAAATGCTCTGTTGACATTCACCTCTTGGGTCGTTCATTTCAGGGGTTTCCGGAGAAGCATCCATGCCATCCCTGACGTCAACCTCCTGACTTTCTGCAGACACAGGTTCAGTCTCAGGAATGCACGAGGGCTCAGACGGATCCAATGGAAAATACTTTTTAAAGAATGCCCTCATTTTCTTCATCTTCTTCATTTTTTCGGGAGAAGCATCCATGCCACATTGATCATCCATGACACCCTGATCATCCATGCCACATTGATCATCCATGACACCCTGATCATCCATGCCACCCTGATCATCCATGCCACCACTGACGTCAACCTCCTGACTTTCTGCAGACACAGGTTCAGTCTCAGGAACGCTTGGAACTGGGACACATGATTCCTTGGGATCGACCAGATCCAATTCAGGTTCCGTCTCAGGATCACACGAGGGCTCAGCCGGATCGATTGGAAAATACTTTTTGAAGAAAGCACTCATTTTCTTCCTCACTTTAGTAAAAAAAATAAGAAAACAAATAATGTTATTAGAAACATCACTAACCACAGATCAAAAATGAATTATTAGTCCAACTTGAAAGAAATTTCTGTTTGCATCTCATTTGTTCTGCACACACACAGTTCAGTAATTTATGGGAGTGACGACCGCATTTACAAAAACTGCACGCAGTGTGTCGAAACCGAACTGAACTACTAGTTGTTAATGACGTTAAATGCGGTTGTCACTCCTGAAACTTTACAGTGTGTACATGGCCATTGTAATGTTGCATCTCAAATGCTCTGTTGACTTTCACCTCTTTTTGGGCTGTTCTTTTCGATCCCTGGCTCTTCTGCTGGCCAGCAGACGCTAACCAGATTCACTTCAGGTTCCGGTTCAGGAACTCGATCCGTTTCAGGTGTTGGCTCTGGAACAGCCGGATCCATCCAAAAAAGCATTTGGAAGAATCCACTCATTTTTCTCTTCATCCACTCTGTGGTACTTTCTGAAAAACAAATAATATGTTATTAGAAACATCTCAAACCACAGATTAGACATGAATAATTAGTCTGACGTGAAAGACATTTCTCTATTGCGAGTTTGCATCCGACAATTCTGACTTTTTTCCTCAGAACTGCGAGATTTAAACTCACAATTGCATCTTTTCCCCTCAGAATTGGACATTATAACTCGCAATTACGCGTTTGTCTCACAATTCTCAGAAAAAAGTCAGAATTGTAGGATTGTTTTTATGATCCCAGATCCCTCTTATTTTGCTAAAATTAAAAGGAAATGAATTTTTTCATATTCTGCAAGGAGTATGAAACTTATGAGCAGAACTGTATCTTAGGATGCTTTTGCAGACTGTCAGAGTCTGAGAATCACCAATTGCTTTTTAATAACCAATAACCGCCCATAGACCCTCCTCTCGAAGAAATCAAGACAGAAGTGTTTGAAAGTGGACAAAATAGATTAAAACACCAGGTGTAAACGGGAATGTGTCTCCCTCGTCTACTTGTGATCCGATCGACCAAACGCATCTTAATACCAGGTGCAAACCGGGCCCAAATAATGCCCATATGTCAGAAATGTACAGTTCTAAGACAATACAAATCATGCATTCATTTAAGCAGAAATAATGATCTCATTAAAACAGTTATTATTGTAAGTTGTGATCATCATAATGATGACAGTAAGTTATATGGGAAAGTTGTGAGTGGTGCATGTTGAGCATCACCTGTCGGGCTGTTCTCAGGGGTTGCACAGGTACAGGTTGGGTGCTTCATGTCAATGTTGATCTGCACATCCTCCCCATCTAAAGCGGCGTGACTGACTGACATGCACTCATCCGTGTCCACCTCCAGCTGTGCGGTTATCTGGCCCGGTGAGCACCCGAGAAGCTCGTAGATGCGATCGGTGACCATAAACTCCACCTGCACATTTTCCTCATCCGGGACCCAGACACTGTCAGTGCAGTACAACTCGCCGTTCACATAGACCTCCACACACACCTCTCTGCAGTTTGAAGACATTGTGTGTTTTGTATGCTGACAAATCCAAAGGAAACTGATAATGTCAGATGTACAAAACTGTATGTGTGATGCACAATGCGAGTCTATAATCTGTGAGTATGAACACGCTGAATATAGACTCTGTATCTGTATGAAATGGCGGTGTTTCTGAAGTTAGTATCGGTAGGTTATTGCTGTAATATATCGGTAGTCAGATGTGTCGCTCAAAATCGCCTCTGCTCGGATTATCGCTGCACTGAAGAAACTGCGGGTCAGAGTCTTTATAGTAAGTGCCGTCTGTGACGCAATCACACGTGACGCTCCATGGTTGCCATAGAAACGGATTGATTGACAGTAGCAGTTTCTCAACGGTTTTTGTTGTTGCTCACTCACTAATGATCTATATATTGTTATTGATATAAAATAAATAATTTAACACAATTTCCTGTACTCAGGTTACATTTACTGACTCGATTTCAATCACCTTAGAGGTGGGTAACAATATATGAGTTACCAGTTTTCCAGTCAGTATTTGCGATGCAGACTCTCCAGAGCCACAATATTTACACACACAAACAAAACATATTTACCAGATGTAATTTTGAAGGCTGAATTAAATGTGGTGATAAAAACATCGCGTTAATGCTTCTGTTGAGTTGTCCTGTCCTCGCGAGCTGAACGCCGAATCAAACAACGCAGTCCGAGTCACGAGCAAATGACTCATTTGAGCAGATTCTTTTCATGACTCATTTTATTTTCTTAACGTTACTGGTTTGAATCAGTCTAACGAACACCAATCCTTCTGAATGAACTGGAGGAATTCGTCAGAGCGGCACTGAATCAACATTTGACTCACTCACTGAACCGCAAGTTGTCGTTGTTTCAACGATGCTCGTTTCGAAACGAGTGTACCGAAGACTCGTGAAACGTTACTTAACGGGCCATTTGCTTGTTGTAACTCTTCAAAATTAAACTTCCTATGTACACTAACTGTGGACCACACAAGAATTCACATACTCAGATTTAGGAACATCTGTTTTCTTTATAAATCAATATTTTCAAACAATGCAGGTTTACAAGGCAGTATATAAAGATATGTGAAAGTATTTAATAGGCTACTCAATCAAAAGAGTAAACACAACTGCAAGCCAAGTATACTTAGAATACTTAATTATACTTTTAAACATCTCGATCAAAAGATTGAGTACAAGTATAGTGTGGTTTTAAGTGTATTTCTCTGAAGTACATAAAAGTGGACTGGAAGTACTTTTCTTATTTTAAAAGAAGTATACTAATTGTACACTTGAATAAACTTTTTTTTTCTACGTGTTGTAGACTTACTCATTTCCTATGAAGACACTGGGCCAGACCTCAGTCACAGGTGTGTGGGACAGTCTGCACTCGTTCACCTGGTTATCCAAATCAAACACATTTGGAGGAACACAATTTTCTGACTCTGAAAGCTTGGTTGTCACTTTCGAAGGCCCTGCTGGGTCGCTCAGATCTTCAGCTCTGATAATGCATCATAGTAGATGATCACTGTTAAAGATGAAGTTCAGGTCAACCTCCACCTGTTCATTTCACTGATATTTATATATCAGTGGTGTGTGGTGGTGTTTTAAAATGAGGAGGCAAAGTCCTCACACATATATATAACAAATCGATAACTTTTGTAACTTCAATAATGATTCATCTTTAATTTATACAGTGAAGATTATAATATGCAATGTTATTATTTTATATTTGATTACTTCATTCAGTTTCTGTATCATAAAACCACTGTTAGATACCTGAAAAACCTGAAAAGCACTGTTTATTTTATATGCATCTTTGCTCTATTGTATGTATTTGTGCTGTTGCTTGTAGTTTGATTATATGTTCTTATTTTCTTTGTTTTTATTTGAATATAGCTAATAACTATGTAACAGTCAAACCTGTTAACGTTTTTTTTCATTGTTGTAATTATACTACTCATCATGAGGGGGCAACAAGGAGTAATACTCTCAGGTATTAAACGGGTGTAGAGAGTAGAAGTAGTAGATTTGTAATGGAGGAGTAAGCATGGCTTATGGATCCAAACAATCATTTGTCCTGATTGGGAAAGTTTGATGCCCAATCTGAAGTAAGCATTGTTTCTTTTATTATTTTTATTAAATGTTTACTGGTATGTATGTATATTTATGTTCTACACATTCTGTGGGATTTATCTTTGTTTCACATGCCTGTCTGGTAGTGATGGGCGGACCGGGGGTGCTTCTCAATTCTTATTTGTGCATCCTCGTTTCCTTTCCTCGCGCCTTATCTCCACCCCTTAAGGACACAAGAAAAAGACGTGAGGACGGAGGAATTGAATCAAGTGAAATGATATGTCCCCGCTCCCTTTAGCGTCACTTCAAAGCTTCATCAATTGATGATGACTCCACGCCGCTGGATTTAGCTTGCACATCGGGATTCTTGAACATTACAGATAATCATTTATATTGTAATAGTTTCAACATCCACAAAATACCACATTTTATTTAATATTACCAGTTATTATTAACAATGAATTGTATAGGCTAGTAGGCTATTACAGTTTCTTTAATTTTCTTGTGTTTTGATATAATTCTGCAACTGTCCTACAGTTGTTGTTATTTGACATAACAATTTTTGATATATCAAACATATTTAATATATAACTTACTCATCACCATATATTGTTTAATATTGCCTATCACGTTAAAATTGACATTGTTAGCTTTTAATTTAAATCACTAACACAACGTGTTAGCATTTCACAACGCGTTAGCATTTCACTAGCCTGTTAGCCTGCCTTTTGTGCATCCGGGTTTTCTGTTTTGTCTCTCGTGCCTTTACTAGTCCATCAAACAACTGTGGTAAGTTGGATTAATCAACAAATACGGTAAGCCATGTCTTCTCCTTTTATTGTTACCTGCACTACATGTTTCATGTTTAGTATATCTGTCTCCGTTGGTGAACAGGGCTTCACATGTGATAAATGTAAGGAGATAGTCAGACTGACGGAGAAGATTTCAGAATTAGAGACACGCATCCAGATTCTATTTGAGAGTAGTGAGAACAAAACAGCTTTAGACACTGCTTTGGATGCGACTAGCTTAGTGAAATCTGTAAATTGTTCGGTTTCGGCTGTAGAGCCCGTGCAGCAGGGCAACTGGGTGACGGCGAGACGGCATAGTCGCGGATCAAAAAACCACTCTTCCGTTCCGATTAGAACATCAAACAGGTTCTCCCCACTCAGTGATGCACCCACTGAGAATCCTGTTGAAAGTGCCCTAGTTATTGGCGATTCTATTACACGGAACGTGAAAATAGAGACACCAGCCACCATAGTCACATGTTTACCGGGAGCCAGAGCGCCTGACATCAAAGCAAATTTAAAAGTGCTGGCTAATGCTAATCGTAAATTCTCTAAGATTATTATTCATGTCGGCACAAATGATGTTCGACTTCGCCAGTCGGAGATCACCAAAATTAACATTAAAGAGCTGTGTGAACTCGCAAGTACGATGGCAAACCGGATTTTTTGCTCTGGTCCCCTCCTCGTTAAAAGGAGTGATGAGATACTTAGCAGACTATCATCACTCAATGGCTGGTTGTCTAAGTGGTGTCCGCAAAATAACATAGGGTTCATAGACAATTGGAAAAGCTTTTGGGGCAGACCTGACCTGTTGAAAAGAGATGGTATCCATCCCTCCTGGGGTGGTGCCGCTCTTCCCTCTAGTAATTTGGCACATAGTCTTAAAGCTAAACCTTGACTAACTAGGGCCCAGGTCAGGAAGCAGACGGACTGGCTTACCCGACCGTCTGCTAGCTGTCTCGCGTCACAGAAGTCAGATAAATCCCAGCACATAGAGACTCTTTCACCTAGCTATTATCACATAGAGACTGTGTCTGTTCCACGAATTAGTAAATACAAAAAACCACCAAAACTATTCAACGGTAAAAATTTAATTGATGTCCAACAAATAAACAACAGATATAATACAGATGAACAAATGATAAAGCTCGGGCTGCTGAATATTCAATCCCTTTCCTCTAAAACGCTTATTGTTAATGATATGATTACAGATAATAATCTAGATGTGCTGTGTTTGACAGAAACCTGGCTAAAACCTGACGACTACATTACTTTAAATGAGTCCACCCCACAAGATTATTGTTATAAACACGAGCCGCGTCTGAAAGGTAAAGGGGGAGGTGTTGCTGTAATTTATAATAATATCTTCAGTATTACTCAGAAGTCTAGTTTCAAATATAATTATTTTGAAGTTTTGCTGCTTTACGTAACGTTATGTAGTGAAATTGATAAATCCTGTTTAACATTTGTGTTGGCTACTGTATATAGGCCACCAGGGCACAATACACACTTTATCAGAGAATTTGCTGATTTTTTATCAGAGTTAGTACTGGCTACAGATAAAGTCCTAATTGTTGGTGATTTTAATATCCATGTAGACAATGAAAAAGACGCATTGGGATTGGCATTTAGAGACATTCTAAACTCTATTGGAGTTAGGCAACACGTATCAGGACCCACTCATTGCCGTAATCATACTCTAGACCTAATATTGTCACATGGAATAAATGTTGATACCGTTGAAATTCTGCAGCAGAGCGATGACATCTCAGATCATTACCTAGTATCACGTATACTTAATTTAGCAAAGTCTGCAAAGCCGTCCCCTCGCTTCAAATATGGCAGGACTATCACTGCTGAGACTAAAGATTTCTTTATAAATAAACTTCCTCATCAGTTTCATCTCCTCAGCATCCCAGATAGCCCAGAGGAACTTGATGTTGCAACAGAAACTATTGACTCTCTCTTTTCCAGCACTTTAGACACAGTTGCTCCTCTGCGCTTAAAGAAGATTAAAGAGAATAGTCCAACGCCGTGGTACAACGAGCACACCCGGGCCCTTAAAACAGCAGCCAGAAAAATGGAGCGCAGCTGGAAGAAAACTAAACTGGAAGTTTTTCGCATTTCGTGGAAAGAGAGCATGATTTCATACAGAAAGGCCGTAAAAACTGCTAGATCTGCTTATTTCTCGACTCTCTTAGAAGAAAACAAACACAACCCTAGGTATTTATTCGATACAGTGGCTAAATTAACCAAAAATAAAGCTTCAACTTCTGATGTCTGCCAACAGCACAGCAGTAATGACTTTATGAACTTCTTTACTTGTAAGATTGATAATATTAGGAAAAAAATTATAACCATGCAGCCGTCTACTACTGTATCACATCAGACAGAGCATTGTAGTGTCACTGAGGAAAAATTACATTCATTCACTGCTATAGGAGAAGAAGAATTGGCTAAACTCGTTAAATCATCAAAATCAACAACGTGTATGCTCGACCCTATACCGGCTAAACTACTAAAAGAGATGCTTCCAGAGGTCATAGATCCTCTTCTTAATATCATTAATTCATCCTTGACTTTAGGATATGTACCGAAAACTTTTAAGTTGGCTATTATTAAACCACTTATTAAAAAACCGCAACTTGACCCTATAGAATTAGTCAATTACAGGCCAATCTCAAGTCTACCCTTTCTGTCAAAAATACTAGAAAAGGCAGTGTCCTCACAATTATGCTCCTTTTTAGAAAAAAATGGTATCTGTGAGGTTTTCCAGTCAGGATTTAGACCACATCATAGTACTGAGACTGCTCTCATTAGAGTTACAAATGATTTACTCTTATCATCCGATCGTGGTTGTATCTCTCTGTTAGTGTTACTCGATCTTAGCGCTGCATTCGATACCATCGACCACAACATTCTTTTGAATAGACTCGAAAATTATGTTGGCATTAGTGGAATTGCATTGGCATGGTTTAAATCATACTTATCTGACCGTTTTCAGTTTGTAACAGTAAATGAAGAGATCTCACACCGATCACAAGTTCAGTATGGAGTACCGCAGGGCTCAGTGCTAGGACCGTTGCTTTTCACCCTGTACATGCTACCACTGGGAGATATGGCGTTAGTTTTCATTGTTATGCTGACGATACTCAGCTCTATATTTCTTCACGCCCTGACGAAACTTACCAATTCACAAGATTAACGGAATGCATAGCTGATATAAAAAATTGGATGACTAGTAATTTCCTGCAACTTAATTCAGAAAAAACTGAATTTTTAATTATTGGACAAAAAAACTCCACATGTAGTAACCGAGAATACTGTCTAACACTTGATGGCTGCTCTGTCAAGTCCTCGTCGTCAGTTAGGAACCTGGGTGTGCTCTTTGATACCAATCTCTCATTTGAAAGCCACGTTTCTAGCATCTGTAAAACTGCATTCTACCATCTTAAAAATATATCTAAATTACGGCATATGCTTTCAATGCAAAATGCTGAACAGTTAGTTCATGCATTCATGACCTCAAGGCTAGATTATTGTAATGCTCTACTGGGTGGTTGCCCTGCTCGCTTAATAAATAAACTGCAGCTGGTCCAAAACGCAGCAGCTCGAGTTCTTACTAGAACCAGGAAGTATGACCATATTAGCCCGGTTCTGTCAACACTGCACTGGCTCCCTATTAAACATTGCATACATTTTAAAATCTTGCTAATTACTTACAAATCACTAAATGGTTTAGCTCCCCAGTACTTGAGCGAGCTCTTAACGCATTATACTCCATCACGTCTATTGCGGTCTCAAAACTCTGGCCAGTTGATAATACCTAGAATATCAAAATCAACTGCAGGCGGTCGATCCTTTTCCTATTTAGCACCCAAACTCTGGAACAGCCTTCCTAGCATTGTTCGGGAAGCAGACACACTCTGTCAGTTTAAATCCAGACTAAAAACGCATCTCTTTACTATGGCATACACATAAAACATTTTAATTTATATTTTATTCAAATTGTTAGGCTGCATTAACTAGGTCAGCCGGAACCGGGAACACTTCCCATAACACCTGATGTACTCGTTACATCATAATGAGGAATGGCATCTACGCTACTGTTAGTCTCTCTGTTTATCCCGAGGTTTACTGCAGTCAGCCGGATCCGGGCTGTATCCAGATCAGATGGTGGACCAGCGCCCAGACATTACCAACGCATCCCTGAAGTGTCTGCAGAGACCGTGTCAATTAGTCTACCCTCTGAAATTGCTCATCGACATGGCATCCTCAATGGATCTATCTCCGGCGTGATGACTCCGATATTTCGAATATTCCTATTTAATAATTGTTTAATTGACACGCCATCCTCAATAAACCCGGTGTGATGCCTCCGATCTTTCGAATAATCCGATCTAATATTACTTCTGACCTATAAGGCTGCCAAAATAATAAACATACACTGTTTGTTAATTGGCCAGAGGAGAACTGGCACCCGACTGAGCCTGGTTTCTCCCAAGGTTTATTTTTCTCCATTAGGACACCTGATGGAGTTTTGGTTCCTTGCCACTGTCGCCTCTGGCTTGCTCAGTTGGGGACACAAAATTTTCAAATAAATATCCAAATAAATTTAATTACTAAACTAAATTATATCAACTACATTACTTGAATATATATGATAATTGAAATGAGCTGATGACATCAGTGTTTTCTCCAGAGCGGCTGTACAGCCGAATCAAATTCTGTTCATTATTTTCCTGTTTAACACTGTGAAGCTGCTTTGAAACAATCTGCATTGTAAAAAGCACTATATAAATAAAGTTGACTTGACTTGACTTGACATACATTTGTGTCTTGTACATGTAAACATAATAATAATAATAATTAATCAACTGTGGCAAGATGTGAAGGGGGAGGAGAATTAATACGTGCGTCACGTTTAGTCGATAAAACACTTCCGCAAAGGATACACCTGTGTATCCTCGCTCATGACTCCTCAGGAAGCCTCCTCACTCCTCGATCCTCGCCTCCTCGCGGTGCAATTAGAGGATTTGAGATGTCCTACAAGATGTCTGAGCTCGATCGGTTTCCGGGTCATAGGATGGAGGACGGAGGAGCGAGGAAACGAGGAGGGATATTGAGAAGCACCCCGAGGCTTCGTGCAAATGTGCCGTATTGTGTCAAAGTTTCGAAACAATCCGACATCCGTCTCCATGGCGACACCTAGTGGTCACTTGCATGTGTTGATCTGAAATAACCTTGACAATGATCCAGGTAAGAAAAAAAAAAAAAACATTTGTCTGACAACTACATGATCTTGGTTTTGTAACCTGTAACCTCCTCATTGTGAATAACTATAGGGTTTTTTTGGTCATGGAAAATGAAGATAAATAAAAGAAATAAAGCCACAATGTGTCACATTTGTTACATAACATTTTTATAAAAAAATATGAATTGCTCTGCTGTTGAAGGACTTAGCTGACTTCTTTTTTTTACATTGTTTCCAGCCTTTGAAAAAATCCTCTCACAAGGGACACTTGTTGCTGGCATGCACAAATATTTTTTAGCAAGTACATACAAACGAGGAAAAATGACTGCTATCTCTTTCCAATAAGTTAATGGATCATGTGTTCTGGGCAAAAACGCATCTTTGAGGTACTTTTTCACTTCTACTGTTGCATCAGCTGTAGCACTGTGTGTCGTCTGGGTTTCATGGATACGACTATCAAACAGTTCCCATAAACTGTCCTGGGTTTCTGCTGGTGTTGATGATGATGATGATGATGGGCCTGATGTTGACATTTGTGGCTCTGAATGAAAATTAAAACAATTAGTTACAAAGCATAAACTGACAGCATATATGAAGTATAAGTTACATAATTATTCAGATGATATCTCCATAAAGTTAGATGAAGACTGAAACTGCTCACCAGGAGTTGCTGTGTTTGAACGCATCAGCGAAGCGCACTCCAGTGTGAGGCTCTTTTCAGCCTCCTGGGCTTTGGCAGGATTTCCAAAAGCCACATTTTTGAACCTTGGGTCCAGCAGTGTAGCAAGTCCCAAGGCTCTGAACGACTCATACCCCCCAAATCTGGAGTGCAGACCTTCTTGCAGGTGTGAGCCTGTTCAAAACAGGAGCAAACCATATGAATTATATTAATGACAACAATATGACATTTATAGCCAATTAGATTTACGGCATCTCTTACATGGAGCCTCCATTTTTATCTATTCTATTAATATATCTATCTATACACTCACCTAAAGGATTATTAGGAACACCTGTTCAATTTCTCATTAATGCAATTATCTAATCAACCAATCACATGGCAGTTGCTTCAATGCATTTAGGGGTGTGGTCCTGGTCAAGACAATCTCCTGAACTCCAAACTGAATGTCAGAATGGGAAAGAAAGGTGATTTAAGCAATTTTGAGCGTGGCATGGTTGTTGGTGCCAGACGGGCCTGTCTGAGTATTTCACAATCTGCTCAGTTACTGGGATTTTCACGCACAACCATTTCTAGAGTTTACAAAGAATGGTGTGAAAAGGGAAAAACATCCAGTATGCGGCAGTCCTGTGGGCGAAAATGCCTTGTTGATGCTAGAGGTCAGAGGAGAATGGGCCGACTGATTCAAGCTGATAGAAGAGCAACTTTGACTTAAAAATAACCACTCGTTACAACCGAGGTATGCAGCAAAGCATTTGTGAAGCCACAACACGCACAACCTTGAGGCGGATGGGATGCAACAGCAGAAGACCCCACCGGGTACCACTCATCTACACTACAAATAGGAAAAAGAGGCTACAATTTGCACAAGCTCACCAGAATTGGACAGTTGAAGACTGGAAAAATGTTGCCTGGTCTGATGAGTCTCGATTTCCGTTGAGACATTCAGATGGTAGAGTCAGAATTTGGCGTAAACAGAATGAGAACATGGATCCATCATGCCTTGTTACCACTGTGCAGGCTGGTGGTGGTGGTGTAATGGTGTGGGGGATGTTTTCTTGGCACACTTTAGGCCCCTTAGTGCCAATTGGGCATCGTTTAAATGCCACGGCCTACCTGAGCATTGTTTCTGACCATGTCCATCCCTTTATGACCACCATGTACCCATCCTCTGATGGCTACTTCCAGCAGGATAATGCACCATGTCACAAAGCTCGAATCATTTCAAATTGGTTTCTTGAACATGACAATGAGTTCACTGTACTAAAATGGCCCCCACAGTCACCAGATCTCAACCCAATAGAGCATCTTTGGGATGTGGTGGAACGGGAGCTTCGTGCCCTGGATGTGCATCCCACAAATCTCCATCAACTGCAAGATGCTATCCTATCAATATGGGCCAACATTTCTAAAGAATGCTTTCAGCACCTTGTTGAATCAATGCCACGTAGAATTAAGGCAGTTCTGAAGGTGAAAGGGGGTCAAACACAGTATTAGTATGGTGTTCCTAATAATCCTTTAGGTGAGTGTATATCAGCTATGAATCTATATCTATATAACTCTATATCTCTAACTTATGCTGTGCTATCTGTCACTATCTAACTTAGTCTATATGAATGTGTCACTATAGCTATCCTAATCTGTCACTGTCTATACCTATCAGTCAATATATCTAATTTAAATCTAGCCTAAATATAACTAACCAAAGCGCACTATAAATCTCACTTATATCACAAAATCACTGCTATCACAGAATCTCTCTCATCACAAAAAGCCATGAGGTGAAGATGCATTAACTTCACTTTTAAACTTTGTGGGGAATTAGGTTCATACAGATGTGTGACTGTGGCGTTTGTTCCCGCCCCTTTCAATCAAACGCAGTTTCGACAGGCACCACCTGATGAAACACTTGTGAAACGCGCCGAAGCTTCATTTAGCCATAGTCACGTGACATGGGTGTTTTGAATCACAGTTCAGAGCAGTGTTTCGAAACATTTGCGCTTCGGGATCTCGACACAGCGTCAAAACGTTAGTTTCGCATCAGCCATCCCTACTGTGTGGAATTGTCTGAAAAATGTCTATGAAGTGAGTTTAGAGGCCATGTGGTATACTGATGTGGATCCTGAAACTGGATTACACGCTCACTGCTGTGGATCCTGAAACTGGATTACAAACTCACTGCTGTGGATCCTAAAACTGAATTACACGCTCACTGCTGTGGATCCTGAAACTGGATTACACGCTCACTGATGTGGATCCTGAAACTGGATTACACGCTCACTGATGTGGATCCTGAAACTGGATTACACGCTCACTGATGTGGATCCTGAAACTGGATTACACGCTCACTGATGTGGATCCTGAAACTGGATTACAAACTCACTGCTGTGGATCCTAAAACTGAATTACACGCTCACTGCTGTGGATCCTGAAACTGAATTACACGCTCACTGCTGTGGATCCTGAAACTGGATTACACGCTCACTGCTGTGGATCCTGAAACTGGATTACAAACTCACTGCTGTGGATCCTAAAACTGAATTACACGCTCACTGCTGTGGATCCTGAAACTGGATTACACGCTCACTGATGTGGATCCTGAAACTGGATTACACGCTCACTGATGTGGATCCTGAAACTGGATTACACGCTCACTGCTGTGGATCCTGAAACTGGATTACACGCTCACTGATGTGGATCCTGAAACTGGATTACACGCTCACTGCTGTGGATCCTGAAACTGGATTATGCCACACATGTGATTTTAAAGACTTTCTGGTTTGCTGTGATTTGATATCAACACTAAGGTTTGCACTGGGAAACTTTGGGATGTGATTCCTAGAGTGGGGTGAATAAACTTTCAACGTTATTGTCCTTGTCATCATCGTCTTCATCGTCATCATCATCCAAAAACAGATAAGACTTTAATTTCTATGCTGTTGGTTCCAGAGGGGAAAAACATGTAAGATTTGTAAAGATGATGACTCTGACTTAAACTTACCACCACCCCCACCCCCACCACCTGCAGTAGAGAGAGAGAGACACTTCCTGAGTCTATTACCAACCTCATAGAACAACTTACTGATAAAGTCAATGCACTGGAAGGACGGGTTGCTGAATGTATCAAGACGATGAGTGGCTGTGTTTCACAAGAAGAATTCCAGAACAAATGTAAAGGGATAGAAAATCGGTTGGTGTATCGTATCGAGAGTCAAGAAAGTGGTGGAAAGAGAAAGGATGTGCAGCTTGACGCCAAGTTCAAATCATTGACTCCAATGTCCACACCTGTAACGTCCAAAATTTGTTGTGGTGTTCATGATTCTGGACCAAGTCAGCATCATACCTATGAAGTTCAGCAAAACTCATTGACCAGTCAAGAGAAGACTATGTTAATGCCCTACAATCCTCCAGTAAAGTTAGACTTACCTTGTTTTAGTAATAAGCAAGATGAAGACCCTATTCTGTTTATTGAACGCTGTGAGGAGTACTTTGCAGTTAGGCCTTTGAGTGATCAGGAAGTCCTGGCGCTGCTTAACACAGTGCTCAAAGAAACCACTAAAGACTGGTGGCAAGCAGAAAGAAGGAAAGTGAATAGTTGGAGGCAATTCAAAGATGTTTTTTTAAGATCTTTTCTGAGTGAAGATTATGAGGATGTGGCATCAAGAAGGTTGGTGGAGAGAAAACAAGGGGCCAAGGAAAGCATAAGAGACTTTGCTTTTCATTATCGAGCTTTGTGTTTGAGATGGAGAAAGAATATGTCGGAGAAGGACATTGTACTGGCCGTAACTGCAATCCTCGTCTGGCTAGTCTGTTAAGAGGTACTGTGGCAAATGTTGGTGAGCTGGGCAGAATTGGAACTCAAATTGAACGTGATTTTGATGAAGCCAAGAAATATTGGAATCAGGTGCATTCCGAAGAGCAAAAGAGAAAACATATGCCAGCAAGTACTAGAGTGGTGTGGTCCATTGAAATGCAGTATACAACTGTAACAAAGACGGTCAACATACCTATAATCTTACGTGATCGTTTTCTTTTGGCCATGGTGGACACTGGTAGTTCGTTGTCCTTAATCCAAGAATCAATCTGGAAACAAATGAACAAGGGTGAACCAAGTCAGCCAAGTAAGGCCAAACCTTTATGTTGGCTAATGGGCAGAAGCAGGCAGCAACTGGAAAGGTGACATGGCAATGTAAGGTGCAGGGTCAGCCATTTACCTTGACACTGTTTATCCTGAAAGACAGAGATTTAACAATACCAGTCATTCTAGGAATGGATTTTTTGTCACAGTCTGGGATTGTGTTGGATTTTAGTAAAGCCCAATATGGTTTACCTTCTGCAAACAGCCAGGACGCTAACCAGTTTTTCCCATTTGTGACGCAAGATTCTACGTCTTCAGTCTATTTCTACTTGGCTATACCCACACCTAACATTGATGACACAGTACTCGAATCCATACAACTGCTAACAAGTAAAGCAGAGACTACATCACCATTCAAGGAAAAAAATTAAAATTTGTTGATGGACTGTCCTGTCTGCTCTAAAGAGGTTGGACATACAAAAATAGTTAATCGAATTATAACCACTGATGAACTCCTGGTCAGAAAAAGGGCATATAAACTCTCCATTGACAAACAGAAGTATGTTGACAATGAAATCCAGGAACTGCTGGACAAAAAGATCATACAATCTTCTGTTTCCCCATGGGCATCTCCTGTTGTTGTTGTCCCCAAGAAGGATGGAAGTTCTAGGTTGTGCATTGATTATAGAGGCTTTAATGCCAAAACTCATCTTGATGTGTACCCCATGCCACAAATCCAGGAGATATTGGAGTCGTTCCATGGTGCTACTGTCTTTAGTACACTTGATCTTAAAAGTGGATACTGGCAACTTGAGATGGAGGAGGATAGCGTACAGAAAACCGCATTTGTGACATCTGCAGGCTTATTTGAATTCTTGCGTTTACCTTTTGACCTTTTTTGAGACTTATGGAGACTGTATTGAGACACCTTAAAGGCAAGTGTTGTCTGGTGTATATAGATGATGTAGTAGTGTATTCCAAAAATGAAGAGGAGCACATCTACAATCTCACCCGGGTATTTCAGTGCTTACATGATGCTGGACTTACCCTTAACCTTGGAAAATGTAACTTCATGAAACGCAACATCACTTAACTAGGTCACATAATCTCAGCAGAGCGAGTCAAGACGGATCCTAACAAAGTCTCAGCCATCGGCAACTTTCCTGTTCCACAGTCTCTAAAGGATGTGCAGAGATTTTTGGAATTAGCTGGATGGTACTATCGTTTCATTCCACATTTTTCCACAAAAGCAGCACCTTTACATGCCCTCAAGCAGAAAAAATCCATCTGGATGTGGGAAGAAGGATGTCAAAGAGCTTTCAACATCATAAAAAAGGACTTAAGTCAAATACCAGTTCTCTTACCGCCAGACATCAATAAACCATTTCGGGTGCAAACGCATGTAAGCGAGATAGGACTGGATGCTGTACTTACCCAAGAAATGGAGGATGGAGAAAGAGTCATTTCTTATGCATCCAGATTACTCAGAGAAGTCATATTCGGTATCTGAAAAGGAGTGTTTAGCGGTCGTCTGGGCAGTTGAAAAATGGAGACCGTATCTAGAAGAGAGAACATTTGAGGTCATTACTGATCATAGTGCACTTACTTGGGTATTTCAACATCCAAAGCCTTCATCACGACTTACCCGCTGGACAATACGGCTACAAGGTTACGACTTTACTGTCAAATATCGTAAAGGCCATTGCAATGTAGTGCCTGATGTGCTATCCAGGTCTCCAGAACAGCTAACCTCAGAGATGATTGCAGTGGTAAGAGCTTCAAAACTCAGAAACCTACCAACCAACTTACCAGAGATCCAGGAGCTTATCTTAAAGGTAAAATCACAGCCAGCCCGAGACATTTCTCGTGTACATTATCTGATTGAGAATGATCTTTTGTTTCGGAGTGTGCTAGACAGACAAACAGGTCCCTGTGTAATAACCCTATGAGTGGACATTTGCGGATAAAACTTAAAACTTTACTCAGACTGCTGGATATGGTATACTGGCAAAGTGTAAGATCTGATGTTTGGAAGCATTGCAAAGAATGTATCACAAACCATCTTTGAGCAAATTATCTGGTCACCTCCAATCTACACCCATCATTGAACCAGGCCATATGATTGGAGTAGATCTCATGAGGCCATGTCCAAAGCATAAGGCAAAATGAACATCTTTAAGTTGTGGTTGACTACTGCTCTAAATGCTCATTTTTGACCGCACTAAATATAAGGTAACTACATGGGTTAAAGTTTACGGATAGGTTTAATATCTCATGAGCAATTTTTGAAGGGGACACAAATAATACAGCCAAAATTGTCTACTTGTAAGGATATGTGTACCATTTTTCTGAAAAGTGATCTTATGTCCGTTTTTCTTTTCTCTGTAATTTTATCTGGCCAACAACACAAATCAATAGTTGTTTAAATATGAGTTATCAGGTTCACCACGTGGTAATATAATTATTAAATTATCTTTCTTCTTCCACATAGCATTGAGCAAAACACAACACAGCGGTAAATCTACATTAGCCTAATGTCAGTTCACACATAGGCTTATCGCCGTGTTAGTTGTAGTGGGTGACTTACAACCAAACAATAATCATTAAAATATCGGACTTACAACGGTATCATCATTTTTTGTCATTGCCAATTTATTAACAACTCAGCATCGTCTGTATTAAAGAGAAATAAAATCACTTCATCCATTTAAAGTGAATAAAATAGCCTTGACTTGACAGACTACTTATTGGAGTTCCACAACTACTGAATATAACTTTGTTCTCTCCCACCGGACTGGTGTGTAGGTGAGGTGCACGGTGGACCAAACCACTGTGAGGCAAGAGAGGGGTTCTAAACTTAAAACGCATTTTTGCCCCGTTTGCGTTTTTATTGTTTTACTACTTACACAATCATTTTAAGTATATATCATTATATTATTTATAATACACAATGTGGTTTTTAATGATACTTTTAAGAAGGGACAACCCTCAGATAGGGGGGGTCCTGACCCCCCTGCGATTTACGCCTGTGTTAGTACTTAGTTATTACCCAGTTATTGTAATTACTATAATCAGTACATAGTATGTACATGGGGAGCAGGACAGTAAAATAAAGTACTACCAGTTGATCTCTATAAAGAAAACATTTGCCTGATATGCCTCATTTTTAGTCCTGCCACTATTTCTGTGACTAAGGCCTGGGACACGCGAGTGTCAGAACAGATTTAACACTGTGGGAGACCACAGGCATGAGGGCAGTTCATCGGAGTGGTCCAAAACCCTAGGAATTTTGTCGCACTTGAACCACAAATTGACGGGATTAGAGGAGTTTTTTCTGGTTGAAATTTAAAAAAGTAACAAATCCTTCCCCTGCGGGTCAATTTGACCCCCAAGGAATGAATGGCATGCGAGGAACGCTTGAGTACACATAGAAAAACCTAAACATGCTCAAAATACCAAACAATTATTTTACAATGTGTAACTGAATGCATACGGAAGAGAAACTGACTTTAGGACCCAGCGGAACAGCTCATTTGCTCCATATAGAGCTATAAGGCCATCTAGTGGCAAGAGTTATGAAATGTTATCTTTTTTCCACAAAGGAAAGACAAACACACCCAATGTAAGATATTTTGAGCTGAATTAAAAGGGTTATAATATAAAATTACTATTTATTTTTTATTTATTGATAAAATCTAGTAATTTAAAGGTAAATAAAATAAATAACAAAAAATTGAAAAAATATTATCAAAATGAAATAAAATAAGCTTTCTGGACAAAGAAAAAATTAAGTTTGATTTTAGGGCTTCAGGTCATTTTGACCCGCGGGGGAAGGATGAGGGTTAGGTTAACTTAAACACGAAGATACCACAAATCACGGTCTGTGTTTTAAACCACAGATAACATCACTGGACGCTAAGAGCAGCAGATAACTGTGGAGTCGCATGTGTATTTCTGAGGATCTGAAAGCTTCTTAGCACATATCATACAGTTGATAAAGGCGTTTTATGTATGTTGTGTTGCTTTACCTTGTATGAGTGTAACGGTACACAGAAGTCACAGTTTTGGGGTCACGGTTCAATACGAGTTCGGTACAACAGGAAAAAGGCAACAAAACCCAATGCTAGGTTTCTTTTCATTTATTTTGAACAGACGGTAGTGCAAATGACAGTTTGTTCCACCTAGCGGCATTTAGTCCTCCTGAGGTAGTTGGTACAGTACAGACTCCTTTAGTGTATGAAGCAGAATGCACTCTTTCATAGGTCATATTTTTTATAGGACTGATAAAAAACAAAAGGACACACACATTTCATCACTGGTCTGTAGTGAGACGTCCACAACACAAATCGGCACAACGCCAAATGATTTTGTCTCATTACAGCGGAAACAACTTAAAATACTCTGTCATTTCTGGTCGTACAGACTAGAGTAAGACATCATCGAAACTAAGAGGTCTGTTTTTATTTGTGTGCACTCACAACAAAAACTAAACGATGTGGTTTTGTAAAATAAAGAAAACAGACAAGATGCCGCTTTCCCGGTTTCCTTTCCGTGAAGTTTGTGGAGCGCGTCACAAAAATGAATCAAAACTCATGCTGTGTTTGAAATCGCCCCTATACCCTCATTCACTATTCCCTACATTACTCCGCTGATATAGTCCACTTGAAGGAGTGAATGAAAACGAGTGAGTGAATTCAGACACTGAGTGCGCCGGAAGAGCTGACGCTTTTGCATAGTTTGTGCTCGCTGTTTAATAATTATTTGAAACAAAGAAAACTGGCAGCTCCAGTGGTAATGGAAAGATTTATCTTGAACTCTGCCATGGAAACTAGCATGTATAAACTGTGAACAATTTAATAATCAATTAAAAAGGAATTTGTAACTATATTGACCAGTGCGGTTTGGAAAATGAATGGATGATTGATTCATCTCTCTCTTCATTCAGCGCGCGACTCTCACAGTGCATTATGGGTATTCTCTAGCTGTTGAGAGTACATCAGTTGTCACTCGTTATTGTGGTGCATTGTGGGATTAAAAGAGTGCACTCAATAGCGTCCACTATGGTTTCGGACACCACTACAATAGCTGTCCCCTCAAATAGTGCCCTATTTAAGGGTATAGGGGGTGATTTCGGACACAGCCCTAGTTTGTCACCATGGTATTTGATTTGACGATCACACCTGTTTGTATTCTGTTCATTATCACTGTGTATTTAAGTCCCTCATTTTGGTTCATTCAGTTGTCTGGTATTGTTTGTGCTATGCACGCTGTTTCGTAGATTCATGCTTTTGGTTGTATCTGAGTGGATTTTATTGAATACATTTATTTTTGATTCTGAATCATCTTTATCTTCAACCTAAAATGTTACATTAATGTCATTTCTATTTAACCGTGAATGTCTTGTAATTACACATTTGTAGACATGAAGCAGCAATTTAGTACATTTAAGACATTGGGCCCTATTTTAACGTTCTGAGTGCATGGCGCCGGTGCACTTAGGGTGTCCGAATCCACTTTTGCTAGTTTAACGACGGAAAAAACGGCCTTTTAAGTGGAATTTTCTTTCATTCATATTTTATGTTATTTACACTACAAGTCTATTCAATACAGTTGTGCAAAAGTGTGCTTTACATAAATACAAACGTGTGCTTCTTTTTCATAAGGGCACAGAAAAACAGTTGTTTTTTTCCATTCTTTTTTTCTCCAAAATGGATGTACAAAATCAGTGAATAAAAATATGTTCAGTGCACCGCAGTACTGGACCAAAAAGCAAGTGACAGGTCTGCTAACGGGCCAGAACTCTCTCACACTGGGTCCAGACTAGCAGCTCATCCTTATTACTGAGCCCTAACCTCCCAGTACAATCTGGACACTACATAGCAAACACTTAAAACACCGGTAACACTTTAGCTTAAGGGTCCAGAATTATGCATTAGTTAAGCATAAATACACTAGTAATAAATGATGAACTTAACATAGAGTTAAACCAACAACTTTATAAGACATTAATTGCCACATGTCCAGTGTTCTTTAAAATGTTTATTAAGCACACACACACAGTTGTTTTGTTTTCTATTTGGTTTCACACAAACACACTCACACACACACACATAATAATTAGCTTTATTATTACTACTTGTAATATTTAATTGACTACTAACAGATATGAAGCTGTACTGTAACTGTCAGTCATTTTGATTTGGTTAACTATGTATAAATGTGTTCTTAATCAATTGTCTTAATAATTGTAGCGGTCTCGTCTCGTGCGCTTTCTTCCCCACGCCCTTCACACGCTTCTCTAATAGTAAACAATGTTCTTCTGGAGATAGTTCCTGCTCGGGAGTGCTTGAGTAAGGTTTTGGCACAGAACTGCTTGGACCCGGGACACACAAATCATCTGAATCAAACAGATCCAATTCAGGTTCTGTCTCTGGGACACACGAGGGCTCAGCCGAATCCAACGGAAAATACTTTTTGAAGAATGCCCTCATTTTCTTCATCTTCTTCATTTTTTCCGGAGAAGCATCCATGCCATCACTGACGTCAACCTCCTGACCTTCTGCACACACAGGTTCAGTTTCAGGAACACTTGCATCCGGGACACACGAGGGCTCAGACGGATCCAACGGAAAATACTTTTTGAAGAAAGCACTAATTTTCTTCTCTTTAGTACTTTCTGAAAAAAGAAGAAAACAAATAATATGTTATTAGAAACATCACTAACCACAGATCAAAAATGAATTATTAGTCTAACTTGAAAGAAATTTCTGTTTGCATCTCATTTGTTCTGCACACACACAGTTCAGTAATTTATGGGAGTGACGACCGCATTTACAAAAACTGTACGCAGTGTGTGCGGAACCGAACTGAACTACTAGTTGTTAATGACGTTAAATGCGGTTGTCACTCCTGAAACTTTACAGTGTGTACATGGCCATTGTAATGTTGCATCTCAAATGCTCTGTTGACTTTCACCTCTTTTTGGGCTGTTCTTTTTGATCCCACTGCCGCTCCCGGGCCAGCCGTCGCTAACCAGATTTACTTCAGGTTCAGGAACTCGATCCGTTTCAGGTGTTGGCTCTGGAACAGCCGGATCTATCCAAAAAAGCATTTGGAAGAGTCCGCTAATTTTTCTCACCATCCACTCTGTGGTACTTTCTGAAAAACAAATAATATGTTATTAGAAACATCTCAAACCACAGATTAGACATGAATAACTTGAAAGACATTTCTGTTTGCATCTCATTCGTTCTGTACACACACAGTTCAGTAATTTATGGGAGTGACGACCGCATTTACAAAAATTCTACGCAGTGTGTCTGAACCGAACTGAACAACTAGTTATGATGTACGATGAGAGATATAAGAGATGACCGATGATGAGACCAGAGATGTATCTCGTCTGTATGTGCGGTGCAAGAAATCACAGGGAAAGTGGTATGAGCCTTGACTTATTCGTGATGCCAGATCTTGCAAGCAAATCAGCAGAAAAGCCCATCAAAAAACGAAATCAATGAAATACTGCGACCCACACCTGTACACTTTAATAACACCATAAACTCGATCGCTGTATGAGCCAAGCTTAAATAAAAAACCCAAACTGCTTATAATAAGTGGACATGGCAACACCGCAAGAGTGCGCTCTGTGAAGTTTCAGGAGTGAGTCGTGTTCCGGACACATGGAATGATAATTTTGGGGACTCACTCCTGCATTTAAATGCGGTTGTCACTCCTGAAACTTTACAGTGTGTACATGGCCATTGTAATGTTGCATCTCAAATGCTCTGTTGACATTCACCTCTTGGGTCGTTCATTTCAGGGGTTTCCGGAGAAGCATCCATGCCATCCCTGACGTCAACCTCCTGACCTTCTGCAGACACGGGTTCAGTCTCAGGAATGCACGAGGGCTCAGACGGATCCAATGGAAAATACTTTTTGAAGAATGCCCTCATTTTCTTCATCTTCTTCATTTTTTCCGGAGAAGCATCCATGCCACCTTCATCATCCATGCCACCCTGATCATCCATGCCACCCTGATCATCCATGCCACCCTGATCATCCATGCCACCCTGATCATCCATGCCATCACTGACGTCAACCTCCTGACCTTCTGCAGACACAGGTTCAGTCTCAGGAACGCTTGCATCCGGGACACACGAGGGCTCAGACGGATCCAATGGAAAATACTTTTTGAAGAATGCCCTCATTTTCTTCATCTTCTTCATTTTTTCCGGAGAAGCATCCATGCCACCTTCATCATCCATGCCACCCTGATCATCCATGCCACCTTCATCATCCATGACACCCTGATCATCCATGACACCCTGATCATCCATGCCACCCTGATCATCCATGCCACCACTGACGTCAACCTCCTGACTTTCTGCAGACACAGGTTCTGGCTCAGGAACGCTTGGAACTGGGACACATGATTCCTTGGGATCGACCAGATCCAATTCAGGTTCCGTCTCAGGATCACACGAGGGCTCAGCCGGATCGATTGGAAAATACTTTTTGAAGAAAGCACTCATTTTCTTCCTCACTTTAGTAAAAAAAACAAGAAAACAAATAATGTTATTAGAAACATCACTAACCACAGATCAAAAATTAATTATTAGTCTAACTTGAAAGAAATTTCTGTTTGCATCTCATTTGTTCTGCACACACACAGTTCAGTAATTTATGGGAGTGACGACCGCATTTACAAAAACTGTACGCAGTGTGTGCGGAACCGAACTGAACTACTAGTTGTTAATGACGTTAAATGCGGTTGTCACTCCTGAAACTTTACAGTGTGTACATGGCCATTGTAATGTTGCATCTCAAATGCTCTGTTGACTTTCACCTCTTTTTGGGCTGTTCTTTTCGATCCCTGGCTCTTCTGCTGGCCAGCAGACGCTAACCAGATTCACTTCAGGTTCCGGTTCAGGAACTCGATCCGTTTCAGGTGTTGGCTCTGGAACAGCCGGATCCATCCAAAAAAGCATTTGGAAGAATCCACTCATTTTTCTCTTCATCCACTCTGTGGTACTTTCTGAAAAACAAATAATATGTTATTAGAAACATCTCAAACCACAGATTAGACATGAATAATTAGTCTGACGTGAAAGACATTTCTCTATTGCGAGTTTGCATCCGACAATTCTGACTTTTTTCCTCAGAACTGCGAGATTTAAACTCACAATTGCATCTTTTTCCCCTCAGAATTGGACATTATAACTCGCAATTACGCGTTTGTCTCACAATTCTCAGAAAAAAGTCAGAATTGTAGGATTGTTTTTATGATCCCAGATCCCTCTTATTTTGCTAAAATTAAAAGGAAATGATTTTTTTCATATTCTGCAAGGAGTATGAAACTTATGAGCAGAACTGTATCTTAGGATGCTTTTGCAGACTGTCAGAGTCTGAGAATCACCAATTGCTTTTTAATAACCAATAACCGCCCATAGACCCTCCTCTCGAAGAAATCAAGACAGAAGTGTTTGAAAGTGGACAAAAGAGATTAAAACACCAGGTGTAAACGGGAATGTGTCTCCCTCGTCTACTTGTGATCCGATCGACCAAACGCATCTTAATACCAGGTGCAAACCGGGCCCAAATAATGCCCATATGTCAGAAATGTACAGTTCTAAGACAATACAAATCATGCATTCATTTAAGCAGAAATAATGATCTCATTAAAACAGTTATTATTGTAAGTTGTGATCATCATAATGATGACAGTAAGTTATATGGGAAAGTTGTGAGTGGTGCATGTTGAGCATCACCTGTCGGGCTGTTCTCAGGGGTTGCACAGGTACAGGTTGGGTGCTTCATGTCAATGTTGATCTGCACATCCTCCCCATCTAAAGCGGCGTGACTGACTGACATGCACTCATCCGTGTCCACCTCCAGCTGTGCGGTTATCTGGCCCGGTGAGCACCCGAGAAGCTCGTAGATGCGATCGGTGACCATAAACTCCACCTGCACATTTTCCTCATCCGGGACCCAGACACTGTCAGTGCAGTACAACTCGCCGTTCACATAGACCTCCACACACACCTCTCTGCAGTTTGAAGACATTGTGTGTTTTGTATGCTGACAAATCCAAAGGAAACTGATAATGTCAGATGTACAAAACTGTATGTGTGATGCACAATGCGAGTCTATAATCTGTGAGTATGAACACGCTGAATATAGACTCTGTATCTGTATGAAATGGCGGTGTTTCTGAAGTTAGTATCGGTAGGTTATTGCTGTAATATATCGGTAGTCAGATGTGTCGCTCAAAATCGCCTCTGCTCGGATTATCGCTGCACTGAAGAAACTGCGGGTCAGAGTCTTTATAGTAAGTGCCGTCTGTGACGCAATCACACGTGACGCTCCATGGTTGCCATAGAAACGGATTGATTGACAGTAGCAGTTTCTCAACGGTTTTTGTTGTTGCTCACTCACTAATGATCTATATATTGTTATTAATATAAAATAAATAATTTAACACAATTTCCTGTACTCAGGTTACATTTACTGACTCGATTTCAATCACCTTAGAGGTGGGTAACAATATATGACTTACCAGTTTTCCAGTCAGTATTTGCGATGCAGACTCTCCAGAGCCACAATATTTACACACACAAACAAAACATATTTACCAGATGTAATTTTGAAGGCTGAATTAAATGTGGTGATAAAAACATCGCGTTAATGCTTCTGTTGAGTTGTCCTGTCCTCGCGAGCTGAACGCCGAATCAAACAACGCAGTCCGAGTCACGAGCAAATGACTCATTTGAGCAGATTCTTTTCATGACTCATTTTATTTTCTTAACGTTACTGGTTTGAATCAGTCTAACGAACACCAATCCTTCTGAATGAACTGGAGGAATTCGTCAGAGCGGCACTGAATCAACATTTGACTCACTCACTGAACCGCAAGTTGTCGTTGTTTCAACGATGCTCGTTTCGAAGAGTGGGTGCAACATTTGTTGTAACTCTTCAAAATTAAACTTTATTTGTTCTATTTTTTAAACACTGAATCTAATACTGCACATATTGAACTATTCAAAATGTGTATTGGTCGATCTCAGGTAACTATGGCAAGCCGTTTGGACTTTTATTCATTCACAGGATATGAACTCTTGATATCAACAATTCAATTTTCATCAGTTAAAAATGCTAATTCTTGATATCAGTAAAAATATTTTTTTGGTTATATGTTCAAATAATTAATGTTTGGGACAAAAAAACAGTATATGAACAAGTATTTTAATAAAAACACAAAAACATTTTTCATTTTAAAGAAGGCTGAAGCCTCAAGTAAGTGTGTATATATATATATATATATTATAATTTAATTTATTAAACAATTGTATAAATGATGGACCAAACAAAACTGATAAAAAAAAGAGAAATTAGAAAAATATTTAATATTTAAATATTTAAAGTTGGGTAACAGGAATGAGTGTGTGCATTTATTTGTCTTAAGGTTCAGTGTTTGACTTCTCATCTTATGCCTGGTAAACTGTGAATGAACTATTATGTGAATGTTGAAAGTTGCCGTACTTTATTGAGGGAGGACACTGTTTGGGTCGAGTTCTCACACTTATGGGTTTCAAACTGGGGTCCAGGAAAAAGTTTAGAGTAAAAATAAAAAAATAATAAATAAAAAATAAGATTAACCCTCTTATTACACTTGGTCAGTCTTGACCCGGAGGCAGTACATAAAAATCTCTGTAAAATTCATATGCAAATGGATTAAGACCATTTACAAAAAACACATCATTTATTTTTGTGATTTATTTTATTTAAATTATTTAATTTTTTTATTAAATATAAAATTATTCAAATGATAAAAATAAATAAATAGATTGAAATCAATCAAAAAATCAATAATACAATGTAAATAAACAGTCCAGTACACTATAGTGAGTAAAGATGTGGTTTTTCTGTAAGGGCATTTGTAGGAGCATCGCTCAATGGATCTGGGGCAGAAATTATGACTTTCTCCACAAAATGAAAGGTGAGAACCTGCTGTTATATATTATATAATATATGGACTCATTTCAGGCTGTGATCCACCAGATAAATCAGTGCCCTCTGCTCTTCTAGAAAGTGTGACGAGAGACTATAAAGATGCCGGACCGTGTCTCAACTCATTACTTCAGTGCTGAGAAAAGAGAGAGACATTGAGCCTGTCATTTTCATGGATTTCAGTGACGATGATCCTTTCAAGGTATTAGATGCATATATGACTCTCTATATAATAATATATATCCATACATGTTCGAGTGTGATCCCGAATCGCAATGAACCAACAACACCTCAAATAAAGGATTCTCCAGCCTTTGACAGCGTGCTAAGTTATGTTCAGTTAGACACGTACACATTAATCAATAGATGTCAAACGATATGTGTAACGCAGTTCTTATGTTCCGGGAAGAAGGAGGCGGGAAACCGGCGAACTTTTAAAACTTTAATCAAATAAATAAACAAAATGAAAGCCCCTCACGGACGACTGCCGCGCACACACACAAAACCAAACGTAAACAAAAACACAACATAAATCCAGGCCTGGTCCTCTCTCGTCTTGCACTGTTGTCGCTCCTCCTTATATGCTCCCGTCACTCCTCCGTGAGATGAGACCGGTGTGGCGCGCAGCTGGAGCTCATTATCGCTCGTCACCGGCCCGCTCTCACGGTCCCTCGCCTCACTGCTCGCCACAATATGTAACAATGCAATACTATTACATATAAAAAACATTTTTACTCACATAAGTGTGTTGCTTCATTCATTCATGTAATCTCATCCTGTCTGCAAATCCAGTCTCTTGTTTACAAACGAATCCGTGGTGAAATGAAGGAACAAACGCGCAATGTCTTCCCCACGTGAGCTGGATATTCAATTAATTAATAAAGTTCAAAAGTTTAAAGTTTTCAATAAAGTTCATCCATGCATTCATAATACTGGAATCCGAATGAAGCTTATGCGGTATGTTTATTGCTTAGAAGTTCGATCCGGTTTAGCTCTACGTAGGCCTATGTCATGTCAGGCACGAGTCGGTGGGCGGGGCTACAGAATCAGGCGTTGTTCTATTTCTGTTGAGGCGGTGTTTCACCACACTCTGACGTCACAGCCTGGCACATTCTGAGATCGAGCGTTTGCTGGGTCTGGTGTCAATAAAAGCTTTTCTTTGACTAACAAGGAAGTTTTCAGCTCTGAAACTTACAGGATATTCTTGTATTACCATGACCTTTTATATATCAAAAGCTCAAGGGAAAGTTGATTTCTTAATTCATGACCCCTTTAAGAATATCTCTATAGATAGTTGCAAAACCGCCACCACGACCACTCAGACGGGCTCGTGCGTATAACAGTAGCCTGGTGGAGTACACTCATTAAGCTCCAAGTTTTGAACAGGACTTTCAATAATGTTAATGCAATGGCAAGTTTTATGTTGGATAATATCATCTCAATGTGCTGTTTAAATGCTTGTCAACATTTCTACTCAGTCTCTTGGTTACATTTCAGTTTTGACGTGAAAATTAGCAAATACATTTGTTTTGTAATTTTAATGGTAAAAGACTGTCAATTGGTAAGTTGCAACCTCAATCAACCTTCATTTCAAGTAATTTTATTGGAAAATAGAGATAATTGTAGTTTTTGACCAGGTCATCTTATCATTTACAGTGAAAAACCATAAATGACACTTTACATTTGATGATATTTCATTTTAATAATCATGTTTCATTAGGTGTCATGTATATTAGGAGTTTGTTACATCTTATGTTGTTTAATAAATGTTTATTGCATCATTTTACTGTTACCATGGTAGTGTTTTGTATTTGTGTGAATGACACTGTCCACCTTCTATATATTAGTATTTACTTCAGCTTGTGGAAAAGCTACTTGTGATTAGAGGTTTAAACCAGATTTTAGTACTTCAGTAGGTTATGTTAAAATTCATTAAATCAGTTAAAGGGCACCTATTATAATTCACTTTACATGGTGTTTGAACATAAATGTGTATTGGCAGTGTGTGTACACAACCACCCTATAATGGTAAAAATCCACCCACTCCTTTTTTTAATCCCCATTAATCATAAGCTGTGTCTCAGAACAAGCCGTTTGCAGATTCCTGGCAAAGTGACGTCACATTTCACAGGCCCCGCCCACGAGTGTTGATGGACACTGCCGTATTATCATAGACCCCGCCCTCAGAGAGCTGAACACAGTCGGCCATGTTTATCTCGTCGCCAGAGCATTTAACAGCAGCATTCAAGTAAGAAATGTGTTCAGAGTTCAGTCAAGAGCATTGATTTTCTGTTTTTCTTCTGTTTGATTCATATTAACAGCAGATATAGCAGTAGGTACTGTATATTACACTGATTTTTACTTTAGTACACAGATCTAATATACACACGGGATTTCTGTACTTGCTGCATACGTGCACAGACATAATCAACTGTTTTCATGTGAACTTTGTGTGTTTCTGACCTTGTGTGCATTTGACAGTTTAACCGCAATAACACATGAAAGAGAACTAGTGTAGTTTAATAGCCTACTCACGGACGCCAACATCCAGCTCTCTGTGTGTGTGTGTGTGTGTGTGTGTGTGTGTGTGTGTGTGTGTGTGTGTGTGTGTGCTCAAGCTCAGAGCATAGACTGTAAGGTTGAGAGTGCATTTATGGGTGTGGTCCTGGTCAAGACAATCTCCTGAACTCCAAACTGAATGTCAGAATGGGAAAGAAAGGTGATTTAAGCAATTTTGAGCGTGGCATGGTTCACAATCTGCTCAGTTACTGTGATTTTCACGCACAACCATTTCTAGAGTTTACAAAGAATGGTGTGAAAAGGGAAAAACATCCAGTATGCAGCAGTCCTGTGGGCGAAAATGCCTTGTTGATGCTAGAGGTCAGAGGAGAATGGGCCGACTGATTCAAGCTGATAGAAGAGCAACTTTGACTGAAATAACCACTCGTTACAACCGAGGTATGCAGCAAAGCATTTGTGAAGCCACAACAATGCTGATCGATTGCTCCTGTCTGCCTCCTGTCTGCCGGTCACAGTGTTTGCAGCTCTGTACAGCTTTGCTTTTGAATCTCTATTTGATATCTTTTCTTGTTGTTTATACTGCTAAATATAACTTACTCATCACCATATATTGTTTAATATTTCCTATCACGTTAAAATTGACAAATTGACATTTAAATCACTATCACAACGTGTTAGCATTTCACAACGCGTTAGCATTTCACTAGCCTGTTAGCCTGCCATTTGTGCATCCGGGTTTCCTGTTTTGTCTCTCGTGCCTTTACTAGTCCATCAAACAACTGTGGTAAGTTGGATTAATCAACAAATACGGTAAGCCATGTCTTCTCCTTTTATTGTTACCTGCACTACATGTTTCATGTTTAGTATATCTGTCTCCGTTGGTGAACAGGGCTTCACATGTGATAAATGTAAGGAGATAGTCAGACTGACGGAGAAGATTTCAGAATTAGAGACACGCATCCAGATTTTATTTGAGAGTAGTGAGAACAAAACAGCTTTAGACACTGCTTTGGATGCGACTAGCTCAGTGAAATCTGTACATTGTTCGGTTCCGGCTGTAGAGCCCGTGCAGCAGGGCAACTGGGTGACGGTGAGACGGCATAGTCGCGGATCAAAAAACCACTCTTCCGTTCTCCCCACTCAGTGATGCACCCACTGAGAATCCTGTTGAAAGTGCCCTAGTTATTGGCGATTCTATTACACGTAACGTGAAAATAGAGACACCAGCCACCATAGTCACATGTTTACCGGGAGCCAGAGCGCCTGACATCAAAGCAAATTTAAAAGTGCTGGCTAATGCTAATTGTAAATTCTCTAAGATTATTATTCATGTCGGCACTAATGATGTTCGACTTCGCCAGTCGGAGATCACCAAAATTAACATTAAAGAGCTGTGTGAACTCGCAAGTACGATGGCAAACCGGATTTTTTGCTCTGGTCCCCTCCCTATTAAAAGGAGTGATGAGATACTTAGCAGACTATCATCACTCAATGGCTGGTTGTCTAAGTGGTGTCCGCAAAATAACATAGGGTTCATAGACAATTGGAAAAGCTTTTGGGGCAGACCTGACCTGTTGAAAAGAGATGGTATCCATCCCTCCTGGGGTGGTGCCGCTCTTCTCTCTAGTAATTTGGCACATAGTCTTAAAGCTAAACCTTGACTAACTAGGGCCCAGGTCAGGAAGCAGACGGACTGGCTTACCCGACCGTCTGCTAGCTGTCTCGCGTCACAGAAGTCAGATAAATCCCAGCACATAGAGACTCTTTCACCTAGATATTATCACATAGAGACTGTGTCTGTTCCACGAATTAGTAAATACAAAAAACCACCAAAACTATTCAACGGTAAAAATTTAATTGATGAAATAAACAACAGATATAATACAGATGATCAAATGATAAAGCTCGGGCTGCTGAATATTCGATCCCTTTCCTCTAAAACGCTTATTGTTAATGATATGATTACAGATAATAATCTAGATGTGCTGTGTTTGACAGAAACCTGGCTAAAACCTGACGACTACATTACTTTAAATGAGTCCACCCCACAAGATTATTGTTATAAACACGAGCCGCGTCTGAAAGGTAAAGGGGGAGGTGTTGCTGTAATTTATAATAATATCTTCGGTATTACTCAGAAGTCTAGTTTCAAATATAATTATTTTGAAGTTTTGGTGCTTTACGTAACGTTATGTAGTGAAATTGATAAATCCTGTTTAACATTTGTGTTGGCTACTGTATACAGGCCACCAGGGCACAATACACACTTTATCAGAGAATTTCCTGATTTTTTATCAGAGTTAGTACTGGCTACAGATAAAGTCCTAATTGTTGGTGATTTTAATATCCATGTAGACAATGAAAAAGACGCATTGGGATTGGCATTTAGAGACATTCTAAACTCTATTGGAGTTAGGCAACACGTATCAGGACCCACTCATCTCCGTAATCATACTCTAGACCTAATATTGTCACATGGAATAAATGTTGATACCGTTGAAATTCTGCAGCAGAGCGATGACATCTCAGATCATTACCTAGTATCACGTATACTTAATTTAGCAAAGGCTGCAAAGCCGTCCCCTCGCTTCAAATATGGCAGGACTATCACTGCTGAGACTAAAGATTTCTTTATAAATAAACTTCCTCATCAGTTTCATCTCCTCAGCATCCCAGATAGCCCAGAGGAACTTGATGCTGCAACAGAAACTATTGACTCTCTCTTTTCCAGCACTTTAGACACAGTTGCTCCTCTGCGCTTAAAGAAGATTAAAGAGAATAGTCCAACGCCGTGGTACAATGAGCACACCCGGGCCCTTAAAACAGCAGCCAGAAAAATGGAGCGCAGCTGGAAGAAAACAAAACTGGAAGTTTTTCGCATTTCGTGGAAAGAGAGCATGATTTCATACAGAAAGGCCGTAAAAACTGCTAGATCTGCTTATTTCTCGACTCTCTTAGAAGAAAACAAACACAACCCTAGGTATTTATTCGATACAGTGGCTAAATTAACCAAAAATAAAGCTTCAACTTCTGATGTCTGCCAACAGCACAGCAGTAATGACTTTATGAACTTCTTTACTTGTAAGATTGATAATATTAGGAAAAAAATTATAACCATGCAGCCGTCTACTACTGTATCACATCAGACAGAGCATTGTAGTGTCACTGAGGAAAAATTACATTCATTCACTGCTATAGGAGAAGAAGAATTGGCTAAACTTGTTAAATCATCTAAATCAACAACATGTATGCTCGACCCTATACCGACTAAACTACTAAAAGAGATGCTTCCAGAGGTCATAGATCCTCTTCTTAATATCATTAATTCATCCTTGACTTTAGGATATGTACCGAAAACTTTTAAGTTGGCTATTATTAAACCACTTATTAAAAAACCGCAACTTGACCCTACAGAATTAGTCAATTACAGGCCAATCTCAAATCTACCCTTTCTGTCAAAAATACTAGAAAAGGCAGTGTCCTCACAATTATGCTCCTTTTTAAAAAAAAATGGTATCTGTGAGGTTTTCCAGTCAGGATTTAGACCACATCATAGTACTGAGACTGCTCTCATTAGAGTTACAAATGATTTACTCTTATCATCCGATCGTGGTTGTATCTCTCTGTTAGTGTTACTCGATCTAAGCGCTGCATTCGATACCATCGACCACAACATTCTTTTGAATAGACTCGAAAATTATGTTGGCATTAGTGGAATTGCATTGGCATGGTTTAAATCATACTTATCTGATCGTTTTCAGTTTGTAGCAGTAAATGAAGAGATGTCACACCGATCACAAGTTCAGTATGGAGTACCGCAGGGCTCAGTGCTAGGACCGTTGCTTTTCACCCTGTACATGCTACCACTGGGAGATATCATTAGGAAGCATGGCGTTAGTTTTCATTGTTATGCTGACGATACTCAGCTCTATATTTCTTCACGCCCTGACGAAACTTACCAATTCACAAGATTAACGGAATGCATAGCTGATATAAAAAATTGGATGACTAGTAATTTCCTGCAACTTAATTCAGAAAAAACTGAATTTTTAATTATTGGACAAAAAAACTCCACATGTAGTAACCGAGAATACTGTCTAACACTTGATGGCTGCTCTGTCAAGTCCTCGTCGTCAGTTAGGAACCTGGGTGTGCTCTTTGATACCAATCTCTCATTTGAAAGCCACGTTTCTAGCATCTGTAAAACTGCATTCTACCATCTTAAAAATATATCTAAATTACGGCATATGCTTTCAATGCAAAATGCTGAACAGTTAGTTCATGCATTCATGACCTCAAGGCTAGATTATTGTAATGCTCTACTGGGTGGTTGCCCTGCTCGCTTAATAAATAAACTGCAGCTGGTCCAAAACGCAGCAGCTCGAGTTCTTACTAGAACCAGGAAGTATGACCATATTAGCCCGGTTCTGTCAACACTGCACTGGCTCCCTATTAAACATCGCATACATTTTAAAATCTTGCTAATTACTTACAAATCACTAAATGGTTTAGCTCCCCAGTACTTGAGCGAGCTCTTAACGCATTATACTCCATCACGTCTATTGCGGTCTCAAAACTCTGGCCAGTTGACAATACCTAGAATATCAAAATCAACTGCAGGCGGTCGATCCTTTTCCTATTTAGCACCCAAACTCTGGAACAGCCTTCCTAGCATTGTTCGGGAAGCAGACACACTCTGTCAGTTTAAATCCAGACTAAAAACGCATCTCTTTACTATGGCATACACATAAAACATTTTAATTTATATTTTATTCAAATTGTTAGGCTGCATTAACTAGGTCAGCCGGAACCGGGAACACTTCCCATAACACCTGATGTACTCGTTACATCATAATGAGGAATGGCATCTACGCTACTGTTAGTCTCTCTGTTTATCCCGAGGTTTACTGCAGTCAGCCGGATCCGGGCCGTATCCAGATCAGATGGTGGACCAGCGCCCAGACATTACCAACGCATCCCTGAAGTGTCTGCAGAGACCGTGTCAATTAGTCTACCCTCTGAAATTGCTCATCGACATGGCATCCTCAATGGATCCATCTCCGGCGTGATGACTCCGATATTTCGAATATTCCTATTTAATAATTGTTTAATTGACACGCCATCCTCAATAAACCCGGTGTGATGCCTCCGATCTTTCGAATAATCCGATCTAATATTACTTCTGACCTATAAGGCTGCCAAAATAATAAACATACACTGTTTGTTAATTGGCCAGAGGAGAACTGGCACCCCGACTGAGCCTGGTTTCTCCCAAGGTTTATTTTTGGTTTTAGTTTTGGTTCCTTGCCACTGTCGCCTCTGGCTTGCTCAGTTGGGGACACAAAATTTTCAAATAAATATCCAAATAAATTTAATTACTAAACTAAATTATATCAACTACATTACTTGAATATATATGATAATTGAAATGAGCTGATGACATCAGTGTTTTCTCCAGAGCGGCTGTACAGCCGAATCAAATTCTGTTCATTATTTTCCTGTTTAACACTGTGAAGCTGCTTTGAAACAATCTGCATTGTAAAAAGCACTATATAAATAAAGTTGACTTGACTTGACTTGACATACATTTGTGTCTTGTACATGTAAACATAATAATAATAATAATTAATCAAGTGTGGCAAGATGTGAAGGGGGAGGAGAATTAATACGTGCGTCACGTTTAGTCGATAAAACACTTCCGCAAAGGATACACCTGTGTATCCTCGCTCATGACTCCTCAGGAAGCCTCCTCACTCCTCGATCCTCGCCTCCTCGCGGTGCAATTAGAGGATTTGAGATGTCCTACAAGATGTCTGAGCTCGATCGGTTTCCGGGTCATAGGATGGAGGACGGAGGAGCGAGGAAACGAGGAGGGATATTGAGAAGCACCCCGAGGCTTCGTGCAAATGTGCCGTATTGTGTCAAAGTTTCGAAACAATCCGACATCCGTCTCCATGGCGACACCTAGTGGTCACTTGCATGTGTTGATCTGAAATAACCTTGACAATGATCCAGGTAAAAAAAAAAAAAAAAACATCTGTCTGACAACTACATGATCTTGGTTTTGTAACCTGTAACCTCCTCATTGTGAATAACTATAGGGTTTTTTTGGTCATGGAAAATGAAGATAAATAAAAGAAATAAAGCCACAATGTGTCACATTTGTTACATAACATTTTTATAAAAAAATATGAATTGCTCTGCTGTTGAAGGACTTAGCTGACTTCTTTTTTTTACATTGTTTCCAGCCTTTGAAAAAATCCTCTCACAAGGGACACTTGTTGCTGGCATGCACAAATATTTTTTAGCAAGTACATACAAACGAGGAAAAATGACTGCTCTCTCTTTCCAATAAGTTAATGGATCATGTGTTCTGGGCAAAAACGCATCTTTGAGGTACTTTTTCACTTCTACTGTTGCATCAGCTGTAGCACTGTGTGTCGTCTGGGTTTCATGGATACGACTATCAAACAGTTCCCATAAACTGTCCTGGGTTTCTGCTGGTGTTGATGATGATGATGATGATGGGCCTGATGTTGACATTTGTGGCTCTGAATGAAAATTAAAACAATTAGTTACAAAGCATAAACTGACAGCATATATGAAGTATAAGTTACATAATTATTCAGATGATATCTCCATAAAGTTAGATGAAGACTGAAACTGCTCACCAGGAGTTGCTGTGTTTGAACGCATCAGCGAAGCGCACTCCAGTGTGAGGCTCTTTTCAGCCTCCTGGGCTTTGGCAGGATTTCCAAAAGCCACATTTTTGAACCTTGGGTCCAGCAGTGTAGCAAGTCCCAAGGCTCTGAACGACTCATACCCCCCAAATCTGGAGTGCAGACCTTCTTGCAGGTGTGAGCCTGTTCAAAACAGGAGCAAACCATATGAATTATATTAATGACAACAATATGACATTTATAGCCAATTAGATTTACGGCATCTCTTACATGGAGCCTCCATTTTTATCTATTCTATTAATATATCTATCTATACACTCACCTAAAGGATTATTAGGAACACCTGTTCAATTTCTCATTAATGCAATTATCTAATCAACCAATCACATGGCAGTTGCTTCAATGCATTTAGGGGTGTGGTCCTGGTCAAGACAATCTCCTGAACTCCAAACTGAATGTCAGAATGGGAAAGAAAGGTGATTTAAGCAATTTTGAGCGTGGCATGGTTGTTGGTGCCAGACGGGCCTGTCTGAGTATTTCACAATCTGCTCAGTTACTGGGATTTTCACGCACAACCATTTCTAGAGTTTACAAAGAATGGTGTGAAAAGGGAAAAACATCCAGTATGCGGCAGTCCTGTGGGCGAAAATGCCTTGTTGATGCTAGAGGTCAGAGGAGAATGGGCCGACTGATTCAAGCTGATAGAAGAGCAACTTTGACTTAAAAATAACCACTCGTTACAACCGAGGTATGCAGCAAAGCATTTGTGAAGCCACAACACGCACAACCTTGAGGCGGATGGGATGCAACAGCAGAAGACCCCACCGGGTACCACTCATCTACACTACAAATAGGAAAAAGAGGCTACAATTTGCACAAGCTCACCAGAATTGGACAGTTGAAGACTGGAAAAATGTTGCCTGGTCTGATGAGTCTCGATTTCCGTTGAGACATTCAGATGGTAGAGTCAGAATTTGGCGTAAACAGAATGAGAACATGGATCCATCATGCCTTGTTACCACTGTGCAGGCTGGTGGTGGTGGTGTAATGGTGTGGGGGATGTTTTCTTGGCACACTTTAGGCCCCTTAGTGCCAATTGGGCATCGTTTAAATGCCACGGCCTACCTGAGCATTGTTTCTGACCATGTCCATCCCTTTATGACCACCATGTACCCATCCTCTGATGGCTACTTCCAGCAGGATAATGCACCATGTCACAAAGCTCGAATCATTTCAAATTGGTTTCTTGAACATGACAATGAGTTCACTGTACTAAAATGGCCCCCACAGTCACCAGATCTCAACCCAATAGAGCATCTTTGGGATGTGGTGGAACGGGAGCTTCGTGCCCTGGATGTGCATCCCACAAATCTCCATCAACTGCAAGATGCTATCCTATCAATATGGGCCAACATTTCTAAAGAATGCTTTCAGCACCTTGTTGAATCAATGCCACGTAGAATTAAGGCAGTTCTGAAGGTGAAAGGGGGTCAAACACAGTATTAGTATGGTGTTCCTAATAATCCTTTAGGTGAGTGTATATCAGCTATGAATCTATATCTATATAACTCTATATCTCTAACTTATGCTGTGCTATCTGTCACTATCTAACTTAGTCTATATGAATGTGTCACTATAGCTATCCTAATCTGTCACTGTCTATACCTATCAGTCAATATATCTAATTTAAATCTAGCCTAAATATAACTAACCAAAGCGCACTATAAATCTCACTTATATCACAAAATCACTGCTATCACAGAATCTCTCTCATCACAAAAACCCATGAGGTGAAGATGCATTAACTTCACTTTTAAACTTTGTGGGGAATTAGGTTCATACAGATGTGTGACTGTGGCGTTTGTTCCCGCCCCTTTCAATCAAACGCAGTTTCGACAGGCACCACCTGATGAAACACTTGTGAAACGCGCCGAAGCTTCATTTAGCCATAGTCACGTAACATGGGTGTTTTGAATCACAGTTCAGAGCAGTGTTTCGAAACATTTGCGCTTCGGGATCTCGACACAGCGTCAAAACGTTAGTTTCGCATCAGCCATCCCTACTGTGTGGAATTGTCTGAAAAATGTCTATGAAGTGAGTTTAGAGGCCATGTGGTATACTGATGTGGATCCTGAAACTGGATTACACGCTCACTGCTGTGGATCCTGAAACTGGATTACACGCTCACTGCTGTGGATCCTGAAACTGGATTACAAACTCACTGCTGTGGATCCTAAAACTGAATTACACGCTCACTGCTGTGGATCCTGAAACTGGATTACACGCTCACTGCTGTGGATCCTGAAACTGGATTACACGCTCACTGCTGTGGATCCTGAAACTGGATTACACGCTCACTGATGTGGATCCTGAAACTGGATTACACGCTCACTGATGTGGATCCTGAAACTGGATTACACGCTCACTGATGTGGATCCTGAAACTGGATTACACGCTCACTGCTGTGGATCCTGAAACTGGATTATGCCACACATGTGATTTTAAAGACTTTCTGGTTTGCTGTGATTTGATATCAACACTAAGGTTTGCACTGGGAAACTTTGGGATGTGATTCCTAGAGTGGGGTGAATAAACTTTCAACGTTATTGTCCTTGTCATCATCGTCTTCATCGTCATCATCATCCAAAAACAGATAAGACTTTAATTTCTATGCTGTTGGTTCCAGAGGGGAAAAACATGTAAGATTTGTAAAGATGATGACTCTGACTTAAACTTACCACCACCCCCACCCCCACCACCTGCAGTAGAGAGAGAGAGAGACACTTCCTGAGTCTATTACCAACCTCATAGAACAACTTACTGATAAAGTCAATGCACTGGAAGGACGGGTTGCTGAATGTATCAAGACGATGAGTGGCTGTGTTTCACAAGAAGAATTCCAGAACAAATGTAAAGGGATAGAAAATCGGTTGGTGTATCGTATCGAGAGTCAAGAAAGTGGTGGAAAGAGAAAGGATGTGCAGCTTGACGCCAAGTTCAAATCATTGACTCCAATGTCCACACCTGTAACGTCCAAAATTTGTTGTGGTGTTCATGATTCTGGACCAAGTCAGCATCATACCTATGAAGTTCAGCAAAACTCATTGACCAGTCAAGAGAAGACTATGTTAATGCCCTACAATCCTCCAGTAAAGTTAGACTTACCTTGTTTTAGTAATAAGCAAGATGAAGACCCTATTCTGTTTATTGAACGCTGTGAGGAGTACTTTGCAGTTAGGCCTTTGAGTGATCAGGAAGTCCTGGCGCTGCTTAACACAGTGCTCAAAGAAACCACTAAAGACTGGTGGCAAGCAGAAAGAAGGAAAGTGAATAGTTGGAGGCAATTCAAAGATGTTTTTTTAAGATCTTTTCTGAGTGAAGATTATGAGGATGTGGCATCAAGAAGGTTGGTGGAGAGAAAACAAGGGGCCAAGGAAAGCATAAGAGACTTTGCTTTTCATTATCGAGCTTTGTGTTTGAGATGGAGAAAGAATATGTCGGAGAAGGACATTGTACTGGCCGTAACTGCAATCCTCGCCTGGCTAGTCTGTTAAGAGGTACTGTGGCAAATGTTGGTGAGCTGGGCAGAATTGGAACTCAAATTGAACGTGATTTTGATGAAGCCAAGAAATATTGGAATCAGGTGCATTCCGAAGAGCAAAAGAGAAAACATATGCCAGCAAGTACTAGAGTGGTGTGGTCCATTGAAATGCAGTATACAACTGTAACAAAGACGGTCAACATACCTATAATCTTACGTGATCGTTTTCTTTTGGCCATGGTGGACACTGGTAGTTCGTTGTCCTTAATCCAAGAATCAATCTGGAAACAAATGAACAAGGGTGAACCAAGTCAGCCAAGTAAGGCCAAACCTTTATGTTGGCTAATGGGCAGAAGCAGGCAGCAACTGGAAAGGTGACATGGCAATGTAAGGTGCAGGGTCAGCCATTTACCTTGACACTGTTTATCCTGAAAGACAGAGATTTAACAGTACCAGTCATTCTAGGAATGGATTTTTTGTCACAGTCTGGGATTGTGTTGGATTTTAGTAAAGCCCAATATGGTTTACCTTCTGCAAACAGCCAGGACGCTAACCAGTTTTTCCCATTTGTGACGCAAGATTCTACGTCTTCAGTCTATTTCTACTTGGCTATACCCACACCTAACATTGATGACACAGTACTCGAATCCATACAACTGCTAACAAGTAAAGCAGAGACTACATCACCATTCAAGGAAAAAAATTAAAATTTGTTGATGGACTGTCCTGTCTGCTCTAAAGAGGTTGGACATACAAAAATAGTTAATCGAATTATAACCACTGATGAACTCCTGGTCAGAAAAAGGGCATATAAACTCTCCATTGACAAACAGAAGTATGTTGACAATGAAATCCAGGAACTGCTGGACAAAAAGATCATACAATCTTCTGTTTCCCCATGGGCATCTCCTGTTGTTGTTGTCCCCAAGAAGGATGGAAGTTCTAGGTTGTGCATTGATTATAGAGGCTTTAATGCCAAAACTCATCTTGATGTGTACCCCATGCCACAAATCCAGGAGATATTGGAGTCGTTCCATGGTGCTACTGTCTTTAGTACACTTGATCTTAAAAGTGGATACTGGCAACTTGAGATGGAGGAGGATAGCGTACAGAAAACCGCATTTGTGACATCTGCAGGCTTATTTGAATTCTTGCGTTTACCTTTTGACCTTTTTTGAGACTTATGGAGACTGTATTGAGACACCTTAAAGGCAAGTGTTGTCTGGTGTATATAGATGATGTAGTAGTGTATTCCAAAAATGAAGAGGAGCACATCTACAATCTCACCCGGGTATTTCAGTGCTTACATGATGCTGGACTTACCCTTAACCTTGGAAAATGTAACTTCACGAAACGCAACATCACTTAACTAGGTCACATAATCTCAGCAGAGCGAGTCAAGACGGATCCTAACAAAGTCTCAGCCATCGGCAACTTTCCTGTTCCACAGTCTCTAAAGGATGTGCAGAGATTTTTGGAATTAGCTGGATGGTACTATCGTTTCATTCCACATTTTTCCACAAAAGCAGCACCTTTACATGCCCTCAAGCAGAAAAAATCCATCTGGATGTGGGAAGAAGGATGTCAAAGAGCTTTCAACATCATAAAAAAGGACTTGAGTCAAACACCAGTTCTCTTACCGCCAGACATCAATAAACCATTTCGGGTGCAAACGCATGTAAGCGAGATAGGACTGGATGCTGTACTTACCCAAGAAATGGAGGATGGAGAAAGAGTCATTTCTTATGCATCCAGATTACTCAGAGAAGTCATATTCGGTATCTGAAAAGGAGTGTTTAGCGGTCGTCTGGGCAGTTGAAAAATGGAGACCGTATCTAGAAGAGAGAACATTTGAGGTCATTACTGATCATAGTGCACTTACTTGGGTATTTCAACATCCAAAGCCTTCATCACGACTTACCCGCTGGACAATACGGCTACAAGGTTACGACTTTACTGTCAAATATCGTAAAGGCCATTGCAATGTAGTGCCTGATGTGCTATCCAGGTCTCCAGGACAGCTAACCTCAGAGATGATTGCAGTGGTAAGAGCTTCAAAACTCAGAAACCTACCAACCAACTTACCAGAGATCCAGGAGCTTATCTTAAAGGTAAAATCACAGCCAGCCCGAGACATTTCTTGTGTACTTTATCTGATTGAGAATGATCTTTTGTTTCGGAGTGTGCTAGACAGACAAACAGGTCCCTGTGTGATAACCCTATGAGTGGACATTTGGGAATAAAACTTAAAACTTTACTCAGACTGCTGGATATGGTATACTGGCCAAGTGTAAGATCTGATGTTTGGAAGCATTGCAAAGAATGTATCACAAACCATCTTTGAGCAAATTATCTGGTCACCTCCAATCTACACCCATCATTGAACCAGGCCATATGATTGGAGTAGATCTCATGAGGCCATGTCCAAAGCATAAGGCAAAATGAACATCTTTAAGTTGTGGTTGACTACTGCTCTAAATGCTCATTTTTGACAGCACTAAATATAAGGTAACTACATGGGTTAAAGTTAGGTTTACGGATAGGTTCAATATCTCATGAGCAATTTTTGAAGGGGACACAAATAATACAGCCAAAATTGTCTACTTGTAAGGATATGTGTACCATTTTTCTGAAAAGTGATCTTATGTCCGTTTTTCTTTTCTCTGTAATTTTCTCTGGCCAACAACACAAATCAATAGTTGTTTAAATATGAGTTATCAGGTTCACCACGTGGTAATATAATTATTAAATTATCTTTCTTCTTCCACATAGCATTGAGCAAAACACAACACAGCGGTAAATCTACATTAGCCTAATGTCAGTTCACACATAGGCTTATCGCCGTGTTAGTTGTAGTGGGTGACTTACAACCAAACAATAATCATTAAAATATCGGACTTACAACGGTATCATCATTTTTTGTCATTGCCAATTTATTAACAACTCAGCATCGTATGTATTAAAGAGAAATAAAATCACTTCATCCATTTAAAGTGAATAAAATAGCCTTGACTTGACAGACTACTTATTGGAGTTCCACAACTACTGAATATAACTTTGTTCTCTCCCACCGGACTGGTGTGTAGGTGAGGTGCACGGTGGACCAAACCACTGTGAGGCAAGAGAGGGGTTCTAAACTTAAAACGCATTTTTGCCCCGTTTGCGTTTTTATTGTTTTACTACTTTCACAATCATTTTAAGTATATATCATTATATTATTTATAATACACAATGTGGTTTTTAATGATACTTTTAAGAAGGGACAACCCTCATATAGGGGGGGTCCTGACCCCCCTGCGATTTACGCCTGTGTTAGTACTTAGTTATTACCCAGTTATTGTAATTACTATAATCAGTACATAGTATGTACATGGGGAGCAGGACAGTAAAATAAAGTGCTACCAGTTGATCTCTATAAAGAAAACATTTGCCTGATATGCCTCATTTTTAGTCCTGCCACTATTTCTGTGACTAAGGCCTGGGACACGCGAGTGTCAGAACAGATTTAACACTGTGGGAGACCACAGGCATGAGGGCAGTTCATCGGAGTGGTCCAAGACCCTAGGAATTTTGTCGCACTTGAACCACAAATTGACGGGATTAGAGGAGTTTTTTCTGGTTGAAATTTAAAAAAGTAACAAATCCTTCCCCTGCGGGTCAATTTGACCCCCAAGGAATGAATGGCATGCGAGGAACGCTTGAGTACACATAGAAAAACCTAAACATGCTCAAAATACCAAACAATTATTTTACAATGTGTAACTAAATGCATACGGAAGAGAAACTGACTTTAGGACCCAGCGGAACAGCTCATTTGCTCCATATAGAGCTATAAGGCCATCTAGTGGCAAGAGTTATGAAATGTTATCTTTTTTCCACAAAGGAAAGACAAACACACCCAATGTAAGATATTTTGAGCTGAATTAAAAGGGTTATAATATAAAATTACAATTTATTTTTTATTTATTGATAAAATCTAGTAATTTAAAGGTAAATAAAATAAATAACAAAAAATTGAAAAAATATTATCAAAATGAAATAAAATAAGCTTTCTGGACAAAGAAAAAATTAAGTTTGATTTTAGGGCTTCAGGTCATTTTGACCCGCGGGGGAAGGATGAGGGTTAGGTTAACTTAAACACGAAGATACCACAAATCACGGTCTGTGTTTTAAACCACAGATAACATCACTGGACGCTAAGAGCAGCAGATAACTGTGGAGTCGCATGTGTATTTCTGAGGATCTGAAAGCTTCTTAGCACATATCATACAGTTGATAAAGGCGTTTTATGTATGTTGTGTTGCTTTACCTTGTATGAGTGTAACGGTACACAGAAGTCACAGTTTTTGGGCTCACGGTTCAATACGAGTTCGGTACAACAGGAAAAAGGCAACAAAACCCAATGCTAGGTTTCTTTTCATTTATTTTGAACAGACGGTAGTGCAAATGACAGTTTGTTCCACCTAGCGGCATTTAGTCCTCCTGAGGTAGTTGGTACAGTACAGACTCCTTTAGTGTATGAAGCAGAATGCACTCTTTCATAGGTCATATTTTTTATAGGACTGATAAAAAACAAAAGGACACACACATTTCATCACTGGTCTGTAGTGAGACGTCCACAACACAAATCGGCACAACGCCAAATGATTTTGTCTCATTACAGCGGAAACAACTTAAAATACTCTGTCATTTCTGGTCGTACAGACTAGAGTAAGACATCATCGAAACTAAGAGGTCTGTTTTTATTTGTGTGCACTCACGACAAAAACTAAACGATGTGGTTTTGTAAAATAAAGAAAACAGACAAGATGCCGCTTTCCCGGTTTCCTTTCCGTGAAGTTTGTGGAGCGCGTCACAAAAATGAATCAAAACTCATGCTGTGTTTGAAATCGCCCCTATACCCTCATTCACTATTCCCTACATTACTCCGCTGATATAGTCCACTTGAAGGAGTGAATGAAAACGAGTGAGTGAATTCAGACACTGAGTGCGCCGGAAGAGCTGCCGTATTAAAGTCCCTCATTGTGGTTCATTCAGTTGTCTGGTATTGTTTGTGCTATGCACGCTGTTTCGTAGATTCATGCTTTTGGTTGTATCTGAGTGGATTTTATTGAATACATTTATTTTTGATTCTGAATCATCTTTATTTTCAACCTAAAATGTTACATTAATGTCATTTCTATTTAACCGTGAATGTCTTGTAATTACACATTTGTAGACATGAAGCAGCAATTTAGTACATTTAAGACATTGGGCCCTATTTTAACGTTCTGAGTGCATGGCGCCGGTGCACTTAGGGTGTCCGAATCCACTTTTGCTAGTTTAACGACGGAAAAAACGGCCTTTTAAGTGGCATTTTCTTTCATTAATATTTTATGTTACTTACACTACAAGTCTATTCAATACAGTTGTGCAAAAGTGTGCTTTACATAAATACAAACGTGTGCTTCTTTTTCATAAGGGCACAGAAAAACAGTTGTTTTTTTCCATTCTTTTTTTCTCCAAAATGAATGTACAAAATCAGTGAATAAAAAAATGTTCAGTGCACCGCAGTACTGGACCAAAAAGCAAGTGACAGGTCTGCTAACGGGCCAGAACTCTCTCACACTGGGTCCAGACTAGCAGCTCATCCTTATTACTGAGCCCTAACCTCCCAGTACAATCTGGACACTACATAGCAAACACTTAAAACACCGGTAACACTTTAGCTTAAGGGTCCAGAATTATGCATTAGTTAAGCATAAATACACTAGTAATAAATGATGAACTTAACATAGAGTTAAACCAACAACTTTATAAGACATTAATTGCCACATGTCCAGTGTTCTTTAAAATGTTTATTAAGCACACACACACAGTTGTTTTGTTTTCTATTTGGTTTCACACAAACACACTCACACACACACACATAATAATTAGCTTTATTATTACTACTTGTAATATTTAATTGACTACTAACAGATATGAAGCTGTACTGTAACTGTCAGTCATTTTGATTTGGTTAACTATGTATAAATGTGTTCTTAATCAATTGTCTTAATAATTGTAGCGGTCTCGTCTCGTGCGCTTTCTTCCCCACGCCCTTCACACGCTTCTCTAATAGTAAACAATGTTCTTCTGGAGATAGTTCCTGCTCGGGAGTGCTTGAGTAAGGTTTTGGCACAGAACTGCTTGGACCCGGGACACACGAATCATCTGAATCAAACAGATCCAATTCAGGTTCCGTCTCTGGGACACACGAGGGCTCAGCCGAATCCAACGGAAAATACTTTTTGAAGAATGCCCTCATTTTCTTCATCTTCTTCGTTTTTTCCGGAGAAGCATCCATGCCATCACTGACGTCAACCTCCTGACCTTCTGCACACACAGGTTCAGTCTCAGGAACGCTTGCATCCGGGACACACGAGGGCTCAGACGGATCCAACGGAAAATACTTTTTGAAGAAAGCACTAATTTTCTTCTCTTTAGTACTTTCTGAAAAAAGAAGAAAACAAATAATATGTTATTAGAAACATCACTAACCACAGATCAAAAATGAATTATTAGTCCAACCTGAAAGAAATTTCTGTTTGCATCTCATTTGTTCTGCACACACACAGTTCAGTAATTTATGGGAGTGACGACCGCATTTACAAAAACTGCACGCAGTGTGTGCGGAACCGAACTGAACTACTAGTTGTTAATGACGTTAAATGCGGTTGTCACTCCTGAAACTTTACAGTGTGTACATGGCCATTGTAATGTTGCATCTCAAATGCTCTGTTGACTTTCACCTCTTTTTGGGCTGTTCTTTTTGATCCCACTGCCGCTCCCGGGCCAGCCGTCGCTAACCAGATTTACTTCAGGTTCAGGAACTCGATCCGTTTCAGGTGTTGGCTCTGGAACAGCCGGATCTATCCAAAAAAGCATTTGGAAGAGTCCGCTAATTCTTCTCACCATCCACTCTGTGGTACTTTCTGAAAAACAAATAATATGTTATTAGAAACATCTCAAACCACAGATTAGACATGAATAACTTGAAAGACATTTCTGTTTGCATCTCATTCGTTCTGTACACACACAGTTCAGTAATTTATGGGAGTGACGACCGCATTTACAAAAATTCTACGCAGTGTGTCTGAACCGAACTGAACAACTAGTTATGATGTACGATGAGAGATATAAGAGATGACCGATGATGAGACCAGAGATGTATCTCGTCTGTATGTGCGGTGCAAGAAATCACAGGGAAAGTGGTATGAGCCTTGACTTATTCGTGATGCCAGATCTTGCAAGCAAATCAGCAGAAAAGCCCATCAAAAAACGAAATCAATGAAATACTGCGACCCACACCTGTACACTTTAATAACACCATAAACTCGATCGCTGTATGAGCCAAGCTTAAATAAAAAACCCAAACTGCTTATAATAAGTGGACATGGCAACACCGCAAGAGTGCGCTCTGTGAAGTTTCAGGAGTGAGTCGTGTTCCGGACACATGGAATGATAATTTTGGGGACTCACTCCTGCATTTAAATGCGGTTGTCACTCCTGAAACTTTACAGTGTGTACATGGCCATTGTAATGTTGCATCTCAAATGCTCTGTTGACATTCACCTCTTGGGTCGTTCATTTCAGGGGTTTCCGGAGAAGCATCCATGCCATCCCTGACGTCAACCTCCTGACCTTCTGCAGACACGGGTTCAGTCTCAGGAATGCACGAGGGCTCAGACGGATCCAATGGAAAATACTTTTTGAAGAATGCCCTCATTTTCTTCATCTTCTTCATTTTTTCCGGAGAAGCATCCATGCCACCTTCATCATCCATGCCACCCTGATCATCCATGACACCCTGATCATCCATGCCACCCTGATCATCCATGCCACCCTGATCATCCATGCCATCACTGACGTCAACCTCCTGACCTTCTGCAGACACAGGTTCAGTCTCAGGAACGCTTGCATCCGGGACACACGAGGGCTCAGACGGATCCAACGGAAAATACTTTTTGAAGAAAGCACTCATTTTCTCCTCTTTAGTACTTTCTGAAAAAAGAAGAAAACAAATAATGTTATTAGAAACATCACTAACCACAGATCAAAAATGAATTATTAGTCCAACTTGAAAGAAATTTATGGGAGTGACAACCACATTTACAAAAATTCTACGCAGTGTGTGAAGTTTCAGGAGTGAGTCGTGTTCCGGACACATGGAATGATAATTTTGGGGACTCACTCCTGCATTTAAATGCGGTTGTCACTCCTGAAACTTTACAGTGTGTACATGGCCATTGTAATATTGCATCTCAAATGCTCTGTTGACATTCACCTCTTGGGTCGTTCATTTCAGGGGTTTCCGGAGAAGCATCCATGCCATCCCTGACGTCAACCTCCTGACCTTCTGCAGACACGGGTTCAGTCTCAGGAATGCACGAGGGCTCAGACGGATCCAATGGAAAATACTTTTTAAAGAATGCCCTCATTTTCTTCATCTTCTTCATTTTTTCGGGAGAAGCATCCATGCCACCTTCATCATCCATGCCACCCTGATCATCCATGCCATCCCTGACGTCAACCTCCTGACTTTCTGCAGACACAGGTTCTGGCTCAGGAACGCTTGGAACTGGGACACATGATTCCTTGGGATCGACCAGATCCAATTCAGGTTCCGTCTCAGGATCACACGAGGGCTCAGCCGGATCGATTGGAAAATACTTTTTGAAGAAAGCACTCATTTTCTTCCTCACTTTAGTAAAAAAAATAAGAAAACAAATAATGTTATTAGAAACATCACTAACCACAGATCAAAAATGAATTATTAGTCCAACTTGAAAGAAATTTCTGTTTGCATCTCATTTGTTCTGCACACACACAGTTCAGTAATTTATGGGAGTGACGACCGCATTTACAAAAACTGTACGCAGTGTGTCGAAACCGAACTGAACTACTAGCTGTTAATGACGTTAAATGCGGTTGTCACTCCTGAAACTTTACAGTGTGTACATGGCCATTGTAATGTTGCATCTCAAATGCTCTGTTGACTTTCACCTCTTTTTGGGCTGTTCTTTTCGATCCCTGGCTCTTCTGCTGGCCAGCAGACGCTAACCAGATTCACTTCAGGTTCCGGTTCAGGAACTCGATCCGTTTCAGGTGTTGGCTCTGGAACAGCCGGATCCATCCAAAAAAGCATTTGGAAGAATCCACTCATTTTTCTCTTCATCCACTCTGTGGTACTTTCTGAAAAACAAATAATATGTTATTAGAAACATCTCAAACCACAGATTAGACATGAATAATTAGTCTGACGTGAAAGACATTTCTCTATTGCGAGTTTGCATCCGACAATTCTGACTTTTTTCCTCAGAACTGCGAGATTTAAACTCACAATTGCATCTTTTCCCCTCAGAATTGGACATTATAACTCGCAATTACGCGTTTGTCTCACAATTCTCAGAAAAAAGTCAGAATTGTAGGATTGTTTTTATGATCCCAGATCCCTCTTATTTTGCTAAAATTAAAAGGAAATGAATTTTTTCATATTCTGCAAGGAGTATGAAACTTATGAGCAGAACTGTATCTTAGGATGCTTTTGCAGACTGTCAGAGTCTGAGAATCACCAATTGCTTTTTAATAACCAATAACCGCCCATAGACCCTCCTCTCGAAGAAATCAAGACAGAAGTGTTTGAAAGTGGACAAAAGAGATTAAAACACCAGGTGTAAACGGGAATGTGTCTCCCTCGTCTACTTGTGATCCGATCGACCAAACGCATCTTAATACCAGGTGCAAACCGGGCCCAAATAATGCCCATATGTCAGAAATGTACAGTTCTAAGACAATACAAATCATGCATTCATTTAAGCAGAAATAATGATCTCATTAAAACAGTTATTATTGTAAGTTGTGATCATCATAATGATGACAGTAAGTTATATGGGAAAGTTGTGAGTGGTGCATGTTGAGCATCACCTGTCGGGCTGTTCTCAGGGGTTGCACAGGTACAGGTTGGGTGCTTCATGTCAATGTTGATCTGCACATCCTCCCCATCTAAAGCGGCGTGACTGACTGACATGCACTCATCCGTGTCCACCTCCAGCTGTGCGGTTATCTGGCCCGGTGAGCACCCGAGAAGCTCGTAGATGCGATCGGTGACCATAAACTCCACCTGCACATTTTCCTCATCCGGGACCCAGACACTGTCAGTGCAGTACAACTCGCCGTTCACATAGACCTCCACACACACCTCTCTGCAGTTTGAAGACATTGTGTGTTTTGTATGCTGACAAATCCAAAGGAAACTGATAATGTCAGATGTACAAAACTGTATGTGTGATGCACAATGCGAGTCTATAATCTGTGAGTATGAACACGCTGAATATAGACTCTGTATCTGTATGAAATGGCGGTGTTTCTGAAGTTAGTATCGGTAGGTTATTGCTGTAATATATCGGTAGTCAGATGTGTCGCTCAAAATCGCCTCTGCTCGGATTATCGCTGCACTGAAGAAACTGCGGGTCAGAGTCTTTATAGTAAGTGCCGTCTGTGACGCAATCACACGTGACGCTCCATGGTTGCCATAGAAACGGATTGATTGACAGTAGCAGTTTCTCAACGGTTTTTGTTGTTGCTCACTCACTAATGATCTATATATTGTTATTAATATAAAATAAATAATTTAACACAATTTCCTGTACTCAGGTTACATTTACTGACTCGATTTCAATCACCTTAGAGGTGGGTAACAATATGAGTTACCAGTTTTCCAGTCAGTATTTGCGATGCAGACTCTCCAGAGCCACAATATTTACACACACAAACAAAACATATTTACCAGATGTAATTTTGAAGGCTGAATTAAATGTGGTGATAAAAACATCGCGTTAATGCTTCTGTTGAGTTGTCCTGTCCTCGCGAGCTGAACGCCGAATCAAACAACGCAGTCCGAGTCACGAGCAAATGACTCATTTGAGCAGATTCTTTTCATGACTCATTTTATTTTCTTAACGTTACTGGTTTGAATCAGTCTAACGAACACCAATCCTTCTGAATGAACTGGAGGAATTCGTCAGAGCGGCACTGAATCAACATTTGACTCACTCACTGAACCGCAAGTTGTCGTTGTTTCAACGATGCTCGTTTCGAAGAGTGGGTGCAACATTTGTTGTAACTCTTCAAAATTAAACTTTATTTGTTCTATTTTTTAAACACTGAATCTAATACTGCACATATTGAACTATTCAAAATGTGTATTGGTCGATCTCAGGTAACTATGGCAAGCCGTTTGGACTTTTATTCATTCACAGGATATGAACTCTTGATATCAACAATTCAATTTTCATCAGTTAAAAATGCTAACTCTTGATATCAGTAAAAATATTTTTTTGGTTATATGTTCAAATAATTAATGTTTGGGACAAAAAAACAGTATATGAACAAGTATTTTAATAAAAACACAAAAACATTTTTCATTTTAAAGAAGGCTGAAGCCTCAAGTAAGTGTGTATATATATATATATATATTATAATTTTATTTATTAAACAATTGTATAAATGATGGACCAAACAAAACTGATAAAAAAAAGAGAAATTAGAAAAATATTTAATATTTAAATATTTAAAATTGGGTAACAGGAATGAGTGTGTGCATTTATTTGTCTTAAGGTTCAGTGTTTGACTTCTCATCTTATGCCTGGTAAACTGTGAATGAACTATTATGTGAATGTTGAAAGTTGCCGTACTTTATTGAGGGAGGACACTGTTTGGGTCGAGTTCTCACACTTATGGGTTTCAAACTGGGGTCCAGGAAAAAGTTTAGAGTAAAAATAAATAAAAAAAATAAGATTAACCCTCTTATTACACTTGGTCAGTCTTGACCCGGAGGCAGTACATAAAAATCTCTGTAAAATTCATATGCAAATGGATTAAGACCATTTACAAAATATCATTTATTTTTGTGATTTATTTTATTTAAATTATTTTATTTTTTTATTAAATATAAAATTATTAAAATGATAAAAATAAATAAATAGATTGAAATCAATCAAAAAATCAATAATACAATGTAAATAAACAGTCCAGTACACTATAGTGAGTAAAGATGTGGTTTTTCTGTAAGGGCATTTGTAGGAGCATCGCTCAATGGATCTGGGGCAGAAATTATGACTTTCTCCACAAAATGAAAGGTGAGAACCTGCTGTTATATATTATATAATATATGGACTCATTTCAGGCTGTGATCCACCAGATAAATCAGTGCCCTCTGTTCTTCTAGAAAGGGACGAGAGACTATAAAGATGCCGGACCGTGTCTCAACTCATTACTTCAGTGCTGAGAAAAGAGAGAGACATTGAGCCTGTCATTTTCATGGATTTCAGTGACGATGATCCTTTCAAGGTATTAGATGCATATATGACTCTCTATATAATAATATATATCCATACATGTTCGAGTGTGATCCCGAATCGCAATGAACCAACAACACCTCAAATAAAGGATTCTCCAGCCTTTGACAGCGTGCTAAGTTATGTTCAGTTAGACACGTACACATTAATTAATAGATGTCAAACGATATGTGTAACGCAGTTCTTATGTTCCGGGAAGAAGGAGGCGGGAAACCGGCGAACTTTTAAAACTTTAATCAAATAAATAAACAAAATGAAAGTCACCGCGGCAGCCCCTCACGGACGACTGCCGCGCACACACACAAAACCAAACGTAAACAAAAACACAACATAAATCCAGGCCTGGTCCTCTCTCGTCTTGCACTGTTGTCGCTCCTCCTTATATGCTCCCGTCACTCCTCCGTGAGACGAGACCGGTGTGGCGCGCAGCTGGAGCTCATTATCGCTCGTCACCGGCCCGCTCTCACGGTCCCTCGCCTCACTGCTCGCCACAATATGTAACAATGCAATACTATCACATATAAAAAAAAATTTACTCACATAAGTGTGTTGCTTCATTCATTCATGTAATCTCATCCTGTCTGCAAATCCAGTCTCTTGTTTACAAACGAATCCGTGGTGAAATGAAGGAACAAACGCGCAATGTCTTCCCCACGTGAGCTGGATATTCAATTAATTAATAAAGTTCAAAAGTTTAAAGTTTTCAATAAAGTTCATCCATGCATTCATAATACTGGAATCCGAATGAAGCTTATGCGGTATGTTTATTGCTTAGAAGTTCGATCCGGTTTAGCTCTACGTAGGCCTATGTCATGTCAGGCACGAGTCGGTGGGCGGGGCTACAGAATCAGGCGTTGTTCTATTTCTGTTGAGGCGGTGTTTCACCACACTCTGACGTCACAGCCTGGCACATTCTGAGATCGAGCGTTTGCTGGGTCTGGTGTCAATAAAAGCTTTTCTTTGACTAACAAGGAAGTTTTCAGCTCTGAAACTTACAGGATATTCTTGTATTACCATGACCTTTTATATATCAAAAGCTCAAGGGAAAGTTGATTTCTTAATTCATGACCCCTTTAAGAATATCTCTATAGATAGTTGCAAAACCGCCACCACGACCACTCAGACGGGCTCGTGCGTATAACAGTAGCCTGGTGGAGTACACTCATTAAGCTCCAAGTTTTGAACAGGACTTTCAATAATGTTAATGCAATGGCAAGTTTTATGTTGGATAATATCATCTCAATGTGCTGTTTAAATGCTTGTCAACATTTCTACTCAGTCTCTTGGTTTACATTTCAGTTTTGACGTGAAAATTAGCAAATACATTTGTTTTGTAATTTTAATGGTAAAAGACTGTCAATTGGTAAGTTGCAACCTCAATCAACCTTCATTTCAAGTAATTTTATTGGAAAATAGAGATAATTGTAGTTTTTGACCAGGTCATCTTATCATTTACAGTGAAAAACCATAAATGACACTTTACATTTGATGATATTTCATTTTAATAATCATGTTTCATTAGGTGTCATGTATATTAGGAGTTTGTTACATCTTATGTTGTTTAATAAATGTTTATTGCATCATTTTACTGTTACCATGGTAGTGTTTTGTATTTGTGTGAATGACACTGTCCACCTTCTATATATTAGTATTTACTTCAGCTTGTGGAAAAGCTACTTGTGATTAGAGGTTTAAACCAGATTTTAGTACTTCAGTAGGTTATGTTAAAATTCATTAAATCAGTTAAAGGGCACCTATTATAATTCACTTTACATGGTGTTTGAACATAAATGTGTATTGGCAGTGTGTGTACACAACCACCCTATAATGGTAAAAATCCACCCACTCCTTTTTTTAATCCCCATTAATCATAAGCTGTGTCTCAGAACAAGCCGTTTGCAGATTCCTGGCAAAGTGACGTCACATTTCACAGGCCCCGCCCACGAGTGTTGATGGACACTGCCGTATTATCATAGACCCCGCCCTCAGAGAGCTGAACACAGTCGGCCATGTTTATCTCCTCGCCAGAGCATTTAACAGCAGCATTCAAGTAAGAAATGTGTTCAGAGTTCAGTCAAGAGCATTGATTTTCTGTTTTTCTTCTGTTTGATTCATATTAACAGCAGATATAGCAGTAGGTACTGTATATTACACTGATTTTTACTTTAGTACACAGATCTAATATACACACGGGATTTCTGTACTTGCTGCATACGTGCACAGACATAATCAACTGTTTTCATGTGAACTTTGTGTGTTTCTGACCTTGTGTGCATTTGACAGTTTAACCGCAATAACACATGAAAGAGAACTAGTGTAGTTTAATAGCCTACTCACGGACGCCAACATCCAGCTCTCTGTGTGTGTGTGTGTGTGTGTGTGTGTGTGTGTGTGTGTGTGTGTGTGTGTGTGTGTGTGTGTGCTCAAGCTCAGAGCATAGACTGTAAGGTTGAGAGTGCATTTATGGGTGTGGTCCTGGTCAAGACAATCTCCTGAACTCCAAACTGAATGTCAGAATGGGAAAGAAAGGTGATTTAAGCAATTTTGAGCGTGGCATGGTTCACAATCTGCTCAGTTACTGTGATTTTCACGCACAACCATTTCTAGAGTTTACAAAGAATGGTGTGAAAAGGGAAAAACATCCAGTATGCAGCAGTCCTGTGGGCGAAAATGCCTTGTTGATGCTAGAGGTCAGAGGAGAATGGGCCGACTGATTCAAGCTGATAGAAGAGCAACTTTGACTGAAATAACCACTCGTTACAACCGAGGTATGCAGCAAAGCATTTGTGAAGCCACAACAATGCTGATCGATTGCTCCTGTCTGCCTCCTGTCTGCCGGTCACAGTGTTTGCAGCTCTGTACAGCTTTGCTTTTGAATCTCTATTTGATATCTTTTCTTGTTGTTTATACTGCTAAATATAACTTACTCATCACCATATATTGTTTAATATTTCCTATCACGTTAAAATTGACAAATTGACATTTAAATCACTATCACAACGTGTTAGCATTTCACAACGCGTTAGCATTTTACTAGCCTGTTAGCCTGCCATTTGTGCATCCGGGTTTCCTGTTTTGTCTCTCGTGCCTTTACTAGTCCATCAAACAACTGTGGTAAGTTGGATTAATCAACAAATACGGTAAGCCATGTCTTCTCCTTTTATTGTTACCTGCACTACATGTTTCATGTTTAGTATATCTGTCTCCGTTGGTGAACAGGGCTTCACATGTGATAAATGTAAGGAGATAGTCAGACTGACGGAGAAGATTTCAGAATTAGAGACACGCATCCAGATTTTATTTGAGAGTAGTGAGAACAAAACAGCTTTAGACACTGCTTTGGATGCGACTAGCTCAGTGAAATCTGTACATTGTTCGGTTCCGGCTGTAGAGCCCGTGCAGCAGGGCAACTGGGTGACGGTGAGACGGCATAGTCGCGGATCAAAAAACCACTCTTCCGTTCTCCCCACTCAGTGATGCACCCACTGAGAATCCTGTTGAAAGTGCCCTAGTTATTGGCGATTCTATTACACGTAACGTGAAAATAGAGACACCAGCCACCATAGTCACATGTTTACCGGGAGCCAGAGCGCCTGACATCAAAGCAAATTTAAAAGTGCTGGCTAATGCTAATTGTAAATTCTCTAAGATTATTATTCATGTCGGCACTAATGATGTTCGACTTCGCCAGTCGGAGATCACCAAAATTAACATTAAAGAGCTGTGTGAACTCGCAAGTACGATGGCAAACCGGATTTTTTGCTCTGGTCCCCTCCCTATTAAAAGGAGTGATGAGATACTTAGCAGACTATCATCACTCAATGGCTGGTTGTCTAAGTGGTGTCCGCAAAATAACATAGGGTTCATAGACAATTGGAAAAGCTTTTGGGGCAGACCTGACCTGTTGAAAAGAGATGGTATCCATCCCTCCTGGGGTGGTGCCGCTCTTCTCTCTAGTAATTTGGCACATAGTCTTAAAGCTAAACCTTGACTAACTAGGGCCCAGGTCAGGAAGCAGACGGACTGGCTTACCCGACCGTCTGCTAGCTGTCTCGCGTCACAGAAGTCAGATAAATCCCAGCACATAGAGACTCTTTCACCTAGATATTATCACATAGAGACTGTGTCTGTTCCACGAATTAGTAAATACAAAAAACCACCAAAACTATTCAACGGTAAAAATTTAATTGATGAAATAAACAACAGATATAATACAGATGATCAAATGATAAAGCTCGGGCTGCTGAATATTCGATCCCTTTCCTCTAAAACGCTTATTGTTAATGATATGATTACAGATAATAATCTAGATGTGCTGTGTTTGACAGAAACCTGGCTAAAACCTGACGACTACATTACTTTAAATGAGTCCACCCCACAAGATTATTGTTATAAACACGAGCCGCGTCTGAAAGGTAAAGGGGGAGGTGTTGCTGTAATTTATAATAATATCTTCGGTATTACTCAGAAGTCTAGTTTCAAATATAATTATTTTGAAGTTTTGGTGCTTTACGTAACGTTATGTAGTGAAATTGATAAATCCTGTTTAACATTTGTGTTGGCTACTGTATACAGGCCACCAGGGCACAATACACACTTTATCAGAGAATTTCCTGATTTTTTATCAGAGTTAGTACTGGCTACAGATAAAGTCCTAATTGTTGGTGATTTTAATATCCATGTAGACAATGAAAAAGACGCATTGGGATTGGCATTTAGAGACATTCTAAACTCTATTGGAGTTAGGCAACACGTATCAGGACCCACTCATCTCCGTAATCATACTCTAGACCTAATATTGTCACATGGAATAAATGTTGATACCGTTGAAATTCTGCAGCAGAGCGATGACATCTCAGATCATTACCTAGTATCACGTATACTTAATTTAGCAAAGGCTGCAAAGCCGTCCCCTCGCTTCAAATATGGCAGGACTATCACTGCTGAGACTAAAGATTTCTTTATAAATAAACTTCCTCATCAGTTTCATCTCCTCAGCATCCCAGATAGCCCAGAGGAACTTGATGCTGCAACAGAAACTATTGACTCTCTCTTTTCCAGCACTTTAGACACAGTTGCTCCTCTGCGCTTAAAGAAGATTAAAGAGAATAGTCCAACGCCGTGGTACAATGAGCACACCCGGGCCCTTAAAACAGCAGCCAGAAAAATGGAGCGCAGCTGGAAGAAAACAAAACTGGAAGTTTTTCGCATTTCGTGGAAAGAGAGCATGATTTCATACAGAAAGGCCGTAAAAACTGCTAGATCTGCTTATTTCTCGACTCTCTTAGAAGAAAACAAACACAACCCTAGGTATTTATTCGATACAGTGGCTAAATTAACCAAAAATAAAGCTTCAACTTCTGATGTCTGCCAACAGCACAGCAGTAATGACTTTATGAACTTCTTTACTTGTAAGATTGATAATATTAGGAAAAAAATTATAACCATGCAGCCGTCTACTACTGTATCACATCAGACAGAGCATTGTAGTGTCACTGAGGAAAAATTACATTCATTCACTGCTATAGGAGAAGAAGAATTGGCTAAACTTGTTAAATCATCTAAATCAACAACATGTATGCTCGACCCTATACCGACTAAACTACTAAAAGAGATGCTTCCAGAGGTCATAGATCCTCTTCTTAATATCATTAATTCATCCTTGACTTTAGGATATGTACCGAAAACTTTTAAGTTGGCTATTATTAAACCACTTATTAAAAAACCGCAACTTGACCCTACAGAATTAGTCAATTACAGGCCAATCTCAAATCTACCCTTTCTGTCAAAAATACTAGAAAAGGCAGTGTCCTCACAATTATGCTCCTTTTTAAAAAAAAATGGTATCTGTGAGGTTTTCCAGTCAGGATTTAGACCACATCATAGTACTGAGACTGCTCTCATTAGAGTTACAAATGATTTACTCTTATCATCCGATCGTGGTTGTATCTCTCTGTTAGTGTTACTCGATCTAAGCGCTGCATTCGATACCATCGACCACAACATTCTTTTGAATAGACTCGAAAATTATGTTGGCATTAGTGGAATTGCATTGGCATGGTTTAAATCATACTTATCTGATCGTTTTCAGTTTGTAGCAGTAAATGAAGAGATGTCACACCGATCACAAGTTCAGTATGGAGTACCGCAGGGCTCAGTGCTAGGACCGTTGCTTTTCACCCTGTACATGCTACCACTGGGAGATATCATTAGGAAGCATGGCGTTAGTTTTCATTGTTATGCTGACGATACTCAGCTCTATATTTCTTCACGCCCTGACGAAACTTACCAATTCACAAGATTAACGGAATGCATAGCTGATATAAAAAATTGGATGACTAGTAATTTCCTGCAACTTAATTCAGAAAAAACTGAATTTTTAATTATTGGACAAAAAAACTCCACATGTAGTAACCGAGAATACTGTCTAACACTTGATGGCTGCTCTGTCAAGTCCTCGTCGTCAGTTAGGAACCTGGGTGTGCTCTTTGATACCAATCTCTCATTTGAAAGCCACGTTTCTAGCATCTGTAAAACTGCATTCTACCATCTTAAAAATATATCTAAATTACGGCATATGCTTTCAATGCAAAATGCTGAACAGTTAGTTCATGCATTCATGACCTCAAGGCTAGATTATTGTAATGCTCTACTGGGTGGTTGCCCTGCTCGCTTAATAAATAAACTGCAGCTGGTCCAAAACGCAGCAGCTCGAGTTCTTACTAGAACCAGGAAGTATGACCATATTAGCCCGGTTCTGTCAACACTGCACTGGCTCCCTATTAAACATCGCATACATTTTAAAATCTTGCTAATTACTTACAAATCACTAAATGGTTTAGCTCCCCAGTACTTGAGCGAGCTCTTAACGCATTATACTCCATCACGTCTATTGCGGTCTCAAAACTCTGGCCAGTTGACAATACCTAGAATATCAAAATCAACTGCAGGCGGTCGATCCTTTTCCTATTTAGCACCCAAACTCTGGAACAGCCTTCCTAGCATTGTTCGGGAAGCAGACACACTCTGTCAGTTTAAATCCAGACTAAAAACGCATCTCTTTACTATGGCATACACATAAAACATTTTAATTTATATTTTATTCAAATTGTTAGGCTGCATTAACTAGGTCAGCCGGAACCGGGAACACTTCCCATAACACCTGATGTACTCGTTACATCATAATGAGGAATGGCATCTACGCTACTGTTAGTCTCTCTGTTTATCCCGAGGTTTACTGCAGTCAGCCGGATCCGGGCCGTATCCAGATCAGATGGTGGACCAGCGCCCAGACATTACCAACGCATCCCTGAAGTGTCTGCAGAGACCGTGTCAATTAGTCTACCCTCTGAAATTGCTCATCGACATGGCATCCTCAATGGATCCATCTCCGGCGTGATGACTCCGATATTTCGAATATTCCTATTTAATAATTGTTTAATTGACACGCCATCCTCAATAAACCCGGTGTGATGCCTCCGATCTTTCGAATAATCCGATCTAATATTACTTCTGACCTATAAGGCTGCCAAAATAATAAACATACACTGTTTGTTAATTGGCCAGAGGAGAACTGGCACCCCGACTGAGCCTGGTTTCTCCCAAGGTTTATTTTTGGTTTTAGTTTTGGTTCCTTGCCACTGTCGCCTCTGGCTTGCTCAGTTGGGGACACAAAATTTTCAAATAAATATCCAAATAAATTTAATTACTAAACTAAATTATATCAACTACATTACTTGAATATATATGATAATTGAAATGAGCTGATGACATCAGTGTTTTCTCCAGAGCGGCTGTACAGCCGAATCAAATTCTGTTCATTATTTTCCTGTTTAACACTGTGAAGCTGCTTTGAAACAATCTGCATTGTAAAAAGCACTATATAAATAAAGTTGACTTGACTTGACTTGACATACATTTGTGTCTTGTACATGTAAACATAATAATAATAATAATTAATCAAGTGTGGCAAGATGTGAAGGGGGAGGAGAATTAATACGTGCGTCACGTTTAGTCGATAAAACACTTCCGCAAAGGATACACCTGTGTATCCTCGCTCATGACTCCTCAGGAAGCCTCCTCACTCCTCGATCCTCGCCTCCTCGCGGTGCAATTAGAGGATTTGAGATGTCCTACAAGATGTCTGAGCTCGATCGGTTTCCGGGTCATAGGATGGAGGACGGAGGAGCGAGGAAACGAGGAGGGATATTGAGAAGCACCCCGAGGCTTCGTGCAAATGTGCCGTATTGTGTCAAAGTTTCGAAACAATCCGACATCCGTCTCCATGGCGACACCTAGTGGTCACTTGCATGTGTTGATCTGAAATAACCTTGACAATGATCCAGGTAAAAAAAAAAAAAAAAACATCTGTCTGACAACTACATGATCTTGGTTTTGTAACCTGTAACCTCCTCATTGTGAATAACTATAGGGTTTTTTTGGTCATGGAAAATGAAGATAAATAAAAGAAATAAAGCCACAATGTGTCACATTTGTTACATAACATTTTTATAAAAAAATATGAATTGCTCTGCTGTTGAAGGACTTAGCTGACTTCTTTTTTTTACATTGTTTCCAGCCTTTGAAAAAATCCTCTCACAAGGGACACTTGTTGCTGGCATGCACAAATATTTTTTAGCAAGTACATACAAACGAGGAAAAATGACTGCTCTCTCTTTCCAATAAGTTAATGGATCATGTGTTCTGGGCAAAAACGCATCTTTGAGGTACTTTTTCACTTCTACTGTTGCATCAGCTGTAGCACTGTGTGTCGTCTGGGTTTCATGGATACGACTATCAAACAGTTCCCATAAACTGTCCTGGGTTTCTGCTGGTGTTGATGATGATGATGATGATGGGCCTGATGTTGACATTTGTGGCTCTGAATGAAAATTAAAACAATTAGTTACAAAGCATAAACTGACAGCATATATGAAGTATAAGTTACATAATTATTCAGATGATATCTCCATAAAGTTAGATGAAGACTGAAACTGCTCACCAGGAGTTGCTGTGTTTGAACGCATCAGCGAAGCGCACTCCAGTGTGAGGCTCTTTTCAGCCTCCTGGGCTTTGGCAGGATTTCCAAAAGCCACATTTTTGAACCTTGGGTCCAGCAGTGTAGCAAGTCCCAAGGCTCTGAACGACTCATACCCCCCAAATCTGGAGTGCAGACCTTCTTGCAGGTGTGAGCCTGTTCAAAACAGGAGCAAACCATATGAATTATATTAATGACAACAATATGACATTTATAGCCAATTAGATTTACGGCATCTCTTACATGGAGCCTCCATTTTTATCTATTCTATTAATATATCTATCTATACACTCACCTAAAGGATTATTAGGAACACCTGTTCAATTTCTCATTAATGCAATTATCTAATCAACCAATCACATGGCAGTTGCTTCAATGCATTTAGGGGTGTGGTCCTGGTCAAGACAATCTCCTGAACTCCAAACTGAATGTCAGAATGGGAAAGAAAGGTGATTTAAGCAATTTTGAGCGTGGCATGGTTGTTGGTGCCAGACGGGCCTGTCTGAGTATTTCACAATCTGCTCAGTTACTGGGATTTTCACGCACAACCATTTCTAGAGTTTACAAAGAATGGTGTGAAAAGGGAAAAACATCCAGTATGCGGCAGTCCTGTGGGCGAAAATGCCTTGTTGATGCTAGAGGTCAGAGGAGAATGGGCCGACTGATTCAAGCTGATAGAAGAGCAACTTTGACTTAAAAATAACCACTCGTTACAACCGAGGTATGCAGCAAAGCATTTGTGAAGCCACAACACGCACAACCTTGAGGCGGATGGGATGCAACAGCAGAAGACCCCACCGGGTACCACTCATCTACACTACAAATAGGAAAAAGAGGCTACAATTTGCACAAGCTCACCAGAATTGGACAGTTGAAGACTGGAAAAATGTTGCCTGGTCTGATGAGTCTCGATTTCCGTTGAGACATTCAGATGGTAGAGTCAGAATTTGGCGTAAACAGAATGAGAACATGGATCCATCATGCCTTGTTACCACTGTGCAGGCTGGTGGTGGTGGTGTAATGGTGTGGGGGATGTTTTCTTGGCACACTTTAGGCCCCTTAGTGCCAATTGGGCATCGTTTAAATGCCACGGCCTACCTGAGCATTGTTTCTGACCATGTCCATCCCTTTATGACCACCATGTACCCATCCTCTGATGGCTACTTCCAGCAGGATAATGCACCATGTCACAAAGCTCGAATCATTTCAAATTGGTTTCTTGAACATGACAATGAGTTCACTGTACTAAAATGGCCCCCACAGTCACCAGATCTCAACCCAATAGAGCATCTTTGGGATGTGGTGGAACGGGAGCTTCGTGCCCTGGATGTGCATCCCACAAATCTCCATCAACTGCAAGATGCTATCCTATCAATATGGGCCAACATTTCTAAAGAATGCTTTCAGCACCTTGTTGAATCAATGCCACGTAGAATTAAGGCAGTTCTGAAGGTGAAAGGGGGTCAAACACAGTATTAGTATGGTGTTCCTAATAATCCTTTAGGTGAGTGTATATCAGCTATGAATCTATATCTATATAACTCTATATCTCTAACTTATGCTGTGCTATCTGTCACTATCTAACTTAGTCTATATGAATGTGTCACTATAGCTATCCTAATCTGTCACTGTCTATACCTATCAGTCAATATATCTAATTTAAATCTAGCCTAAATATAACTAACCAAAGCGCACTATAAATCTCACTTATATCACAAAATCACTGCTATCACAGAATCTCTCTCATCACAAAAACCCATGAGGTGAAGATGCATTAACTTCACTTTTAAACTTTGTGGGGAATTAGGTTCATACAGATGTGTGACTGTGGCGTTTGTTCCCGCCCCTTTCAATCAAACGCAGTTTCGACAGGCACCACCTGATGAAACACTTGTGAAACGCGCCGAAGCTTCATTTAGCCATAGTCACGTAACATGGGTGTTTTGAATCACAGTTCAGAGCAGTGTTTCGAAACATTTGCGCTTCGGGATCTCGACACAGCGTCAAAACGTTAGTTTCGCATCAGCCATCCCTACTGTGTGGAATTGTCTGAAAAATGTCTATGAAGTGAGTTTAGAGGCCATGTGGTATACTGATGTGGATCCTGAAACTGGATTACACGCTCACTGCTGTGGATCCTGAAACTGGATTACACGCTCACTGCTGTGGATCCTGAAACTGGATTACAAACTCACTGCTGTGGATCCTAAAACTGAATTACACGCTCACTGCTGTGGATCCTGAAACTGGATTACACGCTCACTGCTGTGGATCCTGAAACTGGATTACACGCTCACTGCTGTGGATCCTGAAACTGGATTACACGCTCACTGATGTGGATCCTGAAACTGGATTACACGCTCACTGATGTGGATCCTGAAACTGGATTACACGCTCACTGATGTGGATCCTGAAACTGGATTACACGCTCACTGCTGTGGATCCTGAAACTGGATTATGCCACACATGTGATTTTAAAGACTTTCTGGTTTGCTGTGATTTGATATCAACACTAAGGTTTGCACTGGGAAACTTTGGGATGTGATTCCTAGAGTGGGGTGAATAAACTTTCAACGTTATTGTCCTTGTCATCATCGTCTTCATCGTCATCATCATCCAAAAACAGATAAGACTTTAATTTCTATGCTGTTGGTTCCAGAGGGGAAAAACATGTAAGATTTGTAAAGATGATGACTCTGACTTAAACTTACCACCACCCCCACCCCCACCACCTGCAGTAGAGAGAGAGAGAGACACTTCCTGAGTCTATTACCAACCTCATAGAACAACTTACTGATAAAGTCAATGCACTGGAAGGACGGGTTGCTGAATGTATCAAGACGATGAGTGGCTGTGTTTCACAAGAAGAATTCCAGAACAAATGTAAAGGGATAGAAAATCGGTTGGTGTATCGTATCGAGAGTCAAGAAAGTGGTGGAAAGAGAAAGGATGTGCAGCTTGACGCCAAGTTCAAATCATTGACTCCAATGTCCACACCTGTAACGTCCAACATTTGTTGTGGTGTTCATGATTCTGGACCAAGTCAGCATCATACCTATGAAGTTCAGCAAAACTCATTGACCAGTCAAGAGAAGACTATGTTAATGCCCTACAATCCTCCAGTAAAGTTAGACTTACCTTGTTTTAGTAATAAGCAAGATGAAGACCCTATTCTGTTTATTGAACGCTGTGAGGAGTACTTTGCAGTTAGGCCTTTGAGTGATCAGGAAGTCCTGGCGCTGCTTAACACAGTGCTCAAAGAAACCACTAAAGACTGGTGGCAAGCAGAAAGAAGGAAAGTGAATAGTTGGAGGCAATTCAAAGATGTTTTTTTAAGATCTTTTCTGAGTGAAGATTATGAGGATGTGGCATCAAGAAGGTTGGTGGAGAGAAAACAAGGGGCCAAGGAAAGCATAAGAGACTTTGCTTTTCATTATCGAGCTTTGTGTTTGAGATGGAGAAAGAATATGTCGGAGAAGGACATTGTACTGGCCGTAACTGCAATCCTCGTCTGGCTAGTCTGTTAAGAGGTACTGTGGCAAATGTTGGTGAGCTGGGCAGAATTGGAACTCAAATTGAACGTGATTTTGATGAAGCCAAGAAATATTGGAATCAGGTGCATTCCGAAGAGCAAAAGAGAAAACATATGCCAGCAAGTACTAGAGTGGTGTGGTCCATTGAAATGCAGTATACAACTGTAACAAAGACGGTCAACATACCTATAATCTTACGTGATCGTTTTCTTTTGGCCATGGTGGACACTGGTAGTTCGTTGTCCTTAATCCAAGAATCAATCTGGAAACAAATGAACAAGGGTGAACCAAGTCAGCCAAGTAAGGCCAAACCTTTATGTTGGCTAATGGGCAGAAGCAGGCAGCAACTGGAAAGGTGACATGGCAATGTAAGGTGCAGGGTCAGCCATTTACCTTGACACTGTTTATCCTGAAAGACAGAGATTTAACAGTACCAGTCATTCTAGGAATGGATTTTTTGTCACAGTCTGGGATTGTGTTGGATTTTAGTAAAGCCCAATATGGTTTACCTTCTGCAAACAGCCAGGACGCTAACCAGTTTTTCCCATTTGTGACGCAAGATTCTACGTCTTCAGTCTATTTCTACTTGGCTATACCCACACCTAACATTGATGACACAGTACTCGAATCCATACAACTGCTAACAAGTAAAGCAGAGACTACATCACCATTCAAGGAAAAAAATTAAAATTTGTTGATGGACTGTCCTGTCTGCTCTAAAGAGGTTGGACATACAAAAATAGTTAATCGAATTATAACCACTGATGAACTCCTGGTCAGAAAAAGGGCATATAAACTCTCCATTGACAAACAGAAGTATGTTGACAATGAAATCCAGGAACTGCTGGACAAAAAGATCATACAATCTTCTGTTTCCCCATGGGCATCTCCTGTTGTTGTTGTCCCCAAGAAGGATGGAAGTTCTAGGTTGTGCATTGATTATAGAGGCTTTAATGCCAAAACTCATCTTGATGTGTACCCCATGCCACAAATCCAGGAGATATTGGAGTCGTTCCATGGTGCTACTGTCTTTAGTACACTTGATCTTAAAAGTGGATACTGGCAACTTGAGATGGAGGAGGATAGCGTACAGAAAACCGCATTTGTGACATCTGCAGGCTTATTTGAATTCTTGCGTTTACCTTTTGACCTTTTTTGAGACTTATGGAGACTGTATTGAGACACCTTAAAGGCAAGTGTTGTCTGGTGTATATAGATGATGTAGTAGTGTATTCCAAAAATGAAGAGGAGCACATCTACAATCTCACCCGGGTATTTCAGTGCTTACATGATGCTGGACTTACCCTTAACCTTGGAAAATGTAACTTCACGAAACGCAACATCACTTAACTAGGTCACATAATCTCAGCAGAGCGAGTCAAGACGGATCCTAACAAAGTCTCAGCCATCGGCAACTTTCCTGTTCCACAGTCTCTAAAGGATGTGCAGAGATTTTTGGAATTAGCTGGATGGTACTATCGTTTCATTCCACATTTTTCCACAAAAGCAGCACCTTTACATGCCCTCAAGCAGAAAAAATCCATCTGGATGTGGGAAGAAGGATGTCAAAGAGCTTTCAACATCATAAAAAAGGACTTGAGTCAAACACCAGTTCTCTTACCGCCAGACATCAATAAACCATTTCGGGTGCAAACGCATGTAAGCGAGATAGGACTGGATGCTGTACTTACCCAAGAAATGGAGGATGGAGAAAGAGTCATTTCTTATGCATCCAGATTACTCAGAGAAGTCATATTCGGTATCTGAAAAGGAGTGTTTAGCGGTCGTCTGGGCAGTTGAAAAATGGAGACCGTATCTAGAAGAGAGAACATTTGAGGTCATTACTGATCATAGTGCACTTACTTGGGTATTTCAACATCCAAAGCCTTCATCACGACTTACCCGCTGGACAATACGGCTACAAGGTTACGACTTTACTGTCAAATATCGTAAAGGCCATTGCAATGTAGTGCCTGATGTGCTATCCAGGTCTCCAGGACAGCTAACCTCAGAGATGATTGCAGTGGTAAGAGCTTCAAAACTCAGAAACCTACCAACCAACTTACCAGAGATCCAGGAGCTTATCTTAAAGGTAAAATCACAGCCAGCCCGAGACATTTCTTGTGTACTTTATCTGATTGAGAATGATCTTTTGTTTCGGAGTGTGCTAGACAGACAAACAGGTCCCTGTGTGATAACCCTATGAGTGGACATTTGGGAATAAAACTTAAAACTTTACTCAGACTGCTGGATATGGTATACTGGCCAAGTGTAAGATCTGATGTTTGGAAGCATTGCAAATAATGTATCACAAACCATCTTTGAGCAAATTATCTGGTCACCTCCAATCTACACCCATCATTGAACCAGGCCATATGATTGGAGTAGATCTCATGAGGCCATGTCCAAAGCATAAGGCAAAATGAACATCTTTAAGTTGTGGTTGACTACTGCTCTAAATGCTCATTTTTGACAGCACTAAATATAAGGTAACTACATGGGTTAAAGTTAGGTTTATGGATAGGTTTAATATCTCATGAGCAATTTTTGAAGGGGACACAAATAATACAGCCAAAATTGTCTACTTGTAAGGATATGTGTACCATTTTTCTGAAAAGTGATCTTATGTCCGTTTTTCTTTTCTCTGTAATTTTCTCTGGCCAACAACACAAATCAATAGTTGTTTAAATATGAGTTATCAGGTTCACCACGTGGTAATATAATTATTAAATTATCTTTCTTCTTCCACATAGCATTGAGCAAAACACAACACAGCGGTAAATCTACATTAGCCTAATGTCAGTTCACACATAGGCTTATCGCCGTGTTAGTTGTAGTGGGTGACTTACAACCAAACAATAATCATTAAAATATCGGACTTACAACGGTATCATCATTTTTTGTCATTGCCAATTTATTAACAACTCAGCATCGTATGTATTAAAGAGAAATAAAATCACTTCATCCATTTAAAGTGAATAAAATAGCCTTGACTTGACAGACTACTTATTGGAGTTCCACAACTACTGAATATAACTTTGTTCTCTCCCACCGGACTGGTGTGTAGGTGAGGTGCACGGTGGACCAAACCACTGTGAGGCAAGAGAGGGGTTCTAAACTTAAAACGCATTTTTGCCCCGTTTGCGTTTTTATTGTTTTACTACTTTCACAATCATTTTAAGTATATATCATTATATTATTTATAATACACAATGTGGTTTTTAATGATACTTTTAAGAAGGGACAACCCTCAGATAGGGGGGGTCCTGACCCCCCTGCGATTTACGCCTGTGTTAGTACTTAGTTATTACCCAGTTATTGTAATTACTATAATCAGTACATAGTATGTACATGGGGAGCAGGACAGTAAAATAAAGTGCTACCAGTTGATCTCTATAAAGAAAACATTTGCCTGATATGCCTCATTTTTAGTCCTGCCACTATTTCTGTGACTAAGGCCTGGGACACGCGAGTGTCAGAACAGATTTAACACTGTGGGAGACCACAGGCATGAGGGCAGTTCATCGGAGTGGTCCAAGACCCTAGGAATTTTGTCGCACTTGAACCACAAATTGACGGGATTAGAGGAGTTTTTTCTGGTTGAAATTTAAAAAAAGTAACAAATCCTTCCCCTGCGGGTCAATTTGACCCCCAAGGAATGAATGGCATGCGAGGAACGCTTGAGTACACATAGAAAAACCTAAACATGCTCAAAATACCAAACAATTATTTTACAATGTGTAACTAAATGCATACGGAAGAGAAACTGACTTTAGGACCCAGCGGAACAGCTCATTTGCTCCATATAGAGCTATAAGGCCATCTAGTGGCAAGAGTTATGAAATGTTATCTTTTTTCCACAAAGGAAAGACAAACACACCCAATGTAAGATATTTTGAGCTGAATTAAAAGGGTTATAATATAAAATTACTATTTATTTTTTATTTATTGATAAAATCTAGTAATTTAAAGGTAAATAAAATAAATAACAAAAAATTGAAAAAATAGTATCAAAATAAAATAAAATAAGCTTTTTGGACAAAGAAAAAATTAAGTTTGATTTTAGGGCTTCAGGTCATTTTGACCCGCGGGGGAAGGATGAGGGTTAGGTTAACTTAAACACGAAGATACCACAAATCACGGTCTGTGTTTTAAACCACAGATAACATCACTGGACGCTAAGAGCAGCAGATAACTGTGGAGTCGCATGTGTATTTCTGAGGATCTGAAAGCTTCTTAGCACATATCATACAGTTGATAAAGGCGTTTTATGTATGTTGTGTTGCTTTACCTTGTATGAGTGTAACGGTACACAGAAGTCACAGTTTTTGGGCTCACGGTTCAATACGAGTTCGGTACAACAGGAAAAAGGCAACAAAACCCAATGCTAGGTTTCTTTTCATTTATTTTGAACAGACGGTAGTGCAAATGACAGTTTGTTCCACCTAGCGGCATTTAGTCCTCCTGAGGTAGTTGGTACAGTACAGACTCCTTTAGTGTATGAAGCAGAATGCACTCTTTCATAGGTCATATTTTTTATAGGACTGATAAAAAACAAAAGGACACACACATTTCATCACTGGTCTGTAGTGAGACGTCCACAACACAAATCGGCACAACGCCAAATGATTTTGTCTCATTACAGCGGAAACAACTTAAAATACTCTGTCATTTCTGGTCGTACAGACTAGAGTAAGACATCATCGAAACTAAGAGGTCTGTTTTTATTTGTGTGCACTCACGACAAAAACTAAACGATGTGGTTTTGTAAAATAAAGAAAACAGACAAGATGCCGCTTTCCCGGTTTCCTTTCCGTGAAGTTTGTGGAGCGCGTCACAAAAATGAATCAAAACTCATGCTGTGTTTGAAATCGCCCCTATACCCTCATTCACTATTCCCTACATTACTCCGCTGATATAGTCCACTTGAAGGAGTGAATGAAAACGAGTGAGTGAATTCAGACACTGAGTGCGCCGGAAGAGCTGCCGTATTAAAGTCCCTCATTTTGGTTCATTCAGTTGTCTGGTATTGTTTGTGCTATGCACGCTGTTTCGTAGATTCATGCTTTTGGTTGTATCTGAGTGGATTTTATTGAATACATTTATTTTTGATTCTGAATCATCTTTATTTTCAACCTAAAATGTTACATTAATGTCATTTCTATTTAACCGTGAATGTCTTGTAATTACACATTTGTAGACATGAAGCAGCAATTTAGTACATTTAAGACATTGGGCCCTATTTTAACGTTCTGAGTGCATGGCGCCGGTGCACTTAGGGTGTCCGAATCCACTTTTGCTAGTTTAACGACGGAAAAAACGGCCTTTTAAGTGGCATTTTCTTTCATTAATATTTTATGTTATTTACACTACAAGTCTATTCAATACAGTTGTGCAAAAGTGTGCTTTACATAAATACAAACGTGTGCTTCTTTTTCATAAGGGCACAGAAAAACAGTTGTTTTTTTCCATTCTTTTTTTCTCCAAAATGAATGTACAAAATCAGTGAATAAAAATATGTTCAGTGCACCGCAGTACTGGACCAAAAAGCAAGTGACAGGTCTGCTAACGGGCCAGAACTCTCTCACACTGGGTCCAGACTAGCAGCTCATCCTTATTACTGAGCCCTAACCTCCCAGTACAATCTGGACACTACATAGCAAACACTTAAAACACCGGTAACACTTTAGCTTAAGGGTCCAGAATTATGCATTAGTTAAGCATAAATACACTAGTAATAAATGATGAACTTAACATAGAGTTAAACCAACAACTTTATAAGACATTAATTGCCACATGTCCAGTGTTCTTTAAAATGTTTATTAAGCACACACACACAGTTGTTTTGTTTTCTATTTGGTTTCACACAAACACACTCACACACACACACATAATAATTAGCTTTATTATTACTACTTGTAATATTTAATTGACTACTAACAGATATGAAGCTGTACTGTAACTGTCAGTCATTTTGATTTGGTTAACTATGTATAAATGTGTTCTTAATCAATTGTCTTAATAATTGTAGCGGTCTCGTCTCGTGCGCTTTCTTCCCCACGCCCTTCACACGCTTCTCTAATAGTAAACAATGTTCTTCTGGAGATAGTTCCTGCTCGGGAGTGCTTGAGTAAGGTTTTGGCACAGAACTGCTTGGACCCGGGACACACGAATCATCTGAATCAAACAGATCCAATTCAGGTTCCGTCTCTGGGACACACGAGGGCTCAGCCGAATCCAACGGAAAATACTTTTTGAAGAATGCCCTCATTTTCTTCATCTTCTTCGTTTTTTCCGGAGAAGCATCCATGCCATCACTGACGTCAACCTCCTGACCTTCTGCACACACAGGTTCAGTCTCAGGAACGCTTGCATCCGGGACACACGAGGGCTCAGACGGATCCAACGGAAAATACTTTTTGAAGAAAGCACTAATTTTCTTCTCTTTAGTACTTTCTGAAAAAAGAAGAAAACAAATAATATGTTATTAGAAACATCACTAACCACAGATCAAAAATGAATTATTAGTCCAACCTGAAAGAAATTTCTGTTTGCATCTCATTTGTTCTGCACACACACAGTTCAGTAATTTATGGGAGTGACGACCGCATTTACAAAAACTGCACGCAGTGTGTGCGGAACCGAACTGAACTACTAGTTGTTAATGACGTTAAATGCGGTTGTCACTCCTGAAACTTTACAGTGTGTACATGGCCATTGTAATGTTGCATCTCAAATGCTCTGTTGACTTTCACCTCTTTTTGGGCTGTTCTTTTTGATCCCACTGCCGCTCCCGGGCCAGCCGTCGCTAACCAGATTTACTTCAGGTTCAGGAACTCGATCCGTTTCAGGTGTTGGCTCTGGAACAGCCGGATCTATCCAAAAAAGCATTTGGAAGAGTCCGCTAATTCTTCTCACCATCCACTCTGTGGTACTTTCTGAAAAACAAATAATATGTTATTAGAAACATCTCAAACCACAGATTAGACATGAATAACTTGAAAGACATTTCTGTTTGCATCTCATTCGTTCTGTACACACACAGTTCAGTAATTTATGGGAGTGACGACCGCATTTACAAAAATTCTACGCAGTGTGTCTGAACCGAACTGAACAACTAGTTATGATGTACGATGAGAGATATAAGAGATGACCGATGATGAGACCAGAGATGTATCTCGTCTGTATGTGCGGTGCAAGAAATCACAGGGAAAGTGGTATGAGCCTTGACTTATTCGTGATGCCAGATCTTGCAAGCAAATCAGCAGAAAAGCCCATCAAAAAACGAAATCAATGAAATACTGCGACCCACACCTGTACACTTTAATAACACCATAAACTCGATCGCTGTATGAGCCAAGCTTAAATAAAAAACCCAAACTGCTTATAATAAGTGGACATGGCAACACCGCAAGAGTGCGCTCTGTGAAGTTTCAGGAGTGAGTCGTGTTCCGGACACATGGAATGATAATTTTGGGGACTCACTCCTGCATTTAAATGCGGTTGTCACTCCTGAAACTTTACAGTGTGTACATGGCCATTGTAATATTGCATCTCAAATGCTCTGTTGACATTCACCTCTTGGGTCGTTCATTTCAGGGGTTTCCGGAGAAGCATCCATGCCATCCCTGACGTCAACCTCCTGACCTTCTGCAGACACGGGTTCAGTCTCAGGAATGCACGAGGGCTCAGACGGATCCAATGGAAAATACTTTTTGAAGAATGCCCTCATTTTCTTCATCTTCTTCATTTTTTCCGGAGAAGCATCCATGCCACCTTCATCATCCATGCCACCCTGATCATCCATGACACCCTGATCATCCATGCCACATTGATCATCCATGCCACCCTGATCATCCATGCCACCCTGATCATCCATGCCATCACTGACGTCAACCTCCTGACCTTCTGCAGACACAGGTTCAGTCTCAGGAACGCTTGCATCCGGGACACACGAGGGCTCAGACGGATCCAACGGAAAATACTTTTTGAAGAAAGCACTCATTTTCTCCTCTTTAGTACTTTCTGAAAAAAGAAGAAAACAAATAATGTTATTAGAAACATCACTAACCACAGATCAAAAATGAATTATTAGTCCAACTTGAAAGAAATTTATGGGAGTGACAACCACATTTACAAAAATTCTACGCAGTGTGTGAAGTTTCAGGAGTGAGTCGTGTTCCGGACACATGGAATGATAATTTTGGGGACTCACTCCTGCATTTAAATGCGGTTGTCACTCCTGAAACTTTACAGTGTGTACATGGCCATTGTAATATTGCATCTCAAATGCTCTGTTGACATTCACCTCTTGGGTCGTTCATTTCAGGGGTTTCCGGAGAAGCATCCATGCCATCCCTGACGTCAACCTCCTGACCTTCTGCAGACACGGGTTCAGTCTCAGGAATGCACGAGGGCTCAGACGGATCCAATGGAAAATACTTTTTAAAGAATGCCCTCATTTTCTTCATCTTCTTCATTTTTTCGGGAGAAGCATCCATGCCACCTTCATCATCCATGCCACCCTGATCATCCATGCCATCCCTGACGTCAACCTCCTGACTTTCTGCAGACACAGGTTCTGGCTCAGGAACGCTTGGAACTGGGACACATGATTCCTTGGGATCGACCAGATCCAATTCAGGTTCCGTCTCAGGATCACACGAGGGCTCAGCCGGATCGATTGGAAAATACTTTTTGAAGAAAGCACTCATTTTCTTCCTCACTTTAGTAAAAAAAATAAGAAAACAAATAATGTTATTAGAAACATCACTAACCACAGATCAAAAATGAATTATTAGTCCAACTTGAAAGAAATTTCTGTTTGCATCTCATTTGTTCTGCACACACACAGTTCAGTCATTTATGGGAGTGACGACCGCATTTACAAAAACTGTACGCAGTGTGTCGAAACCGAACTGAACTACTAGCTGTTAATGACGTTAAATGCGGTTGTCACTCCTGAAACTTTACAGTGTGTACATGGCCATTGTAATGTTGCATCTCAAATGCTCTGTTGACTTTCACCTCTTTTTGGGCTGTTCTTTTCGATCCCTGGCTCTTCTGCTGGCCAGCAGACGCTAACCAGATTCACTTCAGGTTCCGGTTCAGGAACTCGATCCGTTTCAGGTGTTGGCTCTGGAACAGCCGGATCCATCCAAAAAAGCATTTGGAAGAATCCACTCATTTTTCTCTTCATCCACTCTGTGGTACTTTCTGAAAAACAAATAATATGTTATTAGAAACATCTCAAACCACAGATTAGACATGAATAATTAGTCTGACGTGAAAGACATTTCTCTATTGCGAGTTTGCATCCGACAATTCTGACTTTTTTCCTCAGAACTGCGAGATTTAAACTCACAATTGCATCTTTTCCCCTCAGAATTGGACATTATAACTCGCAATTACGCGTTTGTCTCACAATTCTCAGAAAAAAGTCAGAATTGTAGGATTGTTTTTATGATCCCAGATCCCTCTTATTTTGCTAAAATTAAAAGGAAATGAATTTTTTCATATTCTGCAAGGAGTATGAAACTTATGAGCAGAACTGTATCTTAGGATGCTTTTGCAGACTGTCAGAGTCTGAGAATCACCAATTGCTTTTTAATAACCAATAACCGCCCATAGACCCTCCTCTCGAAGAAATCAAGACAGAAGTGTTTGAAAGTGGACAAAAGAGATTAAAACACCAGGTGTAAACGGGAATGTGTCTCCCTCGTCTACTTGTGATCCGATCGACCAAACGCATCTTAATACCAGGTGCAAACCGGGCCCAAATAATGCCCATATGTCAGAAATGTACAGTTCTAAGACAATACAAATCATGCATTCATTTAAGCAGAAATAATGATCTCATTAAAACAGTTATTATTGTAAGTTGTGATCATCATAATGATGACAGTAAGTTATATGGGAAAGTTGTGAGTGGTGCATGTTGAGCATCACCTGTCGGGCTGTTCTCAGGGGTTGCACAGGTACAGGTTGGGTGCTTCATGTCAATGTTGATCTGCACATCCTCCCCATCTAAAGCGGCGTGACTGACTGACATGCACTCATCCGTGTCCACCTCCAGCTGTGCGGTTATCTGGCCCGGTGAGCACCCGAGAAGCTCGTAGATGCGATCGGTGACCATAAACTCCACCTGCACATTTTCCTCATCCGGGACCCAGACACTGTCAGTGCAGTACAACTCGCCGTTCACATAGACCTCCACACACACCTCTCTGCAGTTTGAAGACATTGTGTGTTTTGTATGCTGACAAATCCAAAGGAAACTGATAATGTCAGATGTACAAAACTGTATGTGTGATGCACAATGCGAGTCTATAATCTGTGAGTATGAACACGCTGAATATAGACTCTGTATCTGTATGAAATGGCGGTGTTTCTGAAGTTAGTATCGGTAGGTTATTGCTGTAATATATCGGTAGTCAGATGTGTCGCTCAAAATCGCCTCTGCTCGGATTATCGCTGCACTGAAGAAACTGCGGGTCAGAGTCTTTATAGTAAGTGCCGTCTGTGACGCAATCACACGTGACGCTCCATGGTTGCCATAGAAACGGATTGATTGACAGTAGCAGTTTCTCAACGGTTTTTGTTGTTGCTCACTCACTAATGATCTATATATTGTTATTAATATAAAATAAATAATTTAACACAATTTCCTGTACTCAGGTTACATTTACTGACTCGATTTCAATCACCTTAGAGGTGGGTAACAATATATGACTTACCAGTTTTCCAGTCAGTATTTGCGATGCAGACTCTCCAGAGCCACAATATTTACACACACAAACAAAACATATTTACCAGATGTAATTTTGAAGGCTGAATTAAATGTGTTGATAAAAACATCGCGTTAATGCTTCTGTTGAGTTGTCCTGTCCTCGCGAGCTGAACGCCGAATCAAACAACGCAGTCCGAGTCACGAGCAAATGACTCATTTGAGCAGATTCTTTTCATGACTCATTTTATTTTCTTAACGTTACTGGTTTGAATCAGTCTAACGAACACCAATCCTTCTGAATGAACTGGAGGAATTCGTCAGAGCGGCACTGAATCAACATTTGACTCACTCACTGAACCGCAAGTTGTCGTTGTTTCAACGATGCTCGTTTCGAAGAGTGGGTGCAACATTTGTTGTAACTCTTCAAAATTAAACTTTATTTGTTCTATTTTTTAAACACTGAATCTAATACTGCACATATTGAACTATTCAAAATGTGTATTGGTCGATCTCAGGTAACTATGGCAAGCCGTTTGGACTTTTATTCATTCACAGGATATGAACTCTTGATATCAACAATTCAATTTTCATTAGTTAAAAATGCTAACTCTTGATATCAGTAAAAATATTTTTTTGGTTATATGTTCAAATAATTAATGTTTGGGACAAAAAAACAGTATATGAACAAGTATTTTAATAAAAACACAAAAACATTTTTCATTTTAAAGAAGGCTGAAGCCTCAAGTAAGTGTGTATATATATATATATTATAATTTAATTTATTAAACAATTGTATAAATGATGGACCAAACAAAACTGATAAAAAAAAGAGAAATTAGAAAAAATATTTTAGAAAAAAAGTAAAGTTGGGTAACAGGAATGAGTGTGTGCATTTATTTGTCTTAAGGTTCAGTGTTTGACTTCTCATCTTATGCCTGGTAAACTGTGAATGAACTATTATGTGAATGTTGAAAGTTGCCGTACTTTATTGAGGGAGGACACTGTTTGGGTCGAGTTCTCACACTTATGGGTTTCAAACTGGGGTCCAGGAAAAAGTTTAGAGTAAAAATAAATAAATAAATAAAAAAATAAGATTAACCCTCTTATTACACTTGGTCAGTCTTGACCCGGAGGCAGTACATAAAAATCTCTGTAAAATTCATATGCAAATGGATTAAGACCATTTACAAAATATCATTTATTTTTGTGATTTATTTTATTTAAATTATTTTATTTTTTTATTAAATATAAAATTATTCAAATGATAAAAATAAATAAATAGATTGAAATCAATCAAACACTCAATAATACAATGTAAATAAACAGTCCAGTACACTATAGTGAGTAAAGATGTGGTTTTTCTGTAAGGGCATTTGTAGGAGCATCGCTCAATGGATCTGGGGCAGAAATTATGACTTTCTCCACAAAATGAAAGGTGAGAACCTGCTGTTATATATTATATAATATATGGACTCATTTCAGGCTGTGATCCACCAGATAAATCAGTGCCCTCTGCTCTTCTAGAAAGTGTGACGAGAGACTATAAAGATGCCGGACCGTGTCTCAACTCATTACTTCAGTGCTGAGAAAAGAGAGAGACATTGAGCCTGTCATTTTCATGGATTTCAGTGACGATGATCCTTTCAAGGTATTAGATGCATATATGACTCTCTATATAATAATATATATCCATACATGTTCGAGTGTGATCCCGAATCGCAATGAACCAACAACACCTCAAATAAAGGATTCTCCAGCCTTTGACAGCGTGCTAAGTTATGTTCAGTTAGACACGTACACATTAATCAATAGATGTCAAACGATATGTGTAACGCAGTTCTTATGTTCCGGGAAGAAGGAGGCGGGAAACCGGCGAACTTTTAAAACTTTAATCAAATAAATAAACAAAATGAAAGTCACCGCGGCAGCCCCTCACGGACGACTGCCGCGCACACACACAAAACCAAACGTAAACAAAAACACAACATAAATCCAGGCCTGGTCCTCTCTCGTCTTGCACTGTTGTCGCTCCTCCTTTTATGCTCCCGTCACTCCTCCGTGAGATGAGACCGGTGTGGCGCGCAGCTGGAGCTCATTATCGCTCGTCACCGGCCCGCTCTCACGGTCCCTCGCCTCACTGCTCGCCACAATATGTAACAATGCAATACTATTACATATAAAAAACATTTTTAATCACATAAGTGTGTTGCTTCATTCATTCATGTAATCTCATCCTGTCTGCAAATCCAGTCTCTTGTTTACAAACGAATCCGTGGTGAAATGAAGGAACAAACGCGCAATGTCTTCCCCACGTGAGCTGGATATTCAATTAATTAATAAAGTTCAAAAGTTTAAAGTTTTCAATAAAGTTCATCCATGCATTCATAATACTGGAATCCGAATGAAGCTTATGCGGTATGTTTATTGCTTAGAAGTTCGATCCGGTTTAGCTCTACGTAGGCCTATGTCATGTCAGGCACGAGTCGGTGGGCGGGGCTACAGAATCAGGCGTTGTTCTATTTCTGTTGAGGCGGTGTTTCACCACACTCTGACGTCACAGCCTGGCACATTCTGAGATCGAGCGTTTGCTGGGTCTGGTGTCAATAAAAGCTTTTCTTTGACTAACAAGGAAGTTTTCAGCTCTGAAACTTACAGGATATTCTTGTATTACCATGACCTTTTATATATCAAAAGCTCAAGGGAAAGTTGATTTCTTAATTCATGACCCCTTTAAGAATATCTCTATAGATAGTTGCAAAACCGCCACCACGACCACTCAGACGGGCTCGTGCGTATAACAGTAGCCTGGTGGAGTACACTCATTAAGCTCCAAGTTTTGAACAGGACTTTCAATAATGTTAATGCAATGGCAAGTTTTATGTTGGATAATATCATCTCAATGTGCTGTTTAAATGCTTGTCAACATTTCTACTCAGTCTCTTGGTTACATTTCAGTTTTGACGTGAAAATTAGCAAATACATTTGTTTTGTAATTTTAATGGTAAAAGACTGTCAATTGGTAAGTTGCAACCTCAATCAACCTTCATTTCAAGTAATTTTATTGGAAAATAGAGATAATTGTAGTTTTTGACCAGGTCATCTTATCATTTACAGTGAAAAACCATAAATGACACTTTACATTTGATGATATTTCATTTTAATAATCATGTTTCATTAGGTGTCATGTATATTAGGAGTTTGTTACATCTTATGTTGTTTAATAAATGTTTATTGTATCATTTTACTGTTACCATGGTAGTGTTTTGTATTTGTGTGAATGACACTGTCCACCTTCTATATATTAGTATTTACTTCAGCTTGTGGAAAAGCTACTTGTGATTAGAGGTTTAATCCAGATTTTAGTACTTCAGTAGGTTATGTTAAAATTCATTAAATCAGTTAAAGGGCACCTATTATAATTCACTTTACATGGTGTTTGAACATAAATGTGTATTGGCAGTGTGTGTACACAACCACCCTATAATGGTAAAAATCCACCCACTCCTTTTTTTAATCCCCATTAATCATAAGCAGTGTCTCAGAACAAGCCGTTTGCAGATTCCTGGCAAAGTGACGTCACATTTCACAGGCCCCGCCCACGAGTGTTGATGGACACTGCCGTATTATCATAGACCCCGCCCTCAGAGAGCTGAACACAGTCGGCCATGTTTATCTCCTCGCCAGAGCATTTAACAGCAGCATTCAAGTAAGAAATGTGTTCAGAGTTCAGTCAAGAGCATTGATTTTCTGTTTTTCTTCTGTTTGATTCATATTAACAGCAGATATAGCAGTAGGTACTGTATATTACACTGATTTTTACTTTAGTACACAGATCTAATATACACACGGGATTTCTGTACTTGCTGCATACGTGCACAGACATAATCAACTGTTTTCATGTGAACTTTGTGTGTTTCTGACATAACCTTGTGTGCATTTGACAGTTTAACCGCAATAACACATGAAAGAGAACTAGTGTAGTTTAATAGCCTACTCACGGACGCCAACATCCAGCTCTCTGTGTGTGTGTGTGTGTGTGTGTGTGTGTGTGTGTGTGTGCTCAAGCTCAGAGCATAGACTGTAAGGTTGAGAGTGATATGGCTTTAAAACCCATGCAGATGATAATATTTCATGATTATGAAGAACTGCAATGTCACGTGAGCGTGTCCGTGTGTTACGGTGTGTAGTGCAGCAGGGAAGAGAAGATCCAGGGCTTCCACAAAGACGGGTTTTTATTTATAAAGGGAATGCTAATGACGATGACCAGGTGCAGGGAATCCAGGGAGAGTGGGAGAGATGAGGAGTGAGTGATTTCAGGTGTGAGACAGGGAGGATCATGGGAAATGGAGTCCAGGACAGGCGTGGATTGTAACATTACTTCCTCCTCCCGGTAGGCGCGTCCTCGCGCCTTAGATGAAACACCGGGGAAGGGGGGTGGGCGCCCTGGAGACCTACACGCAGGTGCGGGGGAGGTGCAGACAGGTACAGAGGTCTCCAGGGCGGGACTAGGACATCGGGCGGCCACGGCGGGTCAGGAGCCTCGGGAGTCCACGGCGGATCAGGAGCCGTGGGATGCCATGGCGGATCAGGAGCCTCGGGAGTCCACGGCGAATCAGGAGCCGTCGGATGCCATGGCGGGTCAGCCTCGGGAGTCCACGGCGGATCAGGAGCCTTGGGAGTCCATGGCGGATCAGGAGCCCCACCCACATGTGCTCCACCCACATGTTCCCCACCCCCGGGTATATAGCCCCCCCCCCAAAACTTTCTTGGGGGAATTCAGGGGTAGTATGGAGGGCACGCGGAATGGGATGAGCTCCTGGGCTGGAGCGGGCTCGAGGAGGGCTGGAGCGGGCTCGAGGAGAGCTGGAGCGGGCTCGAGGAGAGCTGGAGCGGAATCCAGGAGACTCGGAGCGGGAACAGGGAAGCCTGGAGCGGAATCCAGGAGACTCGGAACGGGAACAGAGAAACCTGGAGCGGAATCCAGGAGACTCGGAGCGGGAACAGGGAAGCCTGGAGCGGGAACTTGGAAGCCTGGAGTGGGAACTTGGAAGCCTGGAGTGGAATCCAGGAGACTCGGAGCGGGAACTTGGAAGCCTGGAGCGGAATCCAGGAGACTCGGAACGGGAACAGGGAAGCCTGGAGCGGAATCTAGGAGACTCGGAGCGGGAACAGGGAGGCCTGGAGCGGAATCCAGGAGATTCGGAGCGGGAACTGGGAAGCCTGGAGTGGAATCCAGGAGACTCGGAGTGGGAACTGAGGCGGCAGGATCGCTCCAAAAGTCTATAAACCAGAGGTCCTGTGGCGGCGGCGTGGCGGCGGCCATCATAGCTGGAGACGAGGGCTCTGGCGTGGCTGCGGCCATCTTGGCCGGAGACGAGGGCTTGGCGTTGGCCCTCCTTCTCTGCCGTTTGGGTTGGTGGACAGGCAGGACAACACAGGAAGGCCCACTGGAGGGATATGTGGAGGGAACTGGCTGTGGGTGAACTGACCAGGCCGCGTGCTTCTCTGAGGGGACCGGACGAGGAAGACACTCATTCTCTTGAACCTCTTCAATTTCGAAATTGGAACAATTTAAACAGAGAATCAGATTCATCGACTCGACTAGGGAAAAGGAACAGGCAGGTTCAATATATCGAATAGTGTCCTCGTCCAGGCCCATCAGAAAACACGCGTTAAGTGGTGCATCTGGCCAGTTCACCAAAGAAGACAGCTCAGCGAATTCCTCCACGTACCTCTCCAGCGAGCGACCGCCCTGCCTGAGACCCCACAGGCGATCCACCGCTGTCGTGTCTTTAAGGGGGGACACGGGAGAGATCAGGGTCAGGAAGATTCCCATCTTCAGGGCAGTCCTGGCAGTTTTTGGTCCGTTCTTCTGTTACGGTGTGTAGTGCAGCAGGGAAGAGAAGATCCAGGGCTTCCACAAAGACGGGTTTTTATTTATAAAGGGAATGCTAATGACGATGACCAGGTGCAGGGAATCCAGGGAGAGTGGGAGAGATGAGGAGTGAGTGATTTCAGGTGTGAGACAGGGAGGATCATGGGAAATGGAGTCCAGGACAGGCGTGGATTGTAACACCGTGACAGAGATGATAATCAAATCCAAACAGATGTACACTCACCTAAAGGATTATTAGGAACACCTGTTCAATTTCTCATTAATGCAATTATCTGGATCAACCAATCACATGGCAGTTGCTTCAATGCATTTAGGGGTGTGGTCCTGGTCAAGACAATCTCCTGAACTCCAAACTGAATGTCAGAATGGGAAAGAAAGGTGATTTATGCAATTTTGAGCGTGCCATGGTTGTTGGTGCCAGACGGGCCGGTCTGAGTATTTCACAATCTGCTCAGTTACTGGGATTTTCACGCACAACCATTTCTAGAGTTTACAAAGAATGGTGTGAAAAGGGAAAAACATCCAGTATGCAGCAGTCCTGTGGGCGAAAATGCCTTGTTGATGCTAGAGGTCAGAGGAGAATGGGCCGACTGATTCAAGCTGATAGAAGAGCAACTTTGACTGAAATAACCACTCGTTACAACCGAGGTATGCAGCAAAGCATTTCTGAAGCCACAACACACACAACCTTGAGGCGGATGGGCTACAACAGCAGAAGACCCCACCGGGTACCACTCATCTCCACTACAAATAGGAAAAAGAGGCTACAATTTACACGAGCTCACCAAAATTGGACAGTTGAAGACTGGAAAAATGTTGCCTGGTCTGATGAGTCTCGATTTCTGTTGAGACATTCAGATGGTAGAGTCAGAATTTGGCGTAAACAGAATGAGAACATGGATCCATCATGCCTTGTTACCACTGTGCAGGCTGGTGGTGGTGGTGTAATGGTGTGGGGGATGTTTTCTTGGCACACTTTAGGCCCCTTAGTGCCAATTGGGCATCGTTTAAATGCCACGGCCTACCTGAGCATTGTTTCTGACCATGTCCATCCCTTTATGACCACCATGTACCCATCCTCTGATGGCTACTTCCAGCAGGATAATGCACCATGTCACAAAGCTCCAATCATTTCAAATTGGTTTCTTGAACATGACAATGAGTTCACTGTACTAAAATGGCCCCCACAGTCACCAGATCTCAACCCAATAGAGCATCTTTGGGATGTGGTGGAACGGGAGCTTCGTGCCCTGGATGTGCATCCCACAAATCTCCATCAACTGCAAGATGCTATCCTATCAATATGGGCCAACATTTCTAAAGAATGCTTTCAGCACCTTGTTGAATCAATGCCACGTAGAATTAAGGCAGTTCTGAAGGTGAAAGGGGGTCAAACACAGTATTAGTATGGTGTTCCTAATAATCCTTTAGGTGAGTGTATATCATGCTTTAATTTTCATTCGTGTTCACTGGTGTTCACGGGCTGCGAAGGCTCCGCCCTCTGGGGCGGGGAGCAGCAGCTCATTTGCATTTAAAGAAGACACACACACACAGAAAACAGCTCAAACCCAAAAATTGCCATTTTCAAAATCATATATTAAATGATCTGAAACTTCACAGACACACTCTGGGGACACCTGAGACTTATATTACATCTTGTAAAAAGGGACATAATAGGTGGCCTTTAATGAAATACACAGTTTTAACAGTAAATTTAAGTTCAAATTAAATTCAATAATAAATTCTCCTGTTTCCTACCTTGCAGGTAAAGCATGTCGATTTCATCCTGGTTCTTTTTCTTCGAGCCGTTGTGAAACTGACCGCTGAAGCTGGAGGAGTCCACAAACGCTCCAGTGAGGGAAAACCGGTCTGATTTGGACTGATCTTGAGCCAGGGGTCTGCAGACAGGAAACAGCCATATAACAAACAATTCACGAACACAGACCTCCTTCAGGCTTTTTCATTGCTTGGCGATCACTGTGCAGATGAGAAACTGGTCTTTAGTGTTCTGGTCCTGCTGATCTGTGAGCGTGTGCTCGTCAATCTGAAGAGAAAGTGTTTTTACAGCATCATGTTGTAGTGAAATTCTCACCTCTTTGAAACATCACCATGCAACTCAAATCTAGATCCGTCACTTCACACAACTCTGCTGAACCACTCTGAATCAAACTTCCCATATTCTGACAAAAGCTTCATTCTGTCTTTGTTTTTCTGAGACAGCAATGGTTTTTAACACATCTAGATGCAAAACTTGAATTAAAGAAACATCTGGTTATAGTTAAAAGAGTCTCGTTTATTTAGGTCTTGAATTCTGCTGCCAGTTTTTGTAGGCTGTTTTCTGTCTTTGAGAAGTGTAAATTCTAGCATGTGGTCATTCCTGCATGAAGAGGCTTTGGGCCTTCCAGATCATTTCTTCCTGGCAACATCACCTGTCATTTCAAACCATTGACCCATCGGTGCTCGGGCCCTAATGATGACGGAGATTATCTTATCTTATATTATATTCTACCATTTTTGAGAGGATAGACAGACAGACAGACTTTTGAAAGATCCAATCTCAATTTTATTTGTTGACGCCTTGTATGTTTTTGCGCAGCGGTTTGTGCGGTTGTCCACGCAGATGAGCCAGGTGGACGCAGAGCAGGTCGGCTGTACGGTGAGCTTGCTGCTGACATTCTGAAGGGTAAGAAAAAAATACACATTGACTAAATTAGCATCGGACGTGAAAAAGTAAAACAGAAGACCAATGGCAATTCAGTATACAAATAATATAACTATGCCATCTGTGTCCAATAGATTCATCATTCATTCGGTTTAGTGCAGGGGTTTCAAACTCATTTTAGGTTGAGGGCCAGATGGGAAAAAATTTAGTCATGAGAGGGAATTACCTTTTATAAACCTTAGCGAGCAGACAATTAGCCTACATTAATATTAACCATACAAACTACACATACTAGAAAAACATACTGTTCTGTGGAAACTTACAGTGAAAAGATCATTACATTTTCAAAATAATGTTTTATTTCATATTTTATATTAGGGATGGCCCGATTTTGATTTATTATTTTTTTATTGCTGATTCCAATTTTTTACAAGCAAATTGGTTGATTCCGATTGCTGATTTTTTTAAAGCTAATTTATTTGTTGTTTATATGCTCTATAACAGGCCAAATTGTTAAATAAACCTAATATTAAATTTGATAGTGATATATTTATAATCAATTTAATTACTGGCTCTTTATGTACTTACAGGATAGGGAATGGAAGTGGATTAAAGGGCACCTATTATGCAAAATTCACTTTTACAATGGTACATAAATGTGTGTTGGCAGTGTGTGTACACAACCACCCTTTTTATAGCGGCAAACGTTTTGATTGCATCCTCGATTTTTAATATGTTTAGCAAGTTCATGCTCAATTGCAATTGTTGCTAGTCCACTAGTCTGTCCTGTGTCATTGTACTTCGGAGATCATTTTTGATCAGTTTAAGAAACTGCGTTCTCCAGAGCTCACAGTGACATTCACTACTAAGTTAAGAGAGTGAGCACTGCACGGGACATAGAACACTCCTTGGATTTATGTCCTGCACTCTCTTTTGCACACCGCTGTGTTTCCCCCGCATATTCGATCCGTTGTCTTATCCTTGACCTCTCATATCCATTATATCAATCCCTAGATCGCCCAGTTTCTTAACCACGACATCTGTCATGCCAGCACCGGTGGAATCAGTTAACCATCACACTACTTTCC